>CM053400.1:100083347-100111565 GCA_028644305.1 Xerus rutilus
AGGAATGGATTAGAAAATGTCCCAGGCCCTGCCTGCCTACCCTGATGTTGTACTACTCTAAGATGATGAACAAAAGATGAATGGATGGAAGAATCTAAACACCCCTGCCTGCCTAACCCTGTTCTGGGAGTCTTCCCTATGTAGGGGTGGAGCCCCCAGCCTCCCAGTATACTCCTTTGTTTGCTTACTTCTTGTTGTCAGGGTCCTTCTCATTAATTTTCTCCAGCACGTTGATTTCAAGTCGAGCTGCTTCCTTGTACTTTTCCACATTCTTAATGATCTTCAGGGCAACTCGAGCCCCACCCCTGTAGGTTGGCAGGGGAGACTTTTGCTAGGTTTCTGAGAATATCTCAGATGGAGTGGGCTGTGTAGGGACTAGGAGTTCCTGCCTTTGGCTAATTAGCAAAAAAGCCCCAGGTAACCCCCACCATCTCTTTATGCCTAGGAGGTGTGGTGTACGAAAGGGGCTGCCAGTTACCTGCGATGGTCAACACACTGAACAACTCGGCCAAAGGTCCCCTCTCCTAAGGTGCTTACAATTTCATCTGAAATAAAAGACAGCAGGGTCGGGGAGAGGGAGGGAGAGAAGGGGGCGCGAATGAATTGAATTGGAAGGAAAAAGGGTATAGCAACCTGGGGTGAGATGAAGGAAGGGGAACAGATACAGATGATCACAGGGGATGAAACCCCTGCATGATTCCCACCACCTTTAACCCAGGGGCCATGAGAGCTGGGAGTGGACAACAGAGGTCAATTCTCAACAGCAACTCAAACCACCCAGATGAACAACACCACGGAGAAAAGGCAAAGAGGCTGTGACTTGGGTTGGCTTGGGACGTTAGGATGGCTATGGGACCAATACAGGCTATAGGATTGTTACGATTTGGCTTGTACATCGCTCTTGTAGCCAGTCCCCGACGTGGTAGATGAGGTGGCCCTCAGCGTCGTCCTCTACACTCTTGGCTCTCCGGCTGCTGTGCTGCTGTCGGGGGGCGGGGGGGGTCGGAGCAAGCCAGGTGTCGGAGCGGGGGCCGGAGGGAGACGGGGTGGGTGGTGGAGGGGTCACCGGTCACAGGCGCCCAGCCATGGGGGACAGACGATGATGGGGGACAGTGGAAGGGAACACGTCAGATGCAGTAAGGCGGATTGGTGTGAGAAGAGAGAGCGGCGTACAATCCCAAGTCCCCAAACCCAAAACGGGAACAGAGAGAGGCATGGGCAGAGCAGAGAAGTGATGTCGTTGCCGATGTCACCCATAACCCCATGCTCTACATAATACCCTTCTGGGTGGGCACAGGTCTCTAACCCCTTGCCCCCACCCAAGCTTGCCTACTGAAGGGGCCACAGGGCCCAGGGCTTAGGGGAAAAAGGAAGTTCACAAGCAAGGTCCCATCAAAGAAGGGAAGCTTCTGGGGCAGAAGAGTTGCTCCAACACAATAAGCCCCACATGCCAGGGAGGGCACTGGAATTCACAAAGGCTCAATGCCCATCCATTTCCAAAGCAGATTCTGGGGCCCTTCAAGAGTCGTAGAGCTTCCAAGAGGGTAGGCAGACTCAATGCCCACCTCAGTGTTCATGCCCCAATGCTCGGCTGAGATCAAGGATACTTCTCACTTACCAGGGTCCCAGAGGGCCTGAAGAAGAGTGGGGAGAGGAAGGGCCTGGGCTGGCACTCACCGAAGATGAACGGCTGAAAGTTCGGCTGCGTCTCCTCCGCCGCCTGTGCTTCCTTCGACTGCTGCGCTGGCTACGGTAACTGCTGTTCTCCCGATGATACTCATAGGAATGCCGATAGTCTGTGTCATAGTAGGCCTCTCCCCGATCCCGGCTGTAGTCATTGCGCCTGTAGCTGCCACAGTATCGCCGGTCGTATACCCTCCGGTCGGATGAATGGTCATCATAGCTACTGTTGGACAACACATCTCCATTAGGTGCATCTGTTCAAGCCATATTCCCTGCCACGCCACGTGACAAGGACATGCCTCAACGAGGACAAAGAGTAATGCCAAAAATTTGCTCTCAGGCACTTTAAGAGTTACTCTGAAGAGGATCAAGGACCAGAGGAGTGAGGTGAGGAAGCAGAGGATTAACACAACTGCATGTCACCATGACCTCTGAAAAGGAATCTGCAGTACCACCCACTCTCTTCCTCTCCAGTGATACAACGGAACAAAGGACCAGCTCTTTCTTGAGCATTTCTGACTGAAATCCAGTTTTCCTCTAAACCATTTCTCTGATAAAACACTAAATTATTAACAGCATGCAGGCCTAACTTTCTCTTAACTTTCTCATTAGCTACCTCCACCTCCTAGTCATACTTCCCTCTACCTGAACACACTTCCTCCATTTGACTCCTACTTGTCCTATTCACAAGCTTAGATGTCATTTTCTTGGAAAGTTTTCCCTGAACTACATAGCCTGCCTTCTCACTTCAACCAAATCAAACCTACCAGGTACATCCTGAGCCCTCAAGTTAGTACTTTCTCTCTTTTTTTTTTTTGGTAGTGGGGATTGAACTCAGGGGCACTTAACCACTGAGCCACATCCCCAGCCCTTTCTGTATTTTATTAGAGACAGAGTCTCACTGAGTTGCTTAGCACATTGCTAAGTTGCTGAGGCTGGCTTTGAACTCATGTTCCTCCTGCCTCAGCCTCCTAAGCCACTGGGATTACACGTATGCGCAACTGTACCCAGCCAAGTTAGTACTTTCTCTACAATAACATTTTTTTTTTTTTTTAAATTTTTTTTTTTTTTTAAATATTTTTTTTAGTTGTAGATGGACACAATGTCTTTATTTTATTACTTTGTACATGGTGCTGAGGATCGAACCCAGGGCCTCACACATGCAAGGCAAGCGCTCTACCGCTGAGCTACAATCCCAGCCCCTACAATAACATTTTTTTTTGTATGGTGTTGGAGATTGAACCCAGGGCCTTGTGCATGCGAGGCAAGCATTCTACCAACTAAGCTATATCCTCAGTCCACAATAACATTTTTTTTTAAATATTTATTTTTTAGTTGTAAGTAGACAGAATATCTTTATTTTATTTTTATGTGGTGCTGAGGATCGAACACAGTGCCTCACGTGTGCTAGGCGGGCACGCTACCGCTGCACCATAACCCCAGCCCCCACAATAACATTTTTTGATGTGTATGTGGTACTAAAGATTGAACCCCAGGGTCTTACACACAATATGCAAGCAATCTATTACTGAGATATATCCCCAGTCCTTTCTTTTTTTTTTTTTGAGATAGGGTCTTGCTAAGTGGCCAAAGCCAGCCTCAAATTTGCAACCTCCCTGCTCAGACTCCTGAGTCGCTGGGATTATAGGCATGTGCCCAGCCAGGATAATACTCTTAAAACTATGATACAAATGGCTCATTTTGTTATCCATCTTTTTGTTGTTGTTGTTGTCTGGTGCTAGGGATTAAACCTATGGCCTCACATATGGTAGGAAAGAGATCTACCGTTGGGTCACTACTCCCTCTTTCCCTTGTTCTCCATCTTGAACACTGCCTTCAGTCAGGTGCTTAGCACAATGCCCTTAGCATGTAATCAATAACTATTTGTTGAACAAATGAATAAGTAAGTGAACTGGAGTCAGTTTCTCCTGAGGCCTCACCTCCGTGAACGAACATGGTAGCTGTCCTCCCTCCGGCGTCGCCGTGTCCGGTCACTACTACTTGACCAGGAGCGACTTCTTCGTCGCTTATGTTTTCGGCTCCGATAGTGTTCATGGTAACTCCCCCTGCTACCTCGCTCTGAGGAATGGTACCTTCGGGGATGAGGCATCTGGAAGAAATAGAAATGGAAATAGCAGGGAAAGCTCTGAGTTTTCAGAAGTCTACTCCAAGGATGGGTTACTCCAAAGATGTTATACTGTTTTCTGTTATTTCTATCTCCTTTCAGAATTCCACTCAGAATTTCCTTAGTCTTCCAATTGCTCCTCTTTGGAAGATACATTCACCTATTAATTTTGGTACAACACTCTAGAAAGCCCCCTCAATTCAATTGCTCTACCCTGATTTACTTCAAACATGGCTCCACAAAAACCTTCAGGTCTGAGCCACAGCTTATTATAGGTAAATGTGCAGCTGATGGAGACTGCCAGTCTGTCCCTGCTGTGATCTAAAATGCACATGTGTGCCATACTGTGTTCCTCACAGGTCAACAGAATAAAACTTTAGTTTACAGTTGTTTTACAGTCATTATAAGTATATCTTATTTCCCCAACTAGACTATCAGTGTTCCAAAGGCAGGAATGCAGTTTCCCAGAACTCTACATAGAGCAGGTAAACACCAAACACTAGCCAAGTACTAAGGATGTGGCCCCTTGAACTATCTTAATCACCTCTCACATCTCTGGTCAAATCCCCTGTGAGAGGTTTTAATAAAGTAGGCCCAAATTACACTCAGTTTTCTATCTGGCCCCTCCCATCTTATGCTTAGGAAGTGCAGAATAACTTGTTTTTAATTAATATCAGCACTACTTGGCTGAGAGCTGGCCACATTCCAGTTAATAAAATTGGAATGGTATGGCTCAAAAATCTTTATTTCTCAAGAAAAAAAAAAAAAAAGACAAAAATCACTGAAAATCCAGGAAGGCAATAGCAGAACAGAATGAAAACAGCCCAAGGACAGAAGTCTTGGTGGAAGCCGGGAGGATCAGGTGTGCAAAAGGTTTAAGGACTCCAACATCTGGCTCCCATTCTGGGCCACTTCTTGCCAACCTCCTCAAAATGAGGAGGGTGATATTTGATGCATTCTTGGCCTCAAGCGGCTGGCAGGAAACCAAGAGGATGGAAGCACAAGCTTCTCCCAGGTAATCCAACCTTGATTAGCACAGCTACATAAATGCCATCTCACCCCATAATACTGCCATTAAAATCCCTCATAGGCCTTTACCCGCAAAGCATCTCTAGCTTACGTTTCTCAACTCCTAAATCTGTTTCACTCGCAAAACCCTTAACTAACTCCTAGAGTGAAACTCTTCCTGCATGCTTCAAGTGATGCTTCTCTGGCTTCGACTGGACCCATTGGTCCAACTTTGATATTATGCTCTTTTGCATCTCTGGAACCACTCCAATCCTTACACCATCACTCCTCCTACTTTGCTTCCTTCCAACTTTCCTATAGGTTTTTCCGGGTACAGTGCGATCTCCTTTCCCATTTCCCTACTGCACCGCTTCGCAGATCGCAACCCTCCTTTCCTCTCAATCTCGACCCGGTTCCTTGCCCCCAATCCAATCCTACCCCAGCCCGCCCCGCAGTCGCCATCTTCCCGCGCGGCCCCGAGGTCCGCCAACCCGCGCGCTCACCGTTCTGGCGGCGAGGCCCGTGCGCTTGTCCCACAGGAAGTCCGTGATGGCGGCGGCACTGCGGCCGGAGTCCCGGCACCCCCGCGGCGACGAAGTGCGGCTCCACCCCCCCAACCCGGGACCCTGGGACCTCCCGCCCCGTTCCCGGGCTCCGCTCCAGTCCCGCCCGCCCCGGTTCGTCCCCGCCCCCAAGATCCGCTCGGCGCCGGTCGCACCGCCCCCGCCCAGGGCCCGATCCCAGCTCGGTCTCCGGCCCTGGCCTCTCCGCTCCACCGCCGCCACCGTGAGCGAGCACGTACGCACGCACGCACGTCCTGCGTCGCTTCCCAGCGACCCCCCCTCGGCTCCGCCCCCAGGGCCGCGCGCGCCACCACGTGCTCGGCTAGCTTGTGGGCGTCTGTCTGTCAGAGCCGGGGAGGTGGTGGAGCCGGGAGGGATTGGGGGCGCACTGGGCGTGTACCAGGTTCGCTATGACCCGCCTCATGTCCTTTTCTATTCCTCTTCACTCTTGTCCTTTTTATTGTCATATCTGTGGCTTACTTGTTTAGCTTAGGAGGTTGAAAGGATTGTGTTTATAGGGTGTCGCTGTTAGGCAGTCCTGACTCTGGTTAGACTTGGTGGTGAGATCTGATTCTTCAGCATAGCCTGAAAATATCCATTTCTTGCAACAGTTCAACTACTCAACCCCAGCGAAGAGAAGGTCCCCGGTCTTTTGTCCTGAACGAAAGTTAAGCACTTGTGGAACGTGTGTATGGTCGGGGAGGAAAGGAGAGAATCCGTTGCATAAAAAGGGGAGGAGGGAGGGGGAATTACTTGAAAACTCTATCTTATGTGCCTTACAATAATGTGTAAGAAGAATAAATTTACCGAATCTTTATAAATAGCAGACAAGAGAAAGACCTTAAGGCAAAGTGAACAGTTAGAGACACTATAGAACGAATTGAGAAATGGTCTGAAAGGAAAATTGGAAGGGAAACAAAGTAACTTGAGAAATCAAGTCGGAATATCAGAGTGAAGCTAGGTGGAAGATAGATGGAGATTAAATTGGTTAAAAAAATAGTTTAAGAGAAATTCCATGAAAAGAGGGGAAATGAAAGAATTGGAAAGGAGTGAAGGTTTCACTCCTGCACACATTCCTAGATCATTCATTCATTCATTCAACAAACACTTAATGGGTGTCCACTGTATGTTCAGCTTTTTACCAGGCACAGGTCTCCTGTACTTCTGAATCTCAACATCCAATGATGTCCTGTAAACAAATAATGGCAGCTCTGTAACAAGAGCTGTTATAAAAAGTGATCCCTGGGGGCTGAGGTTGTGGCTCAGTGGCAGAGCGCTTGCCTCGCACGTGTAAGGCACTGGGTTCGATCCTCAGCGCCACATAAAAATAATTAAACCAAATAAAGACACTGTGTCCATGTATAACTAAAAAATATTTTTTTAAAAAAAGTGATCCCTGACTCTAGACTAGACTCTACTTATGGAAAGGAGTTGGAAGTCTGTTTCTAGGTTTCCCAAAGGAGGTGAGATCTCCAAGTGAATTGAAGGAGAATGTCAGGCAGAGAAAATGTTTGCAAGGACCTGGAGACAAAGCAGAAGAAGACATTCCAGCATTATTGCAGCCCTGGCTTTCAAGATGGGGACTATCAGAAGAGAGATAGTTGAAACTAGGTCCATATTTTGCAATGCCTGGTGAATTGTGCTAAAGAGCTTCAATGCAGTCCTAAAATGGGGAACTTTGAAGGTGTTTTTTTGTTATTGTTTTTTGGTTCCAGGGATGGAACTCAGGGGTACTTGACCACTGAACCACATCCCCAGCCCTATTTTGCATTTTATTTAGGGACAGGGTCTCACTGAGTTGCTTAGCGTCTCGCCATTGCTGAGTTTGGCTTTGAACTCGCGGTTCTCCTGTCTCAGCCTTCCAAAGTGCTAGGATTACAGGTATATGCCACCGCTCCCAGTAGGTTTGAAGGACTTTACAGCTACATTTGGATTTTAGAAGAGTGACTGGCAGGGTTGGGGATGTAGCTGGGTTCAATCCCCAGCACCTGAGAGGGGGGGAATATGAAGGGAAGAATTTGAGATATTTAGGAATTTATAGTCCTTAGTTTACCTGTTCATTGATCTGTCCTTGAGCACAGATGAGCAGTGGCTTTATAGTATGGCTAAGACTTTTGTACGCATCTTTGTATCAGCGTCCACTTAGTGAAGGGCAGAGTTGCATTTGATGAACGTTGGCAGATTGAGGAAATATACTAGGGGTAGCAACTTGGAGGAGCTCAGAAGGAAGGAATAAGCCTAAGGAGAATGATGAGAGAAGACGAATCAGGATTGGAAACCATGGGCGAGGATAGGAAAGAAGAAATCTCAAAAGCCATTTCCTACTTCTTCCATTGGACCCTAACCCTTCGCCTTCCGGAGTCCCACGAACTGCAAAACCCGCGACCGGTTTTCCCGCCACTTGTAGGCGGCTCCACCTCCCCGGCTCTCAGTGGCTAAAAGCCCGTCAACTCTAGGCCACGCCCTCTCCTTGGCTCGGAGTGCTCTCCGCTGGCTTCGGCTCCGACACTTTGAGGGCCGCCTTCGGATTGCTAAGCCACACCCACCTCTGAGTCCCCCCCAGGACGCGGGCATCATTGGTCCCACCCGCGCCCGCTCGACCGGGTCTTCGCTCGGTCCTCGCCAGGGGGCGCAGCGCAGACCCGCCCGCCGCCCGCCCGCCAGTCTGTCGCACACACCCCCTCCGCCTCGCTCGCCGGCAGTTCCGAGCCTAAGACGCCTCGGCTACAAGCCCGCGGGGCTAAGCCGGCTCCTACTCCTGAGGGGTCGCCTCCCCCCACCCAATGGCCGCAGCAGGGTGTAGGAGGCCAAGTGTGTAAGCGGGCTGTCGTCATGGAGGCGGAGCAGCGGCCAGCGGCGGGGGCCGGCGAAGGGACGACCCCTGGGCTGGAGGCGGTGCCTCCCGCTACTCCCGCTCCAGCGACCGCGGCCTCGGGTCGGATCCCCGGGTCAGCTCCCGAACCTAAGAGGAGGCAACTGGGGAAGCTACTGCAGCCCACGGTCAACAAGTTCTCTCTTCGGGTATTCGGCAGCCACAAAGCAGTGGAAATCGAGCAGGAGAGGGTGAAGTCAGCGGGGGCCTGGATCATCCACCCCTACAGCGACTTCCGGTATTAGGGGCCCGGCAGGGAGGGCGGGAGACACGGATCCCACCCCTGCGGGTAGCGACGCGGGGTCTAGGCCCTCCCCACCCTCTGTGGTCACTTCATTTCCGGCCCAGGGGTCTCAGAGTAGGACAGGAGAGTCACCTCCCCCAACCTAGCCTGGGAATACCTGGGTAGGGTATCCCCGACCGAAGATCCTTGGTGACTTGTTAGGCTGGGGAGCCAGAGGGACAAGCACACATCAGAGGATCTCCAGAGACCTGGATTTCCCATTTCAGGAATCCGGGACCCCGTATGGACTACAGGGACTACCCGAGTTTGGAAGCCTGGCTTCCTTCTGTCCTGTTTGGTGAGGATCTGGGAAATTATGTCATATCCCAAGGCTTGAGGTTAGCCTGAGACAGAAGCCGAGCTCCACTCTCTTTCCTCCTGTAACCCTACCCCCAGAACCTGCTTAGTTCTGGACAGACTACAGGAAAAATAGAGACGCTGGAGAGGGCAGTGGTCTAGACAGCCGGTCCGGTCGCTGTCCGTGGTGCTGAAGGTAGGGTGTGGCGAGGCGAATACTTAGAGCAATTGAGGCAGCAAAGCCAGGGCGTTATCACTGCCCAGGTGACTCCCAGAAAGGAGGAAAAAAGGTGGGGGTGGGGCCATTTCACAGTCCCCATCAGGCTGTACCTCTACATCAAGGTCGCTAGGGGAGGAGAGCAGCCCTGTCCTTGGGGGAAATGAAGGACAGCTTTTGGATGAGGCAGAGATGTGTGCAAAGCTTATAACCTGGGGGAACTGAAGAAGCAGAATGGATGAAGTGTGAGTCTAGAGCCTTGAAACATAATTGGAGACTCAGACACTATCTTGAATCCACAGACATACACACTCCTTAAATGTTCCTCTTCCTCCCAGGGTCCTTTCCACTCCTCTCTTTACTGCCTCACTCTCATCCCTGAAGTGCACCTTTTCTAGTTCCCCGCGGATCTCCCTTCCTTTCTCCAGTTCACCCTCAGATGTATCCCCAGGAGCTATATCCCCCTTATGATTGTGCTTCTCTCCATCCACTCTACTGCATCACCCGCTGGGCTTGTGACCGCCTGTGAGTCAGGCTGTGAAGATGCCCTTATGGCTAGGCAAACCTTTTTTCCCTCCCATCTCCCAGAATCTCACAGTACAGGATTTTTCCTCAGCAGCCCAGGAGGGAGGGAAAGAGGGGTCAAGTGTTTGTTGAATGAAAGCACACGATGTGAGGGGTTTCCTGGAGGCCTGCCCTAGGAACCCCCAAGCATCTTTCAGGGGCTGGGAGGATTGACTTTTCAGAGTCAGAAGGCACTGTGCCCTGGGTTTATGGTGGGATTAGATGTGTCCTAGAATTAAAACCACCATTGGTAATTGAGTGCCTCAGATTATCCAGTGATTTTCTCTGAAGGCTTCTCTCAGCTCCCTCCCAACCTCTTATTTCCACAGCGTCTGCCACAGCAGTGTAGTTCTCCCTAGCCCATACCCTTGCCTGGGCTCATCCAGAATCCCTGTGGGCAAGAACGTTAGAGTAAGGAGTGCAGAGCTCAACCCTTGCCTTCTCCCATGAAGTTCCTCTGTATGAGCAGACCTATGAGATGCAGTGGAGACACTAGGGAGGGGCGTCCCTGGAATGCTCAGGTCAGTTGGGAGGCAGGACAGACCAACCTACCCTGCAACATGGATGAGCAGATCCCCACAAAGAAACAGGATTCATAGGTCCAGCTATGCTGGGGAAGAGAATGGGGTGGGGAAGACTGAAGAGAGTGTGGGGTCCTAGAGTAGGGATGGGCAGAAATCTGGAGATGGGAAAGCAACAGCCTTTTCAGAAAGCTGGGGATAAAGGGTGGGTGAGTCATAACACCAGCTAGTGCTTATATAGTACTGTCACATCCATTATTTCAGTGGAAATTTTTTCAACAACCCTGTGGGACTGTGGTACTTTTTCTTTTTTAATCTTTAGAATAGTTAATGGTGGTGACATAGCTCTTATATAGTAGGGATGATATGTATATCATGTTGTGTGATAGCTGTCTATGTTAAGAGGTTGCATATTGGGCTGGGGCTGTAGCTTAGTGGTAGAGCGCTTGCCTAGCATGTGTGAGGCACTGGGTTTGATCCTCAGCACCACATATAAATAATAATTGAATAACATAAAGATCCATCAACAACTAAAAAACATTTTAAAAAAAAGAAGTTGCATATTGCCAGAAGCACAGAAGTGGTCTCATATTTCTTTCCCAAACCCATAAATATGAGAGCACTCACTAAGTGTTCTCATATTTCTTTCCCAAACTCACTATTCTTATTATTTATTTATTTGTTGGTGGTGAAGATTAAACCCAGAGCCTCAAGCATGCTAAGCACACACTCTTCTACAGAACTATCCCCAACCCCATATTCTAAATTTTGTGGTACTAATTTTCCTACTTTTGAAATATCTAGGGGCTGCAGTTGTGGCTCAGTGGTAGAGCACTTGCCTAGCATGTGTGAAGCATTGGGTTCAATTCTCAGCACCATATATAAATAAATAAAGTCCATTGAAAACTAAAAAAAGATTAAAAAAATAAAATAAAATAGACTTACCACTTTTCTGAATCCTAAAATAATGAATGTACTTTAGTTTTGCCTGTTTTAAAAATCTGTGTAAGTGGGGCTGGGATTGTGGCTCAGCGGTAGAGCACTTGCCTCGCATGCGTGAGGCCCTGGGTTCGATCCTCAGCACCACATACAGAGCAATAAAATAAAGACATTGTGTCCATCTACAAAAAAAAAAAATTAAAAAAAAAACCAACTCTGTGTAAGTGGTCTCATCCCAATTATCCTCACATATCTTGTACTTTTTTTTTCTTTTGCCCAATATTAAATTTGTGAGCTTCATCCAAACTGCAGATATAGCTGTAGTTGGGTGATTTCACAGCCATGTAGTAGTCCAGACTATAAATATATCACATATCATGCAGAGTATTTACTTGTCTTATTTATCTCCATTTCCTACTGATGAACATTAGGGTTGTTCCCAAATTTAGTTCAGTTATAAATATTCCTATACTTATTGTTGGAGTGCTTGTTTCCCTCTGGTGTGTATATCCCTAGGAGTAGAATAGCTGGGTTACTGGGAATGCAAATGTTCAACTTTACTAGATAATTCTGCATAATTTTCCCAAATAGAGGTTCCAATTTTCATTCCCAGTGGCTATTAATGGTCATTCTGTTATTCCGTATTCTTTTTTTTAAGGTATGGATGGACACAATACCTTTATTTTATTTTTATGTGGTGCTGAGAATCGAACCCAGCGCCTCGCATGTGCAAGGCGAGTGCTCTAACCACTGAGCAACAATCTCAGCCCCGTTATTCCGTATTCTTGCCCATTTAGGGGGGAGTCATACTATCTTCTGTTATTCTAGTGGCTAGAGAAATATCGTGGTCTTACTCCCCATCCTACTCCCACCTTAGGTTTTATTGGGACTTGATCATGCTGTTACTGATGGTGGGGAACCTCATCGTACTTCCCGTGGGCATCACCTTCTTCAAGGAGGAGAACTCCCCTCCCTGGATCGTCTTCAATGTCCTCTCTGATACTTTCTTCCTGCTGGATCTGGTACTCAACTTCCGCACTGGCATCGTGGTAGAGGAAGGTGCAGAGATCCTTCTGGCACCGCGGGCCATCCGCACGCGCTACCTCCGCACTTGGTTCCTGGTTGATCTCATATCTTCCATTCCGGTGGATTACATTTTCTTGGTGGTGGAACTGGAGCCACGGCTGGATGCTGAGGTCTACAAGACAGCGCGTGCCCTGCGCATCGTTCGGTTCACCAAGATCCTTAGCCTACTGCGGCTGCTCCGCCTCTCCCGCCTCATCCGCTACATTCACCAGTGGGAGGAGGTGGGGCGGGGAGGTGGGCAGGGGGGCCTGCAAAGCCCTTAGGGAAGGCTGTATGGGTGGGGCTCCTGGTGACTTTATAAGTGAGGCAGATGGCGAGGCTTCCATGATTGAGTTTATTCCAAAGTCAATGGGGGAGAAACAAGGACAGAATAATGAATGATTCAGGGGATGAGGCCTCCGCAGAGTGTTGGGCAGGAGGGTGGAGCACAGCAGCTGGACAAACACTTCAGGGTCAGTTGATCCCAGGGTGAAGATGGGGTGGGAAGAGTCTGGAGCTGCGGTATCAGGACAGCAGATTAGTGGTTCAGAGTGTGATCTCTGCAACTTCGTGTCCTGTGGTCAGATCCTAGTTTTATTATTTAATATATGTACCTGTGGTGTGGTTGTAAGGATTAAAGGAGTTAATACATGTAAAGCCCTCAGGCATTTAGTGCCTAGTAAGTTCATAGTAAATTAACTGTTATTACCATTGTTGGAGGGGAAGAAGCCTGTGGCATTAATCCTTACACACATGCCCTGGGGACATTACATTGTGAAATGCCCCCTGCCCTCTTTTTCAGGCCACACCTGGGCAGCTTGTGCAGTAGACCTGTTTGAGTCTCTACAGGGACACTTATAGTGTGATTCTGGGCACATGATTGGCCTCAATCTTCCTACCTATGAGAGTAGGAAACAACCTACTTATATGAGCTATATATGTGTGCTATAAAACTCTACACAAATAATAGCCACATTTTTTAAATTCAGGAAGGCTGGGGCAAGGGAGAAGTTCAAAGAGAATTTGCAAGGCTGGGACTGGAGAAGGACCAGCAGGGAAGGGTTCCTGTCCACAGCAGCCCCTCCTCGGAATCCTCAGATCTTTCACATGACCTATGACCTGGCCAGCGCTGTGGTTCGCATCTTCAACCTCATTGGGATGATGCTGCTGCTCTGTCACTGGGATGGCTGTCTGCAGTTCCTGGTCCCCATGCTGCAGGACTTCCCTTCTGACTGCTGGGTTTCCATGAACCACATGGTGGTGAGAAGTCCCCCAGCTCTGCTGCTCCTGGGCCTTCTGAGGGCTCTTCTGCCTGAGCAGCAGGGATGGCTACAGGGAGCAGGAGGTGGGAGATAATCAAGAAAGAAGACTGCAGGAGGTGGGGAAGAGGGAGGAGAAGGGAAAGAGACCCAGAGGAACTGTTTGTGTGTTGCAGGGAGCAGGCAAGGAAGGGATCCTAGGCAAAAACAGGACCCCAAGCTACAAAGAGGCCCTTTTTGCTTCAGGGACCCCAGAGTCAAACAAGTGTCTCCTGGGAGGAAGGTGTGAAGTAGAAGGGGTAGGCAGAAGGACTGAAAGAGAGAAAAAGGGCAGGTGGAGAATGAGGCTCTGAGGGAGTCATTCCTACCTTTGCAATATACTCTGCCCCCCTAGAACCACTCATGGGGCCGCCAGTACTCCCACGCCCTGTTTAAGGCCATGAGCCACATGCTGTGCATTGGCTATGGGCAGCAGGCACCCCTAGGCATGCCCGACGTCTGGCTCACCATGCTCAGCATGATCGTGGGTGCCACGTGCTACGCCATGTTCATCGGTCACGCCACTGCCCTCATCCAGTCCCTGGACTCTTCCCGGCGTCAATATCAGGAGAAGGTCAGCAGGGATAGGAGAGGGAAGGGGTGGGTGTGGAGCGGTGCTGAAGACTGGGTAGCTTGACTTGAGGCCCATTCTGATGTATGCCCTGTTGGGTCTCTTGTGTCCTTTCCTGACCCATGTCCAATTGTCCCATACTTCTGTCCTTGGACCCCCACCCCTCTACCCATTTCTGGTTTTTCCTGTGACTGTGCTATGTGTCTTCCCTGTATCCACTGTTATCCATATATCTTGTGGTCCTGTGTATCCACATCTGGCTCCATGTTTCACCTCTCTGACTCTGGCCTATGTTTGTGACCTTCCACCCCTACCCATGTCTCTCTGTATCCTCTTCCTGCTGGCCATGGGTCGGCTCTCCAGTATAAGCAGGTAGAGCAGTACATGTCCTTCCACAAGCTGCCAGCTGACACACGGCAGCGCATCCATGAATACTATGAGCACCGCTACCAAGGCAAGATGTTCGATGAGGAGAGCATCCTGGGAGAGCTGAGCGAGCCGCTGCGGGAGGTGGGGCTGGGCTGGGCCCTTGAAGGTGGCTCTTCAAGGATTTGGGTTTCTGGGGATGCTGTTTCTCAGGATAGGAGGTACTGATCCTTACTCTTGTAGGGAGTAAGGCCTGCAGAGCACTCCATTAAGAGGTCAGATATGTGGGGGCCTTATGGAATTAGAGTCTTTCTTCAAGGCCATTTAGGGGTGATGTATACATGGGTGGGATTATAGAGATTTCTGTTTTGGGGAGATTGTTCCACCCAGGCCCGTGGGAGGGCTCTAAAGACAGGAGCTTAAGGATGGTCCCGAGCCCACTGTAGCATCCCCATCCTATGGCAGATCTTGACCCCAGCGTGGAGTTTCTGGAGACAGCCCAATGGAGGGATCTCAGGGTAGGGCACAGCCTACCTGACAGGCCCCTCTCCTGTCTAGGAGATCATTAACTTCACCTGCCGAGGCCTGGTGGCCCACATGCCACTGTTCGCCCATGCGGACCCCAGCTTCGTCACCGCTGTGCTCACCAAGCTACGCTTTGAGGTTTTCCAGCCAGGGGACCTTGTGGTGCGTGAGGGCTCCGTGGGCAGGAAGATGTACTTCATCCAGCACGGGCTGCTCAGTGTGCTGGCACGTGGCGCCAGGGATACTCGCCTCACTGATGGATCCTACTTTGGGGGTTAGCAGACCTCAAGGAGGGTGGGGGGTGGATCACAAACATTGGAGACAGGGCATATGCTCCCTGGGATCAGGATCCCCTCCTGGCCATGCTGCACAATCACAGTTCCAGTCCCTTTCCAGCATACTCAGTGAGAATCTCTAGGCTTGGGGCCTCGGGGGGGCTGTACTTTTTAAAAGCTTCTCAGGAGTTTCCAATGCATAGTCAGGTCACAAATTATTGAGACAGAGGGACTTTTAAGACTCTTAGCCAGTGAAATCCGAGGATCCTATGAGTTGAAGGAAAAATAGTAATGAATCAGAGCTGTCCCAGGCATTTGAACTTTGTGGATCTGCTCTGGTGTTATGATTCAGGGACCTAACCTGTGGCAGTGGGGGCAGTTCTGCCAGCTTCCCAAAGGGACTTGAGACTCATATAACCTCTCAGCCCTCAAAATACCCACCATCCCCCAGCATCCCCATCATGTTACACTTTGGCGCCTTTGGCATTATTTTTATCCTCCAAGGTAACCCTTAGTGTTTATTCAAGGGGTAGGAGGAATGAGTTGCCCCAGGTCTGCTTCTGGGATATGGCAGTCAGGCTGGGGCTGGGAGTTAAAGTGGGAGTCTGGAGGCCTGGTCAAGATCTGCCTGTTTGTCAACTTGAATTTGAAGAGAGTAGCCAGGCATGGTAGTGTATGCCTGTAATCTCAGCTACTCAGGAGGATGGGGTGGGAGGATTGCAAGTTCAAAGCTAGCCTGAGAAACTTAGCAAGACTCTGTCTCAAAATTTAAAAAACAAAAAAGTGGTGATGGAGTCTGGGGCTGTAACTCAGTAGTAGAGAGCACCTCTGGTTGCATCCCTGGTACTGCAAAAGAAAGAAAGAAGAATGAGAAAGACAGGAAGCAGTCATCCAGAAATTTGTTCAGGGGTCTGGAGAGAGACAATGCTTGGAGCATTGGGGAGCATTAGGGACCCTGGGGTAGGGGAAAAGCTTTTGATTCTCCCTAGTCTAGGGAGGAGCCTGAGACTTCTGGGTCAGTTGGTACAGGCCCAATGAAAGGGAACTCTGGAAATGGGTTCTGAGCCTCTTTCGAACTCCTGCAGAGATCTGCCTGCTGACCCGGGGCCGGCGCACAGCCAGTGTGAGGGCTGACACCTACTGCCGCCTCTACTCACTCAGTGTGGACCATTTCAATGCAGTGCTTGAGGAGTTCCCTATGATGCGCCGGGCTTTCGAAACTGTGGCCATGGATCGGCTGCGCCGCATAGGTAAAATCTATCTACCCTGGATCCCAGCTTTGCCTAACCCCATCTCTATAGCAAGAAAAGTCTCTAGTGCTTCAGTGCTACACTGAACTCACTCAATCCCAGCAAATGCCCCAACAGGCCTTTCAATGCTGTGGATCACTGTCCTTTTCCCTCAGTGTATCCTACCCCTGGAAACATCCCCCTGAGTCTTCCAACTGAGTACCAGTCCCTGAACCTCATCAACTCTGATTCACAACCTCTTCTTCCAGCCCCATCTTCCAATCTCTACCACCCAGCACTATTTCCATACTCCTTGTTCTCATCCCCTACCCTTAGCCCCACCCCCATCCCTTGACTCTGACAGCCTGTTACTTTCACATTCTTTGGCATTCAACCTCCATCTTGGATTTCTTCCCTATTATTAACTCCACCCTCCTGGGACAACTTCTAGGCAAGAAGAATTCCATACTGCAGCGGAAGCGCTCTGAGCCAAGTCCAGGCAGCAGTGGTGGTATCATGGAGCAGCATTTGGTGCAACACGACAGGGACATGGCTCGGGGTGTTCGGGGCCTGGCTCCAGGCACTGGAGCTCGGCTTAGTGGAAAGCCAGTGCTGTGGGAGCCACTTGTGCATGCCCCTCTACAAGCAGCTGCTGTGACCTCCAACGTGGCCATTGCCCTGACTCACCAGCGGGGCCCACTGCCCCTCTCTCCCGATTCTCCAGCCACCCTCCTTGCTCGCTCTGCTCGACTCTCAGCAGGCTCCCCAGCCTCCCCACTGGTGCCTGTCCGAGGCGGCCCTCTGCTGGCTCGGGGGCCATGGGCATCCACCTCCCGCTTGCCTGCCCCACCAGTTCGAACCCTCCATGCTAGCCTATCCAGGGCAGGGCGCTCTCAAGTGTCCCTGCTGGGCCCTCCACCAGGAGGAGGTAGCCGGCGGTTAGGACCTCGGGGCCGCCCACTCTCAGCCTCCCAACCCTCTTTGCCTCAGCGGGCAACAGGTGATGGTTCTCCTGGGCAAAAGGGCTCTGGAAGTGAGCGGCTGCCCCCCTCAGGGCTCCCGGCAGCGAAGCCTCCAGGGACAGCCCAGCTCCCCAGGCCCCCAGTGCCTGAGCCAGCCACCCCTCGGGGCCCCCAGCTCTCTGCCAACATGTAAAACCTTTGGTTACACAGGCCTTAGCTATTGGGGTGCAATAGTGTGTGCTCAATGGCAGATGCCTCTCTAGGAAGGCCGAGGGGACCTGAAACACTGCCCTATGGGAATGTCTGCCCTTCCCACCATGAAGATATTCTCCATCCTCAGCTCAAGCATCTGTAGCCTGTCTAACATCCTAATCCATTCACCCATTTGTCCTATGTACCGAGTGCCTACCATGCTCAAGGCACTGTGCCAGGCGCTGTATGTCTCCACTGCCAAGTAGAAGTGACTCAAAGCCCTTTCACAAGGGCATTCCCTGGCCAAGGTCCTGCCAGGTGCAGGCTTGGACCCATGACCCCACCTTTATCAACACAAGTACTTGCCATCACCATCACTGCCAAGTAATTAGATGTCTCTGTTTCCCTGCCAATAGTCCTGCAGGTTCTGCCCCATATGGTTATTATCTTCCTGTCCCCTAGCATAGCTGGGCACTGTCAATTACCTGTGCCCTCATTGCTGCCAACAAATGTCTTGAATCCTGAGTGTGGGCATCTACCTTTGCCCTCTTACTGCCACCTGTGGACCCACCCTCTGAGTGGGAACACACACCTACCCAGTTCCCTGCAGTCTCTGTCTGTGGTAGAACTGTTTTTGTAAACTGGGAGCTGCCTCTTCCCTGTGCCTCCTGCCCCAGTGGTGTATCCCCCTTAAAGCTAAGGGATAATTGGCACCTCCTTACTGTGCTAGCCTAGATCCACTTTGGTAGGGGGCAAGTATCTGAAACCTTCTGTGCTCTCCTTTCTTTTTTTATGTGTCTTATTTATTGTTATTTATTAATTTTATTTATTCATTTGCTAATTTGACTTATCAATTCATTTTATTCTTTATCTGTCCTTCCCCGCCTCCTGGGAGGGAGATGGGAGGAGCAGGAGGAGGCAGGACCCCTCCATACCAACTCTTGTGGTCCTTGTGCAGTGCCATTAGCAATATTGAACCCTCTCCCTACTTAGGTAAGGGCAGGAAGGGCCACCCAAGAGGGGGAGGAGGACTATTTTTATCTTTGTTTTGTTTTTTTTTTCCTCTTCTGGGTCTGCTGTTGGTGCAGGAGTAAGGAGGGGCCCAAGGTATCCAAGTTTGGGGAAGAGCAGCCAGCCAGCCTCTCTACCTTCTCAGGGATAAGAGTAATCCCTTACCCACCCACTCTGTCCCCTCTCCTACTCTGCAGTAGCAAAGAATGTGGGGCCAGGACCCTAAATCTCCTTTCCTTCTGGGTGGGGGAATTCTGGGGTTCTTGGTATTTGGGAGAAGTTTTATAATTGCTCCCAAATAGCTGGGTTTAAAAGAAAATGGAGACAATCATTTTGGCTCTTGGTTTGTGTGTGGGAACAAGGTGGGTATGAGGGAATTTCTGGGTGCAGGAGGGGGCATGTGGCCCAGCAAAGCAATGAGATGGCCATGAGAGCAACCAGGGTGAGCCAGTCTGCAAGTTCAGTCTTAAGGCTCTGAAGTCAGTGATAAGATCAACCTGCCTGGATCTCAATTCTCCCCCACTTCCCCCAAAGTGTAGCCCCCTGATGTCACTGTCAGTCACCATGTAGGAGTAGCCTGCCCTGGCTTGAGACTATCAGGGGGAGGTGTCACTCTCAGGAGATGCCCTGGTGATCATGAGGGCCACATAGGAAAACATTAGACTGTATGGATATGCAGAGTTTTAAAATAGTGGTTCAGTGGAGATCACCCTGTCTCTGCTCCCCAACCCCAGGGATGAGAAACCTGAAAGAATAGAATTAAAGCAGCCAAGCTGGGATTAAAGGCTCAGGGCATCTTAGAGTCTGGCTGAGCAGATTGGATGTGGGGAATATACAATTGGTGCTGCTGGGTGGCCAGTGCATAATTGGACACAGATTTTCAGGGCCTGTGTGAAATGCAGAGGGGGAGGGGCATTCTGCAATGGGGCTAGATGGCAGATGTGGTCTTCAATAGGGATACAAGAGTAGAGAGACTTAGAAATGAGGCGGGGGGTGGGGTTGTGGGCTGGAGGGAGTGGCGTGGGGAGGAGCATCTTAGGATATGCTCAGCACTCGCATGATGTTGGTATAGCCAGAGCCAGGTCGCCAGCCTGTCACCACAATCACCAGATCCCCAACACGGAGAAAACCACGGAGCTTTCCTGGGGGAGGGAAAGAAGATAATAGTCATTGAGAGACCCAAACCAGCCTGGTAATAAGAATCAGCTACCAACCCCAACCACCTTCAAGGCTACCCTGTAGGAAATGAGGAACCTGAAGCGAACTGTTGGCACTGCAGGGAATGTAGCCGCTGCGGCATATTAAAGCTGTGGAGTGTCGCTGGGGTGGAAGTGGGTGCATGGTTGCTAAGTAGCAAGGCTGTCCACTTGTAAAAAGAGGTCAAGTAGGATCATATGACAATTGTCAATTCGATTTGCATTCCAGCTGTTCAGTTTCCTCCTTTCTCCTCTTGCTCCTATGTCATACTGGGCTCTAACCGCCTGGCATGGACAGCAGCTGGGGGGACTCAGGGATGGCTCTGCTCTCTCTGTCAGCTTAATTCCCACCCCCAGAATCCAAGCTACTTCTCAGTCTTAGTTACTCTCATAGGGAAAATCTGGAATCAAAGGAAAAGGGTAAGGCTTTTTTGACTGATATGCGAAGCTAGGCTGGGGGACTCCAGATAGAAATACCAGGGGAGGGTAGGCAAGGAGGTCTAGGAGGCGCACCACTTTGAATGCCAAATTGGACCCGGCGATCCACATCATCTGCCCAGATGGCCTCTGGAGGTTCTCTATAGAGCAAGGGGAAAACTCCTCGGCATAGGTTGACCTGGCGGGCAGCCTGGGCACAGCGTGTGACAGCAATGACTGGGGCTCGAGGTCGGTAACGAGACAGAAGCTGGGCGGAGCTGAACAAGAGCAAGAGGGTATTGAAACAGAAAACAAGTTCGAATTGTGGTTCCAGGTGTCACCAGGAATCTGTGTGACCCTGGGGAAGTCATCATACTTCTCTGGGCCTTGATGTTCTCTGTAAAGTAAGAGTCCCTGCCCTTCCTACCACACAATAAGAATTTACCGGGGGGCTGTGGCTGTGGCTCAGTGGTAGAGTGCTTGCGTAACATGTGTGAGGCACTGGGTTCGATTCTCAGCACTACGTATGAAAAAAAAAAAAAGTCAATTGACAACTAAAGAATATTTAAAAAAAAAAAAAAAAGAATTTACCGGGGGTGGATATATTGCTCAGTTGGTAAAGTGCTTGCCTTGTGCTTGCACAAGGCCCTGGGTTCAATTCCCCGCACTACCAAAAAAAAAAATTTACTAAATGATATAAGGAGAAACCTCTTTAAAAATCATAAAGCCAGCCGGGCGTGGTGGCTCAAGCCTGTAATCTCAGCACTTAGGGAGGCTGAGACAGGAGAATCGCGAGTTCAAAGCCCCCCTCAGCATTGGCGAGGTGCTAAGCAACTCAGTGAGACCATGCCTCTACATAAAACACAAAATAGGTCTGGGGATGTGGCTCAGCGGTTGAGTGCCCCTGAGTTCAATCCCCAGTACCAAAAAAATAAATAAATAAATCATAAAGCCAGTTGGGCGCGGTGGTGCAAGCCTGTAATCCCAGCACTTAGGGAGGCTGAGACAGGAGAATCGCGAGTTCAAAGCCAGCCTCAGCTACGGCGAGGCGCTAAGCAAATCAGTGAGACCCTGTCTCTACATAAAACACAAAATAGAGCTGGGGATATGGCTCAGTGGTTGAGTGCCCCTAAGTTCAATCCCTGGTGCCAAAACAAAACAAAAAACCATAAAGCCATTTAGAGAATGTACATTTATATAGTACTTAACTTATATATACTAATGCTTCTTCTTAATCCTCAAAACTCCATGAGAAACAGTGGCTAACTTACATAGACTTGAGGGTACAGAGCAAAGTTATAGAGTCCAGGTGAGTTACTCAAGGTCTCATTGCTAAATTTCAGAGCAAAGACTTTAACTAAAACTCATTGGCCCATTTGCAATACTTCAGAATTGTAAGGCTCTATGGGCTAAATGGACTTGCCTCTGAGACCAGAAGCCAACATGCCCAGTGATGCAAATGTCTCCTGCCAGTCCCCTGGAACTAGATGACATGAGTCCTGGTGCGCTCCAAGATCTGCCTCATCTGGCCTCTAGTCCTCATAGCTACCTCTCTTCTTGCCCTGGAGCACTGACCTTTATCCCTAATGACCAGACAACACTCAGGTCCATGGCCCATTCCAGCCTACCCTTAACCCAAAGCCCTGTTTGGGCTTCCCAGTGTCTCCCCTCACCGGCCAGTAGTGGTCAGAACGACGATGGCAGCAGCACAGCACTTGAAAGCAGCCTCCACAGCACCAATGGCAGTGACCTCAGTGGGGTCTCGACTCAGCGGCGCCGCCCGGCGTAGCTCCTCAAACAACTGCCTGTGGTACACCGCAGCCTCGGCCTCCCGAGCAATCTGCAGGTACCAGAAGGTCAGGCTGGCAAGGGACAACGGAGCCCAAAAAGGGTTTGGGTCCCTGGCCCATTTGCCTTTCATTCTGAGTTCCTACCGCATGCTGCATCTTTACAGCCTCCACAGGGAAGCGGCCCTTGGCAGTCTCCCCTGACAGCATGATGCAGTCTGCCCCATCCAGTACAGCATTGGCCACATCGCTGGTCTCTGCCCGTGTTGGCCGGGGCTTAGAAATCATGCTCTCCAGCATCTAGGGGACACCATGGGTGTCAGAGCTGTAGGGAGCACACTCTCAGTGGTGACCTTGCCCAGCTACTTCTCTGACACCAAACTCCCAGAGTGTCCTGAAAGTCAGGATCACAGTCACAAACAGTGTGACCCTGGCAGTTCAGTTTCCTCAACTGAAAAGGAGGGTCACAATATCTCTACCTAACTTCACTATTTGAGGATCAAACACTGGACAGAAAAGTCTGTTATAGACCTAAGTTGTGGATATTCACCCTCAGTGACCCCAAGACCACAAAGTGTCCCAGCCCCAAGGATCACTCCAGACCTGAGTGGCGCAGACAACGGGCTTGCCTGCCAAGTTACAACGCCCAATCATCATCTTCTGGGCCAGGAAAACCTTCTCAGCTGGGATTTCAATGCCCAGGTCTCCTCGTGCCACCATTATGCCATCGCTCACCTCCAGGATTTCATCAAACCTGGGTGGTTGGAGGAATCAGGGCTGGAGCAAAGCCAGGAGATGCCGTGGAGAAGCAAGCAGAAGAAGAGAAGTAGTGGGGAGCGGTAATAGTGCCAGATGGGAACAAAGACCACGCCTCACTTCTTCACGCCTTCGTGGTTCTCGATTTTGCTGATGATTTTGATGTTCTGTCCTTCTGGCCCCAGGGCAGCCCGGACTGCAGTCACATCGCTAGCTTTCCGCACAAAGGAGGCAAAGATGATGTCCACACCATGCTCCACCCCGAAGCGAAGGTCCCAGGCATCTTGCTCGGACAGCCCAGGCAGGTCAACTTCGGCACCTGGCAAGTTCACACCTTTTCTGCTGCCCAGGATGCCACCGTTCTCCACTTGGGTTACTAGTCCCTCTGGACCTGCAGGCATGAAGAGAACCAGCTTCTGTGAGGACTGTGACCAGGGCATAGTAACCACAGAGGGGACACCAGGCTTGGAGCCTCAAGAGATCAGGAACCATGTCCTACTCATTTCCCCGCCCTTGTTCTGGGCTCTTGCACTGAATAGGTCGCTGATGGACGTCTGTGCAAGAAATAACCAACCCGCAAGTCCAGCTTCAACCCAGGGTGAAAGCAGAAGTCTGGATGCTGGGGACTCATGGAAAGGGTGAGGAAGGACACAGGGCCAGGGGAAGGTGTCGGTCTAGGGGCCAATGCCGGAACCAAAGGGAAAAGAATGCGTCCAGCGTTTGGGCGTGGTCAGGGCGGGAAGTGAGTCCGTACCGATTTCCCGGACCACAAGGGAGATGAGTCCATCGTCAATGAAGATGTGGCCGCCCACCGGCACGACCCGGATGATATTAGGGTAGTCCACCCACACGGTGTTCGCGTCCCCCCGCGTGCGGAACGCCGGGTCCACAGTCACCAGCACTTGGGAGCCCTTCACTATCTCCACTTCGCACTCCGGACCCTAGGCACAGAGCCAGGGCAGACGTAAGTCCTGCGCGCACGCGGTCCCACACCGGCCTCCCAGGCTCCGCCCCGGCCCCGCCCAATCCCCTCCGCGCTTCGGGGTCCCCTTCTCCACCTCAGACACAGCGGGTCACAGCCCTGTGGCTCACCCCGTGCAGGATTCCAGTACGTATCTCCGGTCCCTTGGTGTCCAGAGCGATGGCCACCGACCGGTAGCTGAGCGGGGAAGTTGCAAAGCTCTCCGCTGCCTCCCGGATGTTGGCGATGGACTCGGCGTGGTACTGGGGAGGAGGAGAAAGCGAGATTTCCAGGGAAGGTGGCTAGGACTTGGGGCGTCCTCCAGACCTGCCCTCTACCCGCTCCATTCCCCACAACCTCGTGAGAGCCATGAGAGAAGTTGAGTCTTGCAATGTTCATCCCGGCCTTGATCATCTCCTTGAGGCGCTCCACAGAGCGGGATGCGGGCCCTGGAACCAAAGATCCTGATCGACTACTTTTCCCCCAACCTGGCAGACAGCCAAGCCCATCACCACCCTCAAAGGCGTACAGCACCACTGGCGTCGGGTTACTTGACCTTTATTCCTTAATGTAACCCCTGCACACAGGTTACAAACTCTTTTTCTTTCTGCAGCCAACATCTGCCTCTTTGGGGAGGCAGAAAGGTAACCTCAGCCAGACCCTAGGTAAAGATGTTGGCAAGTGACCTAACTTCTGTAGTGTGGGGGTTACCACAGGGCATGAGCCGGGTAGGGATGAAGCTTTAAATCTGAGAGGCCTCACTTACTGAGGGCTGAGTTCTAGCTTATTCCTGCCCTGCAGGGCAGCTGTGTGGCTGAGGCGGGGTTGGCTAACCTCTCGGTTACCTACCCAACGCCAATCTTTTGACGTTGTGCACTAGGTCTTCACTTTCTTACCTGCCTAGGACATAGATTCCACCATTCTCTAGTTCTCTATATCATCAATCCTTACATTTTTACTGGATCATTCCCATGAGCATGTAAACCTGCTGTTAGTTCATTTAAAAAGTTCTCTTGCCCGTGGAGGTAGCACAGACATGTAATCCCAGCAGCTGGGGCAGGAGGATCACAAGTTCAAAGCCAGCCTTAGCAACTTAGAGAAGCCCTAAGCAATTTAGTGAGACCCTGTTTCAAAATAAAATTTTAAAAAAGGCTGGGGATGTGGCTCAGTGGTGAAGTGTCCCTGGGTTCAATCCCTGGTACAAAAAAAAAAAAGTTTTCTCAATCCCAGGTTCCCTCCCACTACAACTCTATTTCTTTTTTCTTTTCTCTTCTTTTCTTTTTTTTAACCAGGGACTTGACCACTGAGCCACATCCCCAGCCCTATTTTGTGTTTTATGTAGAGACAGGGTCTCACTGAGTTGCTTGGCGCCTCACCATTGCTGAGGCTGGCATTGAACTCCCGATTCTGCTGTCTCAGCCTCCCTAAGTACGGGTATTACAGGCTTGTGCCACCAGGCCCGGCTAGTAAACCTTGTCTTCTATACCTTTAAAATACATTTAGAATCTGACTGCTTCTGGCCACCTCCACTGCCACCACCTGGGCTGCGCGGGAAGTACTGCTAGAACAGCTCTATCCTTGCCCTTTCCCCCCCACCCCCAGTCTATTTTCGGTCCCGCAGTTTGGGTGGTTCTGCTAAAATATAAGTAAGAACTTGTCACCCCCTGCTCAAGACACTGCAAGTTGTTGTTGTTGTTTTAATTTTTCTAGTTGTAGATGGACACAATATCTTTATTTTATTTATTTATTTTTTTATGTGGTGCTGAGGATCGAACCCAGTGCCTCACACATGCGAGGCAAGTGCTCTACCACCGAGCTACAATCCCAGCCCCAAGACACTGCAAGTTTTGCATTTCGTTTGGAGGAAAACTCAACTCAAATCTTGAAAATGGCCTACAAAGCTCCACTTGATCCTTCCCTCCCTTCAGTCCCTTCCTATCTATTACCTTTGCTCCTTAGTGGTTTTTAGCTATCCTCGCTTCCTTAGGACTTTGGCCCTGACTGTTCCCTTTGCCTGGAACTCCCTTGCTGTGGCCAGCGGCAGGGCTAATTCTCCCACTTCCAAGTTTTTGTTTGGGTCTCCTGTTTTTCAGTAATGGCTGCCCTGACTTCCCTGATCAGGACTCAGACCCGCCTCCCACTCTCACACCTGTGTTGCCCCTTACTACACTCCATTTTTCTACAGTATTTATCAGTTTCTAATACACTACATTATTTACTTATTTTTAAAAATTTTTATTTTTAATTTTTTACTTGTCAATGGACCTTTATTTCTTTTTTTTTAATACCTTTTATTTTATTTTATGTGGTGCTGAGGATCGAACCCAGTACCTCATACATACAAGGCAAGTGCTCTACCGCTGAGCCACAACCCCAGCCCCTGGACCTTTATTTCTTTATATGCGGTGCTCAGAATTGAATCCAGGGCCTCGCACATGCTAGGCAAGTGCTCTACCACTGAGCCACAGTACCAGCCCATTTACTTTTTTTAGTTTTTATTTTATTTCTTGGTGGTACAGGAGATGGAAATTACCTCGGCCCATTTACGTACTTCTTTTTTTTGTTTTTTACTGGAGATTGAACAGTACTTTCCCACTTTTCCAAAGATTGGAACCTTTTTTTATTTTTTATTTGGAGATGGGGTCTTGCTAAGTTGCTAAGGCTGGCCTCAAACTTGTGATCCTCCTGCCTCAACCTCCAGAGTTGCTGGGATTATAGACGTGCGCTATTGCACTCAGCATCAAATACTTGTTGAATGAATGACTATGTCAAACATGTAGAAGTATCAAAGAAGAAGAAAGCTGAAGAAGCACTTTGAGACACACCATTGTGTGAGGCTGGCAGGGAACAGGTGGTCTTACCAATGGTGGCAATGATGCTGGTGCTACGAGCAGCCACAGGCTCGGAGTCAATATCCAGCAGGCAAAGATGTTCCAGAAAGGTGTCTGCCATGGCAGCGGACAGCTGCTGCTGCTGGAAGAAGGCAGTGCCAAGCTCCTGGGTCAGTTGGGCCACACTGGCTCGCCGCAGATACCCTGCTGGTCCTGCAATAGAAGGGGGTTCAGTAGGCACAGGCACCTACCTGCCTTTCCTCCCCGCATTTCATCTCAGCACATCCTGCCCTCTTCTCCTCGAGGGTCCAGCTTTGTGTGGAGCCCTTCATGCATACATTGTCTTATTTGCTCCCAGCAGTTCCATAAACAGGTATTATTAAATGCTCTATAATTATCCCAATTTTACAGATAAGGAAACAAGGCCTGAGAAAGATGAAATGAATCGCCCAAGATCAGATGACTTCTAAGTAATAGAGACAAGGTTCAAATTTAGGCCTGTCTAACTCTAAGACCAACTTTAAACTCAAGTTCTTTTTTTGAGATGGATTCTCACTAAGTTTCCCGGGCTGGCCTCAAACTTGCCATCCTCTTGCCTCAGCCTCCTGAGTTGCTGGGATTACAGGTGTTGACGCATGCCCAGCAAGGCTCAAGTTCTTGATCACCCTGTTGTACTGATTCCTTATAATTCCAAACTGCTTGTCCTTCAGCTGCTGACTTTCCTCAGCCTCAGCCTCCCTTGATGTCTGGTTCACAGTGGCCCCTTATCCTCCAATCCCGGAATCACTCAGTTCCCTTTCCTAAGGTCTCTCCAAACCCCTGGCAATTGGCTGGCTTCCCTACCCCCTCCTGAGTTTCTCCAGTCCACTCAGTGCTGCTCTAGGCCCAGGTTTGGGGACCTGTAGCTTGATCCGGTCTGGCCCAGGGAGCCCCATATCCAGACGCACCTTCCATGCTACCGCACCCTTCCCTGTCTCTGTAGCTACTTCGCATTGTAGCGCTATCAGAGGCAGGAGGCTCAGCTGTGCTGAGCACTGGTTAAAGTGTCACCAGAGTCTTTCCTGCCAATGGAAGCCCTGTACGCCAGGGACCAGAGTCCAGGTACCACGGGAGTGTCCCATGGTTCCCATGTTGCAGGCTCCCTCCTGGCCTGCCTTCAGGGCCTGGACAAGAGGCCCAAACCAGTATCAGTAATTTCGTACAGAGGACACTGTGATAAACATGGACAGTCCCTGAATGCCTCCAACTTCATTCCAGATTTCCACCCTTGTCTTCCCTTCTGCTTGATGATTTCCATTCCCCTTCTTACCTCCTGGAGCCCCGATTAGGACAGACATTACTAAGTCTTTTTGGGACTTAGAGATCCATGACTGAAGTTGCTGGGGTGGAATGTTCTCCTGGACTGACATGCTTCCAAAGCGTGGAACTAGGGCTGCCAGAAGTGTGGACTGGGAGGAGAGAATGACAAAATTGCTGTTCTTATCTAAGTGAGCCAGAAAATAGAAAAGGGGCACACCCAATACGCAGCCCCGTCCCCACTCAGAATCCCTCCCCCAGACCTGCCAGCTCTCTGCCCCTGCCATTACCCTATCTCATTCAATTTACTTCCTTCCTTTTTTTTTGGTACCGGGGATTGAACTCAGGGACATTTGACCACTGAGCCCTATTCTGTATTTTATTTAGAGACAGGGTCTCACTGAGTTG
>CM053400.1:100112065-100123282 GCA_028644305.1 Xerus rutilus
TCCTGATCAATTTTCAACTCATTCGTATAGTCTGAATGAACCCAGTAGGCAGCCTTGGGTTCTGAATAGAGATTTTTTTTTCCCAGTGACATGATTCTTCTTTTTACTTACTGTAGTGAGCCCTAGATGGATCTAGGAAGCAGGATCTTTTAGAATAAGGACTAGAGCCTGAAGAAAGAGGAAGGGAAGCCCTTTGACAGTGTGGTGGGTCCCTCAGTTTTCCCCAATTGTTTCTCTCTCCTGACCAAGAAATACAGAGAGATTGCTGTGACCTGGCCAGTCACATGCAGGCTTGAACCCAAGCTGGGACCTTGAACATTTTCAGGCACTAATATACTTGTGTAAATTGTTGCTGATTAACCATGTTGCTAAATATATAGAAATCAAATTCCTAAACGGGGCGCGGTGGCGCACGCCTGTAATCCCAGCACTTTGGGAGGCTAAGACAGGAGAATGGTGAGTTCAAAGCCAGCCTCAGCAATGGCGAGGTGCTAAGCAACTCAGTGAGACCCTGTCTCTACATAAAACAAAAAATAGGGCTGGAGATGTGGCTCAGTGGTCGAGTACCCCTGAGTTCAACCCCTAGTACAAAAACAAAAACAAAAAAAAGGAAAAGAAAAGAAAAAAATAAAAAAGAATCAAATTCCTTCAAACCTCACATAAACTCCATAACCCAATCCCATCCTAGCCATTGTACTTAGTTAGAATATTTCTCTTCTTCTTATATCCATAAGAATACGCTGCAGCCCCCACACTGACCTATATGCAAGTTCCCTTAATAAATGCTTTGGAGCCGGGCGCGGTGGCTCAAGCCTGTAATCCCAGCACTTAGGGAGGCTGAGACAGGAGAATCGCGAGTTCAAAGCCAGCCTCAGCAATGGTGAGGCGCTAAGCAACTCAGTGAGACCCTGCCTCTACATAAAACACAAAATAGGGCTGGGGATGTGGCTCAGTGGTCGAGTACCCCTGAGTTCAATCCCTAGTACCAAAAAATAAATAAATAAATAAATAAATAAATGCTTTGGACTGATCACTCCTGCATGTAATGCTTCTTTCTTTGGAATCCAAGCTGACCCCATCTTGGGACAGTGTAGGGTAGTCCCTGCAGAATTTTCCTGACACCACTTTTGGACAACTCTAGCTGTGGGTTCAGCCTCTTGACAAAATAGGATTCTCTGGAAGGGCTTTGATAGCATCATCCTTATCATAACATTGGCTAACATTTGCATGTTTGATACTGCCCAGTGTTTACTGAGCACCTATTCTGTGTCACCCCTACAGATATTGTAGAGAGCAGACCAGAGGGCCAATTTTCATGTATGGAATTTATAATATAGTGGGGAGACAGATATAAGCAAGAATCAAAGAAATAAATGCATAGCTACAAACTTTATGAGCATTATTAAGAAATCCATTTTGGGGGCTGGGGTTGTGGCGCAGTGGTAGCGTGCTCGCCTAGCACGCGTGAGGCACTGTGTTCGATCCTCAGCACCACATAAAAATAAAATAAAGATATTCTGTCCACCTACAACTAAAAAAATAAATACATATTTAAAAAAAAAAAAAAGAAATCCATTTTGGTGCTGGGACAGACAGTGAGGAAAGACTAGGGGAATGTATTTTCTTTCTTTCTTTTGTCTTCTTCTTCTTTTTTTTTTTTGTACTGGGCATTGAACTCAGGGGTGCTCGACCACTGAGCCACATCCCGAGCCCGATTTTGTGTGTTATGTAGAGACAGGGTCTCACTGAATGGCTTAGCACCTCACCATTGCTGAGGCTGGCTTTGAACTCCCGATTCTCCTGTCTCAGCCTCCCAAAGTGCTGGGATTACAGTGTGCCACTGTGCCTGGCTTAGGGGAATGTATTTTCCATGAGGTAGTCAGGAAGACCTCTTTGATGTAATCATGCTTCCCCCCCACCCCCCGGTACAATTGAACCCAGGGGTACTCTACCACTGAGCTACACCCCTGGCCTTTTTTATTTTGAGAGAAGGACTTACTAAGTTGCCCAACAATCTTCAAACTTGTGATCCTCCTGCCTCAGCCTCCCAAGCCCCTGAGATTTTTTTGTTTTTTTTTGTTTTTGTTTTTTTTTTGGTACTGGGGAATGAACTCAGGGGCACTCGACCACTGAGGCACATCCCCAGCCCTATTTTGTGTTTTATGTAGAGACAGGGTCTCACTGAGTTGCTTAGCACCTCGCCATTGCTGAGGCTGGCTTTGAACTCGCCATTCTCCTGTCTCAGCCTCCCTAAGTGCTGGGATTACAGGCTTGAGCCACCGCGCCCGGCTGCCCCTGAGATTTTAAGTACATACCACAGTGATTGGCTGGATGGGCTAGTTTTTTTCTTTTTCTTGATACCAGAGATTGAACTCGGGCGTACTTGACCACTGAGCCACATCCCCAGCCCTCTTTTATATTTTATTTAGAGACGGGGTCTCACTGAGTTGCTTAGCACCTTCTCATTGCTGAGGCTGGCTTTGAACTTGCGATTCTTCTGTCTCAGCCTCCCAAAGTTCTGGGATTACAGGCATGTGCCACTGCTCCCAGCTTGGATGGGCTAATCATCAGATGTGAATTAATCATTAAAATTTACTAACAGAGGAGCTGGGATTGTAGCTCAGCGGTAGAGCGCTTGCCTTGCATGCGTGAGGCCCTGGGTTCGATCCTCAGCACCATGTACAAAGCAATAAAATTAAAAAAAACATTGTGTCCATCTACAACTAAAAAAATATTTTAAAAAAAATTTACTAACAGAGGGCTGGGATTGTGGCTCAGTGGTAGAGCACCTGCCTCACATGCGTGAGGCACTGGGTTCGATCCTCAGCACCACATAAAAATAAATAAAGATATTGTGTGTCCATCTACAACTGAAAAAAAAAATTAAAAAAAAAATTTACTAACAGAGCCATGTGTGGTGGCACATGCCTGTGATCCCAGTGACTCAGGAGACTGAAGCAGGAGGATTGTGAGTTCAAAGCCAGCCTCAGTAACTTAGCGAGAACCTGTCTCCAGATAAAATATTTTTTGAAAAGGGCTGAGGATGTGGTTCAGTGGTTAAGTGCCCCTGGGTTCAATCCTTGGTACCTTCCCCCCAATTTTTTTTTCAATCTACAGAAAGACAGTTGAAACTGTTCATTGAGCACCTCCTGTGTGGTACAGCATTCAGGGCTTCATGTATGCTCTGTGCTTTTATTATCATGGTGGCCTAGAAGGAAGGGAGGCTCCACAGGCTGTTGTACAGATGAGGCCACTGAGCAGGGTGTGCCACATATTTTCTGTGGCCACTCCAGGTTCCTTCTCTACCCTTCACTCTGCTCCCTGGCCAGGGGCTAAAGGCCTTGCCCCATGGCTTCTATAGGTTTGGCCAGTAGAGAGCAGCACCCACTGGGGAAGAGAGAAGAAGAAAGAGGTTGGGTATATATCTCTCCATGTCCTTCCTGTGAAATGGCTATAGTCACAACTTCTGCCAGGGGGCCCTCTCTGTGCAGATTCTAGGAATAATTCTTTCCCCATCCCTTGGACTCATAAGGCACAAGGAGTCCTTGGTGACCAGAACAGGGGTAATGCACCATCCCTTGTGGTTCACCAAGGCCCTGTCTGCCATTCACACCTTTGCATATAATTCTGTTAAGAAGCACTCTTCAGAGCCAGGCGTGGTGGTGCACATCTGTAATCCCCGCACTTTGTGAGGCTGAGACAGGAGAATCGCAAGTTCAAAGCCAGCCTCAGCAACGGCGAGGCACTAAGCAACTCAGTGAAACCCTGTCTCTACATAAAACACAAAATAAGGCTGGGGATGTGGCTCAGTGGTCCAGTGCCCCCGAGTTCAATCCCTGGTACCAAAAAAAAAAAAAACAAGAAGCACTCTTCGGGCTAGGATTGTAGCTCAGTGGTAGAGCGTTTGCCTTGCATGTGTGAGTCACTGGGTTCGATCCTCAGCACCACATAAAAATAAATAAATAAAATAAAGATATTTGTGTCCATCTACAACTAAAAAAAATTAAAAAAAAAAAAGAAGCATTCTTCATGGGGTTGGGGTTGTGGCTCAGTAGTAGAGTTTCATCCTCAGCACCACATAAAAATAAATAAAATAAAGGTATTGTGTCCATCTACAACTTAAAGAAATGTTTAATTAAAAAAAAGAAACACTCTTTAAATTATCCAGTTTGAGAGAGCCCTCCATTTCTTTTCAGAACCTTGCCTGATAAATTTTTCAGAGGCTAAAAATACAATCAGTGGTGGAGCTGGGATTCAAGCTCAAAATGTGTGGTTCCAGAGCCTGATCGTCACCACTACACTCCATTCCTTCCCTCTGTTGGGACTGTCTCAGTAGAGGAGAAAGGAAGATGTCTCAGACTCTGGAGTTGGAGAGAGGAGGGGGGGAATAGGGAGGATTTTCCAAGGAGGAAATGAGCACGGGTCCTATGCCCTTAGTATAGATACTACAGAGAAAATAAAGATAGACAGTAGTTGTCAGAAAGAATATGGTAGACTTCAGGGACTGGGGATGCGGGCCTTATGCTTAGAGACTGGGGAGGAACATGGAACTTTAAGTGGCTTGGAAATTGTGAATTGAGTCCAGGACCATTTGGGAGGATGGGAATTCCAGAGATCCCAAAAGGAGGTATGGGGATGTGCCCCAAAGCAACCCTTGTCTCGTCCAGCCAAGAGACAGAAGATTTGATCAGATAACAGGCCAAAAATGAAAAGCAGTGTGGCTGACTCTGGATCAGCGAGGGACCCTGTGAGTGATGGTTTGAACTTTGTCACAGGATCAGGGAATCTTTGGGTAGGAGACCTGAGGGAAACAAAATGGGGAAAAGGACAACAATTCCCCCAGAATCGAAACAGAACAGCTTTGTCAGGCATGAACACTCCTCACCTGGCAAACATACACACCCGAACACATTCAAACACACACTGAATCACGTAACATCACACACACAGATGCCCATAGTCATTCATTGCACAAACATGAATTGAAACTTCACCATGTGGGACTCAGAGATGGGAGTGCTCCAGGTTTAATAAAGTGGGTCAGAGCCGGGCACGGTGGCCCACGCCTGTAATCCTAGCACTTAGGGAGACTTAGGAGAATCTCAAGTTCAAAGCCAGCCTCAGCAATGGCGAAGCGCTAAGCAACTCATCCCCACAAAATAGGGCTGGGGATGTGGCTCAGTGGTCTAGTACCCCTGAGTTCAATCCCCAGTACCAAAAATAAAAAATAAAGTGGGTCAGGCATGTGACAGGACTGTCCAGACACAGAGGATCACAAAGCTGACACCACTCAAAGCCAAACACACACAAGCTCCACCCACATTACACACACATATACCCACACACACACCATAACTCACCACCGTCCACCCACACAAACACAGATTCCCACCCTTAGTCACAGGAACATATTCAAACGCGCAACAGACAGGCCAGGCTCGGTCCCGGGTCTAAGGCGGCCTTATTCAGCAAAGCACAGAATGCCCACCCCGCCCCCTGGGGAAAGTGAGGCTGCCGGCCTGCGCGTCGCCCAGGGCTCGGCCGCCGGGTCCAGAGGCGGCCCAGCCGCAGCCAGCTGCCGCCTCACCGCAGTGCAAGCGGGCCAGGCTGGGGCCGAGAGACACGCCGAGCGTCCGTTTCGTCAGCTGCAAACAGAGATAATAAACCTTGCGGAGGGCGTAGGGCGATAACGTCGGTGGCAGCCTGTGCGCGCTGTCCCAACAGTACAAAGTTCCTGTTGTTCTGCACGTGCGCACGTAGTGACCCTTCTGACTGCGGTAGAGGATGGGTGGGGCCCTGCATGCATAGAATTTATTCAAAATGTTTTTTTTTTTTTTTTTTTTTTGGTACTGGGGATTGAACTCAGGGGCACTCGACCCCTGAGCCACATCCCCAGCCCTATTTTGTGTTTTATGTAGAGACAGGGTCTCACTGAGTTGCTTAGCGCCTCGCCCTTGCTGAGGCTGGCTTTGAACTCGCTATTCTCCTGTCTCAGCCTCCCAAAGTGCTGGGGTTACAGGCTTGCACCACCCCACCTGGCTGACTTCCTTCTTCTTCTCCTTCTCCTTCTCCTTCTCCTTCTTCTTCTTCTTCTTCTTCTGGCAATACTTGGGATGGAATTCAGTGGCACTCTGCCACTGTTACATCCCCTGCCTTAGCGTCCAGAGCTGATGGCATTATGTGCATGAGCCAAGGCAGTCTACTCTTTTTTTTTTTTTGTACTGGAGATTGAACTCAGGGATACTCGACCACTGAGCCACATCCCCAGCCCTATTTTGTGTTTTATGTACAGACAGGGTCTCACTGAGTTGCTTAGCACCTTGCCCTTGCTGAGGCTGGCTTTGAACTCCCGATTCTCCTGTCTCAGCCTCCCTAAGTGCTGGGATTACAGGCTTGCAGCACCGTGCCCGGCTGGGTTTTTGATTTTAAATATGCCAGAGGAGAAAGAATAGAATGGTAGGTATGGTGGGAATAGCAGGGGATCTGGTGGATTGATAAAATCAGAGGGAAAAATGTTGACAGTTGTGAAAGTTGGCTAATATGTACATGGGGATTCATTAGAATATTTTTCTTCTTTGGATATATTGTAAAAAAGGTCAGACTAAAGTCCATACAGCATTATTGTTGGATCAGAAGTTGTGATGTGCTCTGAAGGACAACAAAGAAGATGTGTAAAAAGAGCTGGGACTGCCAGGTAGGACTGAAGACTAAGTAGTTGGGTGTAGAAACTCAGAGGAGAGAAAAGCAGGCAAGGTCACAGCTTCCGAAAGCTTCTCCCTTTCTCAGGAGACTTGTTTTGTGTTCTCTGATCTCCAAGGTGCGCTTTACAGGGCACAGGAAAGTCCATACCTCCTGTGTTAGGAATTGAAACCACGAAAAGCTCTTGACCTACGTTCCTACATGCTCCTGGGAACAAGATATTCAAATCCTCCACTTAAATCCTGGCTCCACCACTAATTGTGTGACTTTGAGCGAGTTATTCATATCTGCTGTGTAAGTAACCTTGTGAAGTAGATCTGCCTCCATTGTGCCAAAAAGCAAGGTGGGAGTGGAGAGATACCTGGGGTACATGGGCTCAGGATTCATGTGGCCTCCCCACACCTTTTTTTTTTTTTGTACTAAGGATTGAACTCAGGGGCGCCTTGCCTCTAAACTACATCCCCAGCCCTTTTGATTTTTAGAACAAAATCTCTCTCAGTTGCCCAGGCTGGCCTCCAACTTGTAGTCCTCTTGTCTCAGCCTCCCAAGTAGCTGGAATTACCGGCATGGGCCACCATACAGGGGTTCACATGACCTCGATTTGAATCCTGGCTTCACCACTTAACTAATTTTGTCACCTTTGGCAAGTTAATTCATTGTTTCAACTTCCTGATGTGTAAAAATTAAATAATCTACCTATTTTCAAGATTTGTTGGAAGATTAAATTGTACCTACCTCAAAAAAAAAAATAAAACAACAACCTGAGACTGGGTGCAGTGATGTTCACCTTTAATCTCAGCAGCTTCTGAAGCCAAGGCAGGAGGATTGCAAATTTGAGGTTAGCCTGGGCAATTTATCTAGACTCTGTCTCAAAATAAAAAATAAATAAAAGGAAGCCGGGCGTGGTGGCGCATGCCTGTAATCCCAGTATTTAGGGAGGCTGAGACAGGAGAATGGCGAGTTCAAAGCCAGCCTCAGCAATGGCGAGGTGCTAAGCAACTCAGTGAGACCCTGTCTCTACATAAAACACAAAATAGGGCTGGGGATGTGGCTCAGTGGTCAAGTGCCCCTGAGTTCAATCCCCAGTACCAAAATAAATAAATAAATAAAAGGAGCTGGAGGTATAGCTCAGTGGTAGAGCCGTGGGTTAAATCCCTAGCACTCCCTCACAAATAAAAAATAAAAACAAAAAAATTCATGAGTTTGAAGTGATGGGGAAGACAAGTGAGAATTTGAGAGAATTCAAGCAATGTTCACAGGAGGATGAGTTCAGGGGCCACATGGAAACACAGGATACCTAATTCAGTAAGGGAGTTTTCAGGATGAGAGTTTGGCCTCTATTAAGAGACCGCAAAATACAAGAGGGGGTGGGGGTATAGTGCAGTGGTAGAGTGTTTGCCCAGCATGTGTGAGGCCTTGGGTTCCATCTGTTAGTACCACAAAAAGAAACAAAATAGAAATAATTAATAATAAAATAAAAACAAGAGCTGAAAGTATAGTGGCACCCCCTTCTCCACAGAAAATCTTTTTTTTTAAATATTTTTTTAGAGCCGTGCGCGGTGGCTCAAGCCTGTAATCCCAGCACTTAGGGAGGCTGAGACAGGAGAATCGCGAGTTCAAAGCCAGCCTCAGCAATGGCAAGGTGCTAAGCAACTCAGTGAGACCCTGTCTGTACATAAAACACAAAATAGGGCTGGAGATGTGGCTCAGTGGTCAAGTACCCCTGAGTTCAATCCCCAGTACCAAAAAAAAAAAAAAAAAAAATTTTAGTTGTAGATGGACACAATATCTTTATTGATTTATTTTTATGTGGTGCTGAGGATCAAACCCAGTGCCTCAAGCATGCAAGGCAAGCGCTCTACCACTGAGCCACAATCCCAGCCCCTCCACAGAAAATCTTAATTAAGCTTCTCCAGAGACCCCCACAATAATTTGTTCTCAGATGCTCAGTAAAACTTCCACGAAAGAATTTTCAGGCAGGGGATATGCCCGCAGGAACACAGTGTGATAAGAAAAACTAACCCAAGGCCTTCATAGAGGCACTTGCTTCTCAAAGGAGATGCAAAGGAGATGCAAGTCAGGTCCTGCAGAGCCAGCTGGTGAGAAGAAAGGGGAGAAGGACTCTCTCTTTCCCAGAAACTGATTTTCACAGAAACTGTCCTTGGCCTGAATTGGGTGCCCAGAACAGTGAAAAAGCTGCTTTTGTGTGAACTTCTACAGACTGTGAGCCTCTGAGCCCTTCCTCTTACACACTGGGTATAAAGTTCTAAAGCGTTTTTTCTTTTTTGAGGGGAGGGTACTAGAGATTGAACTCAAGGGCACTCGACCACTGAGCCACATCCCCAGCCCTATTTTGTGTTTTATGTAGAGACAGGGTCTCACTGATTTTCTTAGTGCCTCGCCATTGCTGAGGCTGGGTTTGAACTCACCATTCTCCTGTCTCAGCCTCCCAAAGTGCTGGGATTACAGGCGTGCGCCACGGCGCCTGGCTCTCCCGTTCCCCTATTTTTAAAATTTTATTTTGAGACAGGTTCTCACTATGTTGCTAAGGCTGGTCTTGAACTTGCAAACCTCCTGCCTCAGCTTCCTGAGTACTTGGGATATATCACTATACCTGGCTCTCTTTCTTTCCACCCTGTGATATAATAAGCAAGATACATATTGGGCTCTGCTCTGGGTTCCTGACACAGAGCTCCTAAATCTCTTGTAAATTCCTAAGTGATAGTGAGCTAGGAGCCATCTTTTGTTATATAATTTTTCTTTGTCCTCAGTATCTAAATATTTCAGAATTTCCTGCATGATAGGAGTATCTTTTGTTCTAATAAGGCAGCTCCTAGTGGCCTCCTAAATAGGAGCTTGTCACTGGAAAGACCAAGCCATGATTAGAAGCTTGGAACTTTAAGCTGTACCCGTTATCCTTTAGGGAGGGGAGAAGAGCTTGAGATTGACCTAATAATTGTTCATGCCTAGGCGATGGAGCTTCCATAAAAATCCTTAAACTAGCTGGGCATGGTGGCACATGCCTGTAATCCCAACGGCTTTGGAGGCTGAGGCAGGAGGACAGCAAGTTCAAAGCCAGCTGCATCAACTTACCAAGGCCCTAAGCAACTTAGTGATACCCTATCTCAAAATAAAATAATAATAATTTTTAAAAAGGCTGGGGAAACCGGGCACAGTGGCGCATGCCTGTAATCTCAGCACTTTGGGAGGCTGAGACAGGAGAATCACGAGTTCAAAGCCAGCCTCAGCAATGGTAAGGTGCTAAGCAACTCAGTGAGACCCTGTCTCTACATAAAACACAAAATAGGGCTGGGGATGTGGCTCAGTGGTTGAGTGCCCCTGAGTTCAATCCTCAGTACCAAAAGAAAGAAAGAAAGAAAGAAAGAAAGAAAGAAAGAAAGAAAGAAAGAAAGAAAGAAAGAAAGAAAGAAAAAAAGAAAGAAAAGGCTGGGGATGTGGCTCAGTGATTAAGCATCCCTGGGTTAAAAAAATAAAAAAAAAGAAAACCCTAAACTATATGGTTTGGAGAGCTTCTGTGTTGATGAACATATCAACATGTGACCCACTCCTTTTCCTGCTTCTCCTGCCCCCCCCTTTTCCTCTTCCTTCTTCCTCTTTTTAATATTTTTAATTGTAGATAGACATAATACCTTCATTTTATTTATTTAATTTTACATAGTGCTGATGGTTGAACCCGGGGCCTCCACCTGCTAGGCAAGCACTCTACCACTGTTGCATCCAACCTTCAATCTCCCCAAGAAGTGCAGCCCAGACAACTCTGCAGAAGCAGCAAAGTTTATTGAGGAAATAGGCACACAGGCCAATCGATTGGGGTCAGCTCTCCTTTCCTTCAGAGAGTGACCCCAAAATGAGGTTTTCAGAGGTTATTATAGGGTGGGCTAGCTACATGACTCAGGAAAACAGGATTTGGCAAATATTCAACCTATAGTTATTTACAGTTCAACCGTGACGGCTCCTATGTCCCTTTTCAGTTCCTGGAACTTTAGGTAACTAGCCAGGGGGTCTGGCAGCCTGTAGTTTGGCCCCATCAGTGAGAAGCAAGCATAGCAAAGCATTAATCATGGAAGCACAAAAAGCAGGAGTGCCAGAGTGACTCCATTTTGAGTTTGGATTTTATATTCCCCCCTTTTTCAGTGACTCATCATCATTTATAGGGAGGGAGTTATAGTGGGACCGGAATACCATGAGTTTAGTTAACCAGACAGTTGATAATTCAGGGGCCTATTAATCTTTTTCTCTTAAATTTTCTCGAACCAGAGCTCTACTTGTTGGCTGAGGTTTTTGAAGTTCTAATTACTGACAATAAGGGAAGCTGTGCTTAGGGTGGTAGATCCTGCTAATCCTCATCCCACTAACAAGGGCACAAGTACCGGGGCAGCTCGTTTTACCCTGTCTGTAGGTGAACTTGTAAGAAGATGTTCACAGCCTGCATCTCCTCCATACCAATATATTTGCGGCAGAATGTGTACTAAAACACAAAGTTTTTTTTTTTTTTTT
>CM053400.1:100130968-100151264 GCA_028644305.1 Xerus rutilus
GGGATTGAACTCAGGGGCACTCGACCACTGAGCCACATCCCCAGCCCTATTTTGTGTTTTATGTAGAGACAGGGTCTCACTGAGTTGCTTAGTGCCTCGCCATTGCTGAGGCTGGCTTTGAACTCGCGATTCTCCTGTCTCAGCCTCCCAAAGTGCAGGGATTACAGACGTGCGCCACCACGCCCGGCTTCAGTTACATTCTTAAATGATTACATTTTAATGGTTATGAGTACCTAAATAATGTTTTTGATTTTACCTCTTGGCCCTCAGTCTGAAATATTTACTATCTGGCCCTTTAGAAAAGGAAAAATATTTGCTGACCCGCTTTGGGGCTTGACCATTGGTGGATCTTTAGTGGCTTCAGGTATTGTCCAGTGCACATCTGGATCTCTCTTGAACTGGTGTAGACCCTGCTGGTTCCATAGGTCCCTTGTGAATTTTGGTGCTATATTTTGTTATCATCTCCCTCACCAGCCCAAAGGTACTTGTGTCCCATAGCTGCCACTGCCCTCAGCAATGACCTATTTGGGGCATCAGCCTCTTTCTCCTTCCAAACCTCTGGGTTCTTAGATTCTTTTTCTGGAAGTGGACTGACTTCTGTGACCCTATGTCTTTCCCTCTAGGAGACCATCCAGTTGGCTGCCCCCAACAGTGAGTGTGCTGGCTCTTGTGAAGCGGGGGCCACCTGTGGAGACTCCTTCTCCAGAGGAGCTTGTGGCTTCAGCACCCAGCATGGCACAGGCCCACAGGTAAGAACCAGGGAAATATACCTGCGTGTACTGTTATATAGATGTGTTTCTCTGATCCCAGAGTGGACTGTAGGCATGAAAAAGACTGAACTTTGAAATCATAGTGCTTAGTTTGCATTGCATCTTTGCTATTTATTACCAGTGTAGCACCAATTTCTCTGAGTCTTAGCTTCTTTGTAAATGGAGGATAATTTATAATCTTTGCCATGGTTGCTATGACGATTGAATATAATTTTATAAAAGCATCTGGCACACAGTAGGTGTGAATATACTAAGGGACTGTTTGTCCCTTTAGTGGGGTCTTCTAATTTGGCATCAGAGGCTACTACTACTTTGAGGTCATTTGGATTCTCTCAGCCCACTGAATTAACCTTGGTTTTTATTCAGCAATATTTTGGGGGTACAATTTTTGAGGGTACTGGAGATCAAATCCAGGGGTGCTCTACCACTGAGCTATATTTCTAGTCCTTTTTGAGACAGAGTCTCCCTAAGTTTTGTCCTCTTGCCTTAGTCTCCCTGGGATTACAGGTGTGCATCACTATACCCAACTTGGGTACATCTTATATGCCAATTAAGCTAAGTAAGGGAATACAAAGGTCAGAATATGCCGGGCGTGGTGGTACACGCCTGTAATCCCAGCACTTCGGGAGGCTGAGATAGGAGAATCACATGTTCAAAGCCAGCCTTAGCAATGGCGAGGTGCTAAGCAACTCAGTGAGACCCTGTCTCTAAATAAAACACAAAATAGGGCTGGGGATGTGGCTCAGCGGTCGAGTACCCCTGAGTTCAATCCCAGGTACCAAAAAAAAAAAAAAAAAGTCAGAATATTGTGGTCCCTGCTCTCAAAGGGCATGCAGTCCAGTGGAGACACCAATGAATACATGAGCAATTGCAGTTTAGTATGGTAAAGACTAGGAAAAGAAGAACAAGCTGTTTGGGGTCATGTCCCCAAGCTTGGGGACTCAAGGGAAGCTCAGTGATGGTGTGAGGATATACATCTGGCAGGAGGAACAGGAGACAAAGGTGGGGAGGCCCAAGTGTGGTGAGGAACTGTAGGTATATAATGGAGGGGGTCAGTGGGCCAGCTAAGGAGGCTGGGTTTTATTAAGGCATCCTGGGAGCCCCTGAAGGATCTTAAGTCTGGAAATGATGTGCTTGCTCAGGTTTTAGAAAGATCTCTCACTGCTGTGTGGAGAATTGGGGTTGTGGGAGAGGCCAAGAGAGACTCATGAAGACTAGCTGATTATATGTAGTGGTCCAGAGAGAGACCATAAAGCCTAAACTAGGATGGTGGCAGTAGAATCGAAGAGAAAGAATAGATGGCATAGTAGGCGATAAACACCGAACAAGTTTTGGTGATGGACTGGATGTGAGGAGTGAGATGACCACATTTTTTCCAGGAGCAAATGAGTAGAAGTTGTGGCACTATGAGGGACATGAAGCAGGAGTGGTGTGAAGTGTTAAGAGAATTTAGTTGGCCTGTGTTGAATATGAAGCACCAGAAAGAAGTATAGATCATAAGTGGGTTTGGGCTGGGTGCAGTGGCACATGCCTGTAATCCCAGCAGCTTGGGAGGCCGAGACTGGAGAATCGCGAGTTCAAAGCCAGCCACAGCAACGGTGAGGTGCTAGGCAACTCAGTGAGACCCTGTCTCTACATAAAACACAAAATAGGGCTGGGGATGTGGCTCAGTGGTCGAGTGCCCCTGAGTTCAATCTACAGTACCAAAAAAAAAAAAAAAAAAAAAAGTGGGTTTGGGGGGCTGAAGTTGTGGCTCAGTGGTAGAGCACTTGCCTAGCATGTGTGAGGCACTGGGTTCAATTCTCAGCACTACATATAAATAAACGAACAAAATAAAGGTCCATCAACAACTAAAAAAAAATATTAAAAAAAAAAAAAAAGAGTAGGTTTGGTGCTCAGGAGAGGCTAGGGTCACAGGGAGAATCAACATGTTGATGTCTTTAGGCCAGTCAGGGTTTTCAAAGCTGAGCCAGCAGGGGCATTCTCTACAGTAGGGAGTGAGACCCAGGCATAGTGGTGTGTATCTGTCATCTCAGAGGCTTGGGAGGCTGAAGCAGGAAGATTGAGAGTTCAAAGCCAGCTTCAGCAATATAGCGAGGCCCTAAGCAACTCAGTAAGACCCCTTCTCTAAATAGATACAAAAAAGGGCTGGGGATGTGGCTCAGTGGTTAAGCGCCCCTGGGTTTGATTCCTGGTACCAAAAAAAACAAACCAAAACCAAAGACAAACAAAAATGAAAAGCAAACCAAACGAAAACAAAAAACAACCACCAAAACCCCCGAAAACCAGGGAGTGAGTTAGGCTAGGCTGGAGAATAACCGGGCACCCATTCCTCTTTTCTTCCCATTGTCTTCCTCTGGCTCCCTTAGGGCAGTTCGGGCTCTCTGTGACCACACTGCTGCAGGACCTGACCAGTTAAGCTTCCGGCGTGGAGAAGTGCTGCATGTCATCGCCACAGTGGATGAGGACTGGCTCCGCTGTGGGCGGGATGGCACAGAAGGGTTGGTGCCAGTGGGGTATACCTCCCTTGTTCTCTAGCCTTAGGGGGCTTTCCTTTCCTGTGTATGTCACCCTTTTGTCACCTGGGAATGGAACAGCTCATGAACACTATGTAAACTCACCATCCCAGAAGCCTTTTTCCTGTCTGCAAAATCGTATTTCTTCCCACGTCATTTCTGCTAATATTTAAAATAAACTTTCCTTCTTCTTTCCATACCCATCTGAAAGGTGAAATCTGCTCTTCTAAATATTAAAGAGTAATTCCCTTCCATGCAGCCCTTCTCTTTCCCATCTGTATAAGGGAACATCTCCTTTCTATCTGTAAAATGGAACCTAGCCCTCTTCTCCATCCCTAAGTGGACTGTGCCAGTACAGTATATGCCTCAGTCCCCAAGCCTAGCAGGGCCTTTAGTCTCTTTCCTGTGTATTGAATTTCCCATTCTTTCCATCCATGTTGCCTGTATTTATGATGTACTCATGCTGTGCTAGGTGCTGAATTGAAGCCTGGACACCTGTGGTGGGTGGGCCTGTGGTATTGGTCTGCCTCTTTCCTCCTTCGTCCCAATAAAGTGTGGGAGTTAAATGTGTGTGTGTCACTGTGGGTTTCAGGACATAGGCTATGGGAGAGGGAGAGAGGTTCTCTTACCAGAGACCAAGACAGATACTTCTTTCCTAGTTCAATTGCAAGTCTTAATGTTCTCTGAGGAATGGGCTAAGTGGCCCCTGCCTGGAATCACATAAATGCTTTGAGACCTGCTTTGTTTTGATAGGAACTGAAGTAAATATGAAGGAAGAGGGAAGATTTAGCCCTTGAAATACTAGATTCATATCTGAGATGAAGGAAAGGATTAAAGGCTTTTAAAGAAGTGACTTTTTGGTGGTACTGGGAATTGAACCCAGGGTTGCTCTACCACTAAGCTACATCCCTGGCTCTTTTACTAGATTATGGGTATGCACCACTGTGCCCAGTGACTTTTTTATTTTTGCAGTGATAGGGATCAAACCCAGGGCCTCAGCAAGTGGTCTATTACTGAGCCACACCCCTAGTCCAACATGTTTTTACACACACACACACACACACACAGGAATGTACTAGGGATTTAACCCAGGGGTATTTAACCACTGAAAAACATCCCTAGCTCTTTTTTATTCTTTATTTTGAGATAGGGTCTAAGTTGCTTAGAGTCTTGCTAAGTTGCTGAGGCTGGCTTTGAACTTGTGATCCTCCTGTCTCAGCCTCCTGAGCCACTGGGATTATAGGCATGAGCCACTATGCCCAACTTCCCCTTTAATATTGCTGTGTGGTGACATAATTTTAAGTAAAAGCAAAATAACTTTACATCTCTTCCTTTGTTAGGAGTTGGTGAGGTTTTTTTTTTTTTCCCCCCAATCTTTTGAAATAATGAGAAGAGCTAAGTAAGATATTTCAGAGGTCTGAGGATGGGGTTGGGAATCATTATAAGGGGTTGTCCAGATAAAGAAATCCAAAGGCTAGAAGAATAAAAAGCTATAATTATGACCATGCAACAGGAAAATTTGGGAGAAGCTGACAGGTGACAGCTATGATGTGAGAAAGGGCCAAGAAATTTGGAAGTTTTCTTTTTCTTTGGAAACTTGGTTAAAGATACTGGCTAAGCGATTGGAGGGGAACTTTGGGGAGATAAAAATCTGATTCAAAGCTATGGAAATAGAAGTAGGCGAGGTTAGACTCAAATGCCTCATACTTTTTTCATTTCCTAAGACTGACACGTTCTCCCCTTCTGGTCAATTCATGTTATCCATTTCTTTGCTGTTTTTTTTGTGTTTAGCTGATTTTTCAATTCTAGATTGGTTTGCATTTCAGGTGTTTTCTAGGGTAAACTCTCTCAAACTGGATCCTAAGGGTCTCTGGGAATCCCATTACACTCTTAGGAGTCCAAGTTATTGAGTTTATGAAGTTCCTTCAACTGCAAACTACCACCACAAAAGCAGCAGTATTTTGCCAGGTAGAGTGGTGCATGTTTACAATCCCAACTACTGAGGAGTCTTAAGCAGGAGGACTGCAAGTTTGAGGTTGGCCTCATAATGTAGTGAGGCCCTGTCTTAAGTTTTGTGATAACAAATATGGAAGAATGCTATTACTATGGGGACCAATATTTCTAAGATCTGCAGAGTAGTTGTGGTGGTGGGGGCATGATTTCTAAGGTTTTAGAAATAATACTACAGCTTTCATTTCCCATCATGCAACCTGTCCTTTCCTGCTTCCAACTCCTATTCCCATGTGCTTGATTTTAGAGTGGTGATTTTAATAATTAAGAGTCCCAAAGCACTGTTGGGACATTAATGAGATCTGGCTTGATATGACTTTTGCAATCAAAGTCTAATGGTTCTTAGGCTTGTGCAAGTGGTAACTGAGCAGTGGGACCTCCTTACAGAACACAAAATAAAGCCAGGTGCGGTGGCTCAAGCCTGTAATCCCAGCACTTAGGGAGGCTGAGACAGGAGAATCACGAGTTCAAAGCCAGCCTCAGCAATGGCGAGGTGCTAAGCAACTCAGCGAGACCCTGTCTCTACATAAAACACAAAATAGGGCTGGGGATGTGGCTCAGTGGTCGAGTGCCCCTGAATTCAATCCTCAGTACCAAAAAAAAAAACCAAAAAAAAACCAGAACACAAAATAGGCCAATCAATGATATAAAATAGTTTTACATAATCTAAAACAGTATGTCTATGATAGATACCAAGGTTTTAAAAAAGGTAAAATTTAACATTCATGTACATCTTTTTTTTCCCACTTATGGAGAGACTGTCATTTAACAGTGGGCAACTATTCTGATCCTTTTTTTTCTTTTAAATGGTGGAAATTGAACCAAGGGGTGCTCTACCACTGAGCTACTTCACCAACCCTTTTTTTGAGACAGGGTCTTCTTGCATAGTTGCTTTGGCTTGCCTTGAACCTTTGATCTCTTTGCCTTAGTCTCCTGAGTAACTGGGATTACAGACATATGCCACTGTGTCTGGCTTTGTATCTGGTGTTGAACCCCAAGCTGTTGTAGATTTGAACTTTCATTATTTGGGGAGCTTTACTACTGAACTGCATCCCCAGTCTTTTTTTTTTTTGGTACCATGGATTGAACTCAGGGGCACTTGACCACTAAGCCACATCCCCAGCCCTATTTTTTTGTTTTATGTAGAGACAGTGCCTCACCGTTGCTGACGCTGGCTTTGAACTCATGATTCTTCTGTCTCAGCCTCCCAAACTGCTGGGATTACAGGGTGTGTGCCACTGCACCCGGCTCATTTTTATTTATTTTTCACTTTGAGACAGGGTCTGGCTAAGTTGCTGAGGCTGGCTTTGAACTTGTGATCCTCCTGCCTTAGCCTCTAAGTGTCTGGGATTACAGGTTTGCACCACCATGCCCAGTGGACATTTGAACTCTTGCAGTCAAAACTGCCTTACTGCTTCTGAGCAACTATATTTTACCTGAGCTCCTAGCCTAGATGTATGACCTGTGCCTGGGACAGAATTTTGTCCTTTCAGTTATTTGCTATAGTGGGTTTATCTTCCTTGATTAGTAGGGCTAATCTGTCTCTTACTGAAACTTCTGTTTGAGCACACAGACTGGGTATCTGGCTCCAACAAGAGTGATCTTTGGCAAGTTACTTAACTTGCCTAGTTTTCACTTCCATGAAAATGAGAATAACAACTTCAGAGGGCTATTATGGAGATTAATGAAATAGCCATGTGATCTTGGACAAGTTACTTGACCTGTCTGTTGTTGCTATTTCCTCATCAATAACAAAAGGACTGTTGTGAGGATTAATTCATACATGGGAAAGGTGCTTATGATACAAATGGTCTAGCACACAGCCTGAAAAGTGGCCTCAATTTGTTGCTAGCCTCAGAGGTTCATGAGCATTAAATGAGATAACAAATGTGTGTGCAAAGGATGAATGTACAGAATAGCATGGCATGTATGAGAAATATGACTTTTGGTATGGTGATTACTGTGCTGCTGATTGGTTAGGCTGGATCTAAGAGAAAGATCCTAGAACTGAAGAAGTGGCTTTATCCAGCAGTCCACAAGTGGTGAGTGTGCTCAAGGGGCCCAGGATGCTGATAACATGGTTTTGGAGAGATTTCCTTAGAAACAGGATGGAGAGGAGGCTGGAAGATCAAAGGAGGTAGGAAAGAGGGGGGAAAAAATAGCAAGCTCAGCACTGCACAGTTAGGAAAAGTTTTTTTTCCATTTAATACTAGACTTTCAAGGATTGAGATGCAAGCTTTTTATGCAATTACATCCAATGTTAAAATTGGTAATACATAATTTACAAAGATTAACATCAAAACAATCATCTATTTAGATATGCTTTTGTAAAAAGGAAATATATTAGCAGCATTTATATTTTCCGCAATCACACAGCCTACAGACATGCAGACTAACTCTGTATCTATTTGCAGTGATGTAGTGCTTTGCCCCGCATTTCAAACACCAAAACCCGCCTGGCAGCTGGGGGGTTCTTTTTATTTCATTATTATAAAATAACTGAAAAATAAAAAAAGGCATTAATTTCTACACCAGTAAGAAAAAACAAGTTTTTGCACTTACCTAACATTTGATTGTCTAAAAAACATTTCGGTTTTTAGTCTTTCAACAAAAGAAAGATAAAATGACAGAGCGTAGTGTCTTTTGCTTCTGTTCTCGCATTTTACAAAGTTTTTTCTTTTTCGTCTTTTTTAAAATTTTAGTGTTTAACACTATTAAAAGAAACATTGAATTTTAATCTCTTTCTTGTCATTTTCTTGCTTTTGACTAAAAGGAGACCCCCAAAGTGCCCCTAAACCCACCTCCCTCCCACCCATTCCCTGCAATGAAAAACAAAAGAAACCACTCAAACGGGCTTGGACATGCGATTTTTCCAGCTCCACACGTGAGTATCTTATACCCAGGTCTCTTAGTAATGTACAGTGCTTCTCTACAGTAAGAAAATACTCCAAACTATTTTCTTAATTCTCTTTTTTTCTTTAATAAAATATTTATTTTGCTTTTTCTCTGCTCAAGGGGATCTATGGCATCCCCTGTTTCTTTTGTTTTTGTTTTTTTGTTTTTTTTTCTTCAAGAATGACACAGAAAGGAGAAAAAGAAAAAAAGTCAATGGAATGGAAGGTGGTCAATGTTTCTACCTAAACGAGTCAGAGCGTCGTCATCATAAGGGGAAATGTACAAGTAGGACAGCATTGGTCCAGTATTAGAAAAATGTAATGGGGACATGTTTACTATTGTATTGCTTACCAATCACGCAGCAGATATATATATATATATGTATATATATATACACATGCGCGTATATATATATATATACACACACACACATATATATACACACACAACTTGGCACATTTAAAAACCATCTTTTCTCTTATAAGAACATCTAAAACGTATATGCATATGTATGTCTGAGAAGACAACAAAGCAAAGCTTTTTAAATTTTATTTTTAAAGAGACAGTATAGTCTGGTAACTTCTGGTCAAGAGTATGGGAAGGAAGGAGACACCCTGGATATACCTCCTGATGATGAAGTCATTCAGAAGGGTGACGGGAAGATGGGAAAAGGGATGAAGAGAACGCACTGTCTCTTGAAGAGATGGACATTAAAAAATACACAATTCAGAAAACAAAAGTAGTGTTTTAAATTGCTAATTTACACTTACAACAAATACTCTGATAGGTGAATACTGCTGAACAGTTCTTGTAGTGACTTTTATTGGGGGGGCAGAGTTTAGAGTTCTTTTTATGTAGTTTTAAAAATGATTTTATTTTGAAATGAATCTTCATTTGCACAGCACAGCAGACACACAAGAACCACAGCACATCAAAAACAGCGTGTGTGCTGGCGGGGGCCTGGCTTTCTCATTAGAAAAAAATATGTTTTGTCAGGTTATGAAGGTTAAAACAAAAATAATTACATGAAGTACTACCCTACTGACCCCATGGGGGCCTTCCCTATCCCATGAATCCATTCTGGGGAGTAGAGGTAGGGAGAGGGGCAGCAGTTACAAGTGCTTTGAGCTGTCAAAGTCATGTTTTACTTTGACCTGGTTGGACAAGAAGGGGGAGAGAAACTTTCCTAGTCAAGGATCTGGGAAGAGGCCCCAGCTACTATATCTGTTTTAGGTCTCTGGGTTAGCTCTTGGAGCCAATAGAGAACAGACAGGGTACGGCTGGGGATCCTGGTCCTTTCCCTTTGGATTTTGAATTATACCTGGGCATAGGAAGCAGCTTCTTAGCAGTGCCTTTGGGATCAGAAGATGACCCAAAAAAACCCCAAGCTGTGAGGAGAGGCAAGTGCTGTGAAGTACCAATAGGTCCTAGTCATAAACATTGTGACCTCCCTCCTCTACATTATTAACCCTTAGGGTGAAGCAACGGAGAGGAAAATTAATTAAACTGAACTGTCTCAGACAGATTCCCTTCTCTTCCTCTCCACTAGCTCCAAGGTTTATTAAGTACCTAATATCAACAACATGACCCCATTCCCTTTGCCTGGACGGACCCTTCCTGTCCCTGTCTATACTCAGAGAGCAGGAAGCAGAACTGATTAGCTCCACTGGATCCCAGATGCTTGAAGTTCTCATTCTTTGAGGGTCATTTCCGAAAACTGTTTTCTGGGATAAACAAAGTACGCCTTCGCAGTCTCCTGCCTGATCCTTCCTCCAGCAAGTAGGTCACATCAATGGCTGAAAACAGAACCAAGGAGGCTCATCAAATACCACTCTCCCACTCCTTATTCCATATTTGAGCTCTAAGGAGAAAAAAGGAATTCAATGATTCCTTTTTTGACCTATAAGCAAATTAGGTCCTCCTCCAGTCCCAGATGAAAAAGGTGGTTTTCTAAGGAAGGAGATAATCTCACCTCCCAGTTTCACTCCTAAGATAGAACTAAAGGCAGGCCTATGAAAGAACTATACCATTTTCTTATAACATTTTCCATGCTGGGCCAGAAATCAGAAGCTGTTCTGAAACCTGGGGGTGAAGCTCAGCAATAGAGCACTGGCCTAGCATGTGAGGCTCTTTCTTGGTTTGATCCCCAGCACCACATACACATAAAAGTTGTTATTTTTCACTCCTTCTCCATTTCTCACTTATGTTCATCCCTAGATATAAGCCTGATGCTTCTTACCATTTTTTCCAGGGATTTTTTCAAGGAGATTGAGCAAGATTTGGTTGAGTCGTTCCCGTTGGTTATGCCGTCGTTCCTCAGGGGTACAGACTGATTGGGGTTCTTGACTACTTTCCTCTGTCTTTTTTTCAGCCTCACTGACTTCAGCAGTGGTTCCCTCCTGTTCTGGTTCTTCCAGGCTGGGCATCTCATTGGCTGCTTGCTCCTGACTGGCTAGTACCTCTTCAATCAAGGGCAGGGCATCATCCTCCTGACCCAGGTCTTTCAGGGGGGCCTTTGAGCGCTCAGACTTCCAGGATGATCTGTCAAAATTATATCAAATGTAGGGTAAAGTTGAGGAAAAGACTTGAGGAGGGAAGGAGAATAAAGGGTAGAGCCTCAGGATGGTTGAGATCCTGAAGTCTAGCTGCTGGAGCCTTGGCTTGAGGTAAGAAACTTGACTCTGGTCTTCACTTTATTATTATTAAACAAATGACTAACTTTCTCTGAGACTTAATTTCTTTTTTGTTTTTGTACTAGAAATTGAACCCCAGGACATTTTACCACTAAACTACATACCCAGCCCTTTTTTGGTTTTGAGACAGAGTCTCTCTATGTTGCTCAGGGCCTAAGGTGTTTGGGCTGGCTCTGAACTCGTGATTCTCCTGCCTTAGCCTCCTGAATTGCTGTGATTAAAGGCATGTGCCATAATGCCTGGCTTTGAAATTTAATGTCTCTTCATAAGATTAAACCCTTCTCTTTTTCTCAAGGATCTGAGGCAAAAATGAGATAGAAATCCACAAAATACAAAAGGGCTTGCCAGGTGTGGTAGCACACACATGTAATTCGAGTGACTTGGGAGGCTAAGGAAGGGGACTGCAAGTTTGAGGCCAGCCTAGCAATTTAATGAGGCCCTCTTTCAAAATATAAAGAGATGGGGATGTAGCTTAGTGGTAGAGTGGCCTTAGGCTTATATTTATTTATTTAAATAAATTTAAATTAAAATAAATAAATACCACACACACATTTACCCAGAGCTGGTAAAACTGTTCAGTGAGCTCTGACTGCTTCCTGAGCATGAAGAAAAGTATGGGGCTGGGGTTGTGGCTCTTTGGTAGAACGCTTGCCTCGCATGTGTGAGGCACTAAGTTTGATCCTCAGCACTGCATAAAAATAAACAGATAAAATAAAGGTATTGTGCCCATTAAAAAAAAAGTATGGCACAACCTCATGATATCAGAAGTCCAACTACAATAAAAAAAATTAAAACGGAGTTTTTACTTTCCTGAATCACTTTTCCAAACCTATTATTTAATATTTTATCCCTAATGGTTGGCTATTGTGGGGAAAGCAGTTATTATTCTCCCACTCAATAGATAATGGAATTGAAGAAAAATTTTCTTCTAGTCCAGCATGGTGGTGCACATCTGTGATCCCAGCAGCTCAGGAGGCCAAGGCAGGAGGATCACAAGTTCAAAGCCATCCTAAGCAATTTAGTGAGGCCCTAAACAATTTAATAAGACCCTGTCTCAAAATAAAAATAAAAAGGAAAGGGGATGTGGCTTAGTGGTTAAAGCACCCTGGGTTCAATCTCTCGTATCAAAACCAAAACAAACCAAACCAACAACAAAAACAAAAGCAACACAAGGAAAAAAAGAAAAAGAAAAAGAAGAAAAAAAGAAAAAGAAAAGCCTTTTGTGCTCTTTCTTAAGGAATTTCCCTCTTTTTTTTTTTTTTTGGTATTAGGGATTGAACTCAGGGGCACTCGACCACTGAGCCACATCCTCAGCTCTATTTTGTGTTTTATTTAGAGACGGGGACTCACTGAGTTGCTTAGTGCCTCACAGTTGCTGAGGCTGGCTTTGAACTCACGATCCTCCTGCCTCGGCCTCCTGAGCCACTGGGATTACAGGTGTGTACCACCATGCTGGCTATAATGTCCCTCTTTTGTACAAAATAAAAATAAAAATTATGAGCCTAAACTGGCATGCCTGATATTTATTCCTTAATAGAGGTACCAAGAGTTGATATACCTTGAGATAATGGGAAAAGCTTGCAGATATCTAAAGAGACTTTTCTGAGTCTATCTAGAGTTCTAAATCCTTCTCTCCTCTTATTTAGCTTCCCACAAATATCACCTCTGTCCCAACTAAGGCTGCAAAATGGGATTACACCTACTGAAGTGAAGTTTTTTTAGTTCTTGGTACTACACTGGGCTACTTTGCAGAGAATACCTAATCCTAGCAGTGGAGGCTGAGTGGGTTAGCTGCTTGCTCTCTTGCTCCATTCAAGCTCTTGGTTAACCTCTTAGAATCCCTTGCATAACCCTGGGACTTACCGCCCACCGTTCCTCTTGTAGTTGTCTGGAACATAATGAGGCTGCAGAGAAGAAAAGGGAGTGGTAAGTATATCGCAAAAGCTAGCAAAGCTAGATATGATCTGGGTCCATTTAGGGTAAGGAAGGTAACTGCATGACTGTTGTCAAAACTGTTTAAGACTTCTATCAATCTGTAGGCCACTTTTTTTTTTTTAATCCTAGAATGACAGTGGAAGGGCCAGGTGTGGTGGCATACGCCTGTAATCCCAGAAGCTCAGCAGTCTAAGGCAGAAGGATCACAAGTTCAAAGCCAGCCTCAGCAACTTAGTGAGGCTCTAAGTAACTCAGTGAGACCCTGTCTCTAAATAAAATAGAAAACAGGGCTAGGGATGTGGCTCAGTGGCCAAGTGCCCCCGAGTTCAATCCCTGGTACCTCCCTCCCCCACCCCTCCAAAAAAGAATGACAGTGGAAGAGATAAAAATACAATTTTCTCTGCTCTGTTCTACATTTAATAAGTTTTCTCCTTGAAAGCTGATTTTCTCAGGTTATTGTTTTGCTGCAATAGAGTAAGGTTGACTAATACACTTACTAAAGAAAGATTCAATGGTAAGGAAGGAGCCTGTTAGCTAGAATTTCATTATAGCAAACAGATGAATGGATGACTAAAATCTTTATGAATGAAAATTACTTGTGTATGTTCTCAATAATTTGGAAGAAAAAATACATAGAAAAGAGGCTGAAAATGTTGACAATGGGTGTTTTCTAGGTAGTGGAGCCAATATGTAATTTTTCCCTAATGCACTTGTGCTTTTCAAATTTCATATAATAATCATGTCTTACATCTTTTTTTTTTTTTTTTTTTTTTTTTGGTGCTGGGGATTGAACTCAGGGGCACTCAACCACTGAGCCACATCCCCAGCCCTATTTTGTGTTTTATGTAGAGACAGGGTCTCACTGAGTTGCTTAGCGCCTCGCCCTTGCTGAGGCTGGCTTTGAACTTGCGATTCTCCTGTCTCAGCCTCCCTAAGTGCTGGGATTACAGGCTTGAGCCACCGCGCCCGGCTATGTCTTACATCTTTTGATCCAGGCATAAGAAAAGAAAAAGTATAGAATAATTTTCATCAAAGGTTTTTTGAGGTTCTTGACATTCTACTTGCCTCTTAAAATTATGAGAGTGAAAAAACAAAGAACTACAGATGTGGGGCTCAATAGCAAAGATTAAAGAGAGGTGAGAGATAAAAGGAAAATCCAACCAAGGCACAATACTATAATCAACAGTTTCCTGAGATATATGTAAGGAGATGTATTTCCCTATCAGGAAATATATTTCCTAGTGAAGAAATGTATTTATGATGTTCAAAAATGTCCCCAACAGAGATGGAAATTTGCCCAGTTTGAGATGGAATTGGGATGAAGAAGCAGAGAGACATGTGAAATTCCCACTTTCATGCATAAACCAGGCTGTCCTGACATGTAGTGTTAAGAAAGGAAAATAACTTACTGAGAAATCTCTTTTGGGAGTAAGCTTCTTGGGGAAGTGATCAAAAGCGTAAGGTTTGGTGCAGACAGGATAGCGATTCCGGTGAATCTTGTAAAACAGGTGTGCTGACTTGTCAAGACGATAATCACAGATATACACATCTTGCTCTTTTACTCCTTTGGGTCTCCCTGTGAGTCCAAACACTGTTTTAAAGAATTCAATTGCCCCTTCCCTTTCACGAGCTGCCTAGAAGCCACTACACATCTTTGGGAGAGCAGCTAAACCCATAAAACGAAAACATATTTATTTGGAGAGGCTGAACTAATAAGCACTGGTGGTCGCAGAAAAAGGGTCAGTTCCCAGATACCAGTGTCCAAAAAGGAGATAAGGAATACATAGAGAACAATAAAATAACACGATAGGAAGAAACAAGAAATGTAGATTAAGAGCTGCAGGGAATTTTGAGTAAATATTTTAAGGGATAAATACAACATATTATATGGAGGAGTTAATACAAAAGAAAGGGGGTGTAAGTAAAAAGAATATTTGGAAGTGAACACTTTTTAAGTGGGAAGAGTCGTCAGTTTCACAGAGCTGCAAGATGCTTGCCAATATTGGAATAAAATATATATTATTTTGGACCACTTTGCTATGCTGCTGAGAAAACAAGCTAAGTAAATGGACTCTGCTAATAATGACAACTAACACACATTAAACTTTTACTGTAAGCCATAAACTCTCTAAGTCCTTTTGTGTATTATTTAATCTTTACAAAACTCTTTAAAATAAATATAAATCTGATTTTCAGCATGAAAACTGATTTGCTAAGTATCTTGCCCAGGGCCACAAAAGTGAAATTATTAAAGAGTATTTAAAAATGTCAACTAAATTAAAAAAGTGGGAATGAACATTTATTGAGGACCAAGCACTAGGGAGAAAAAAATATAGCATTTCTTTCTGAAGTTTCTACAGCTAGCACTGGAGAATCTTTACATTGAGACAACTAGAATGGGGTGGGCAATTAAAGATCAATAAATGGGATATAAGGTCATTTCTAACTAGACCAGATCATTTACCTTTACAATATGTATAAAGATCCAACACACAGCAGGTCCCCACTACAGCTTCCAAGGGAATGATCTCATAAAGTGGCACCCGAAATAGTTCATTGTGGTAGAACCGCCGGGATGGAGAATGGTGGGTTTCATGGGGACGGAAATAATGGTGACCAAAGGCAAAACGTTCCTCTCTAAAAAAAAAAAAAAAAAAAAAAAGGAAAAATGAGAAAGTTTAGTTGATTAGCAAAATTCTAGTGAATATTCATCTTTGCTGGTAGGATATAGCTGGAAGAAAGACAAGAAGTCAGGACATACTTTTCATTCTTCCAAAGCTTCTCAATTCGGAAGATGTCAAGTTTATCTCGGTTAATGTGAGATAAAAGTCTATAGGACTGACGGACTGGGTGGCCGTCAGGGGTGCGACGACTATCCCTCATCAGATATACACAGTCACCTAAGAAGGCACAGAACAAAGGAGAAAGTTAAAATGATTCCTGAATGAATTCTGTAAGGCATCCATTATCTGACCCAGGGTCTACACAGAAAGAACTCATAAGCTAAATACAGACATCTAAAAGTCTAATTGTGATGATAATCAATTCTAGATTATGAGAATGACCTGAGGGAGTTCTTCCACCTCTTGGACTTCCTACCTATGTGTCTTTCCTAGTTTTCAAATTAGCTTTATAAACCTGTCTTGCATAAATTAGTATTATATGGTGAAGGGGTGATGTATGTAAACTTAAGGTATAAAGATCCATATTTTATTGCTAATTAAGGCCATCTGGAACAATAACTATTATACAGATAGCAGATAGTTCCTATTATTGTAACAGGTCTGTTTTGACAAGTAAGGTTAAGTGCTTTTGTACACACCTTGACGAAGCAGCAAGTCATCACGAAGCAAACAGATAAAGTAGACACAGCCAGGTTGGGCATAGTGGGGCCGAGGGATCATGGGTACCTCCTGATAAGAGCAGAAAGCCAGTGGATAAGGGCTAGAATTACTAATTCATCCTTCAACCTTCAAGGGAGGAAAATAACTAAAATCTAAAATTCCCAACCAAGACTCACTCTTAAGTCATTTCAATACACTACAGATATGACAACAGATAAAAATAACTAGCTATTAAACCTGGAAAAGTAGAGAGGCACTATGTTCTCAAGGTAGAGGACAAAACTAATAGGCTAAGTATTTCAAGCAATGTTCTATGAAGCACTAATTGTAAGGTTGCTCATTGTCACCTAGGAGACATCTGAAAATGTGTGAAGGGGGATTATTTTTGGTACTGGGAACTGAATATAGGGGTGCTTTACCACTGAGCTACATGCCCAGATGTTTTATTTTTAGTTGCTTAGGGTCCTCACTAAATTGCTAACACTGGCCTCAAATTTGTGATCCTCCTGATTCAGCCTTCTAAATTGCTGGGATTAAAGCCATGTGCCACCAATCCTGGCTAAACCTTACTTACGTATAGTGCCATTCCTTCCATAGATTTCTTTTCTTTTTTTTTTTTTTAAATTTTTTTTTAGTTATACATGGACACAGTGTCTTTTATTTTTGTTTTACTTATTTTTTTTTATGTGGTGCTGAGGATCGAACCCAGTGCCTCAGGCATGCAAGGCAAGCGCTCTACCACTGAGCCACGGCCCCAGACCCTTCCATAGATTTCTAAGTATTTTATTTTAATTTAACCAGATTACTGAGAAAATCAAGTTACAGTTTATGAAATATAAAGTTTAAGAAACTGAGGGCTGGCTGGGCGCGGTGGTGCAAGCCTATAATCCCAGCACTTAGGGAGGCTGAGACAGGAGAATCGTGAGTTCAAAGCCAGCCTCAGCAACAGCGAGGCGCTAAGCAACATGGTGAGACCCTGTCTCTACATGGAACACAAAATAGGGCTGGGGATGTGGCTCAGTGGTCAAGTACCCCTGAGTTCAATCTCTAGTACCAAAAAAAGAAACTGAGGACTAGACAAGTTGAACTTTATGAGAGGATATTCTGTGTAATCACAGCAGGGTGCATACCATGTGCTATAATTTTTACTTATAGATCAGAGTTGTATCAGAAGACAGCTTACCCTGTCCACAGGCCTTGGGTCACACTGTTCACAAAGGTAGTGTTCCACATCTGAGTTCACTCCCATACAGTCACAGTGTTGCCACACCTACAGAAAAATGAACAGTGGGGGGATAATAAGGGGAATTAGACGTATCAAAGAGTGTTAGGGGCTAAGAATAAAAAAATAGCAATATGCTGGGGTAAAGTAAAATAGGATAAGTGGATGAATAAAAATTAAAGATAAATGGTAAAAGAGGTCTGAAGAGAAATATACAAATTCATTCACAATATATAGATCTGTGCAAATAAGAGAATAAGAAGATGAATATACTATGAGAATATTACTAAATAATATTATAATAATAAGTATATTAATAATAATAATAATATTTATGATGTGGCTATTGTGAAAGTCTTACAGTCACTAAGCCTTGTAAACTTTATCCTGTCAACAATCCTATGTGTTACTTACAGACCCACCTTGCATATAAGGTAATGAGCTCGCATGTATTGAGTGAAGACATTAGGGCTCACATTTGGGCCTTGACTCTTGCTTCAGGAGACCTATGTGTATTTGTATATTGCAGCCTCTGTAAGCATGCATTACTCAGTGTGCTATCTCTAACGTTTTTCTAGGTAAACCACTAGTCTAATATCTTTAAGATCATATGATAAATGTGTAGTAAAAATAGAACAGGAGGTAGAAAAAGAAGGGAAGCAGTAAATGAAAGAGATATAAAAAGGGGGAAAGACAATGTGGTCAACACTGAGAGATAACAGGAACCAATATTAAGTTAGAGTGCATAAAAAAGGCCACCATGCCATAAGAGGTGTGGGCTGCATCTTTGAATACAGTCACCATGCTCATCAGGAACAGGCTTGTGCTTCACCTCCTGACTCTCACCATGCACTTGTCACACTGGATCATGAGGCCTTCATCCTTGTAGAGGCCACAGATACAGCGGATTACATCATCGTCTTTTTCATGCCCATTCTCCTTCTCAGAGACTGAGGTCTCACTGCTGTCTGCCTCACTTGCTGTTTCTCCCACAATCTCATCAATTTGGGCAGATGCCTCATGCCGGGCATTGTAATAGGCCTTTCGCAGGCGGCAGACATCTCTCCCAATTGGGGATTTACGTCCATAGTACTTCTGAAGAAAGCAGAAGAAATAAATCATGATTTTCTTTTTTTCCCATTTTAATTAACAGATTTTGAATAGCATCAAATATAGTGACAGGTAGTCAATAACAACTAAAACTGAACTATAATGAATTAAAATGAGAACCTACAAGATATTTTTCCATTTGGTCTACTGCTCTGCCACTCAATTCCTGTCAAGGGCCTTAATATCCATGTGATAAAATGCAGTGATGACAGAACAGAAATTAATTTTACAAGCATAATATATTGTAGATGCATTGTAGAAGTTCTCCATTGACTGGCCCTCCCAACCTTTCTTGCAGCACTAGGGATTGACCACAAGTCCTCACAAATGCTAGGCAAGTGGTCTTTCACTATTATAATTTATTTATTTTATGTTTAAGTGTTTCTTGAAAATGTTTTATAAAAAATAAAAAATTCCACTTTTTAAAAAATTGCTAAATTGTAGCTGAACATAATATTGGGATTTGTTGTTGCATATCTGCACAAGCACACAATTTAACAACATAATTGGGCCAATATTACTCCTCAGCACTTCCCTCTTCCCTTTCCTCTACTGAGCTCCTTTTGATTTTGTTTTTTCCTTTTTGAAAATTTTTTTGGTACCGGGGATTAAACTCAGGGGTACTCGACCACTAAGCCACATCCCCAACCTTAGTTTGTGTTTTATTTAGACACAGGGTTTCATTGAGTTGCTTAGCACCTCGCTGTTGCTGAGGCTGGCTTTGAATTCACGATTCTCTGGTGTCAGCCTCCCAAAATGCTGGGATTACAGGCGTGTGTCACCATGCCTGGCTTCTTTTTGATTTTCAAGAGATCTGTCTCACCTTTCTTTTCTTTTTCCTTTCTAACTTGCGCATATGAGAGAAAACACAGGTCCCTGGCCTTCTGAGTTCGACTTATTTTGCTTAACATAATGGTCTCTAGTTCTATTCATTTTTCTGCAAATGACATAACTACATTTTCCCTTATAATTGAATACACTCCATTGTGCATATATACCACATTATTTTTTTTTAATATCTTTATTTTATTTATTTTTATGTGGTGCTGAGGATCGAACCCAGTGACTCACATATGCGAGGCAAGCGCTCTACCACTGAGCCACAGCCACAGCCCCACATTATTTTTTAAATCTGTTCATCCATTGATGGACACCTAGGCTGTTTCCGTAGTTTGCCTACTGTTCATTGTGTTGCTATAAACATGGGTATGCATGTATCACTGTAAGATGATAACTTTAATTCTTTATGATAAATACTGAGTAATGGTATATAGTGCTTCCATGCCTACTCTCTTGAGGAGCCTCCATACTGATTTCCATAGTAGTCGTACTAATTTACAATTCCACCAATGGAATAACAGTGTTCTTTTTTTTCCTCCCCATTCTCTCCAGCATTTATTTATTTATTTATTTATTTATTTATTTATTGTTTAAATTTTTTTTTTTAGCTGTAGATGGACTCAATGTCTTTATTTTATTGCTTTGTATGTGGTGCTGGGGATCGAACCCAGGGCCTCACGCATGTGAGGAAAGCGATCTACCGCTGAGCTACAATCCCAGCCCCTCTCTCCAGCATTTATTATTCTTTGTATTCTTTTTTTTTTTTTTTTTGGTGCTGGGGATTGAACTCAGGGGCACTCAACCACTGAGCCACATCCCCAGCCCTATTTTGTGTTTTTTTTATGTAGAGACAGGGTCTCACTGAGTTGCTTAGTACCTCGCCATGGCTGAGGCTGGCTTTGAACTCGCGATTCTCCTGTCTCAGCCTCCCAAAGTGCTGGGATTACAAGCGTGAGCCACC
>CM053400.1:100151364-100196234 GCA_028644305.1 Xerus rutilus
AGGATCGAACCCAGTGCTTCACACATGCTAGGCAAGCACGCTACCACTGCGCCACAATCCCAGCCCCTATTCTTTGTATTCTTTATGACTGCCATTCTGACTGGTGTGAGATGAAATCTCAATGTAAGCTTTTTTTTTTTGTACCAGGGATTGAACTCAGGGGCACTCAACCACCGAGCCACATCACCAGCCCTATTCTGTTTTTTATTTAGAAACAGGGTCTCACTGAGTTGTTTAGTGCCTTGCCTAAACAAACAAAACCTCACTTTTGCTGAGGCTGGGTTTGAACTCACGATCCTCCTGTCTTAGCCTTCCCAGGTGCTGGGATTACAGGTGTGCACCACGGCACCTGGCCTCAGTGTAGTTTTTTTTTGGTACCAGGGATTGAACTCAGGGGTACTTGACCACTGAGCCACATCCCCAGCTCTATTTTATGTTTTATGTAGAGACAGGGTCTTACTGAGTTGCTTAGCACCTTGTTGTTGCTGAGGCTGGCTTTGAACTCACGATTCTCTTGTCTCAGCCTCCCAAAGTGCTGGGATCACAGGCAAGTGCCACCGTGCCTGGTTCTAAGTGTAGTGTTGATACACATTTCCCTAATTGTTAAAGATGCTGAATGTGTTTTCATATATTTGTTGACCATTTATATTTATTCTCTTGAGAAGTGTCTATTTAATACATTTTCTCATTTGTTAACTGGGTTATTTGTTCTTTCAGTGTTGTTTTTTTAGTTCTTTATATATCCTAGATATTAATCTTTTGTCAGAAGAGTACCTCGTAAAAATTTTTCTCCCATTCTGTGGGTTTTCTCTTCATATTCCTAACTGTTTCCTTTGCTGTACAGAAGCTTTTAAATGTGATGCCGTCCCATTCATTATTTCCTGAGCTTTAGGCGTCTTATTGAGAAACCTGTTGCCTGTGCCTACATGCTGAAGTGTTGACCCTCAATTTTTCTTCTAGGAGTTGCATAGTTTCTGGTCCAATTCTTAGAATTGAGTAATTTTGACCTTATTTTTGTGTAGGGTGAGAGATAAGGGTCTAGTTTAATTCTTCTATGTATGGATAATGAGTTTTCCCAACATCATTTGTTAAAAAGGCTGTCTTTTCTCCAAAGTATGCTTTTGGCACCTTTGTCAAGGATCAGATGACTACAGATGTGTGGGTTTGTCTCTGTGTCTTTTATTCTGTACCAATGGTCTATGTGTCTGCCAGTACCATGCATGCAGTTTTTGTTATTATAGCTCTGTAGCATAATTTGAAGTCAGGTATTCTGATGTCTCCAGGATTGCTTTTTTGGTTTAGAATTGTGTTGGCTATTCAGGGTCTTTTATTCTTCCAAATGAATTTTAAGACTATTTTTTCTAGTTCTGTGAAGAATAGCATTGGTATTTTTGTGGGGATTGCAGTGAATCTATATATTGCTTTTGCTAGTATGACCATTTTAACATTATTTCTGCCTATCCTTGAACATGGGAGGTCCTTCTAGCTTTCAAAGTCTTCTTCAATTTCTTTCTTCAATGTTCTACAGTTTTCATTGTAGAGGTCTTTCACCTCCTTGGTTAGATTTATTTGTAGGTGTTTTATTTATTTATTTTTTGAGGCAATTGTAAATGGTATTGTTTTCCTGATTTCTTTCTCAGCAGATTCATTGTTAGTAAATAGAAAAGTTATTGAAAGAAAAATTACTGATTTTTGTATGCTAACTTTGTAATCTGCTACTTTGCTAAATTTATTTATTATCTCTAGCTGTCTTTTTTGGTGGAGTTTTTTGGATCTTTGAGATACAGGAGCATATGATTTGCAATCACTGATAATTTGACTACTTCTTTTCCCCTCATTTTATATCCTTCTCTTGCCTAATTGCTCTACATTAAGTAGGATTAGTGAGAGTAGACATCCTTATCCCAGAATTTAAAGAGAATGCTTTCAGTTTTCCCCCATTTACTAGGAGATTGGTTGTGAGTTTTTCATATATATCCTTTACGATGTTGAGGTAGGTTACTTCTGTCCCTAGTTTCTTCAGTGTTTTTATCATGAATGGGTACTGAATTTTGTCAAAGGCCTTCTCTGCATCTGTTGAGATGACTGATTTTTGTCCTTCATTCTATTTATGTGGTAAATTACATTTATTGATTTATGTATGTTAAATCATCCTTTCATCTCTGGAATAAAACCAACTTGGTTGGGTGTACAATCTTCTTTTGTTTTTGTTTTTTTTCCCCCTAAATTTTTATTAAGTATCTTTGCACCTAAGTTCATTAGGGATATTGCTTTATAGTTTTCTTTTCTTGAGGTACTGTTATCTGATTTTGGTATGAGTGTGATACTGGTTTCACAGAATAAATTTAGAAGTGTTATATCACTTTCTGTTTCATGGATTCAGGATTATTGGCATTAGTTCTTTAAATTACAATTCAACATTGTTTTAATACTCTTCCCACTTGTTTATTGTTTGCTCTTATTTTGTTTCATCTTCTATTTATCTGTTATCTAACAGCCTCTAAAGAGTATTTCAGAATAACTAAGTAATTTTCCCCTTGAAACACCTCTTCAAGGTATTTCAAAATAACTGAGTAATTTTCTCTATGCACTCTACAGTATTCCATCCTGTCCTTTAATCAGTTCAAGGCCACCTTTTCTCCAATGAGACTCACTTAATGTATAATTCAGCAGCATAATGCCCTTCAATTCCATCCTCAAGATGTATCTATTTATTTACATATATTTCTGTGTATTTCACATCTATGTATCTTCTTGAGGAAAGACACTACAGATATGCCTTAAATACAGTAAAATGTCTATATAGTGCAAATATGAAAATTTAAGGCCAAATTAGGTTTTTATAAAAATTAAGTTTTTGGAGGAATAATTTAAGCTTCCACTGTTAATTTTTTTTTTTTAAATGGTACTTCGGATAAAACCCAGGGCACTCTACCACTGAGCTACATGCCCAACTTTATTGTTTTTGTAGCATTTTAAGATAGAGTCTCACCAAGTTGCTGAGGCTAGCCTCAAATTTGTGATTGTCCTGCTTCAGCATCCTGATTCACTGGGATTACAGGCGCATGCCACCATGCTTGGCTTTTCGAATGCCTTTTTATATGGGATTCTACAGTATTTAGCATATTGTAAACAGATAATCAAGGAGTACTTAATAAAAATGACTGATTTTGCCCAACCAGATATGAAAGATGATAGAAGAGGGTAAAAATCTAAAACTTCATGGTTCTCTTAATCTGTGTTTGAAGAGAGTAAAAAAATACCTCAGCATTCCGAAAGACTTTAAGCATATCAGCATCAAAAGCTTCTACTGTCTTATAATAACCAATGAGGATCTGTTTTTCTATGGTGACAAGATCAAGGGGATCAGAGATCTTCTCATAATAATCAGCATTCCTGGAACATAAAGTCATGGTGTTAATCAGATACACATAGTACTTTTCTAAAACTCAGATGATTACCACAAATATGAACCTACTTTTTCTTTGAGGGGAGGTTCAAAAGTGGAGCTGCCAGTGCTTGGCGAGAAGAATCTGAAAAAGAATGCAAGTTTAGTAGAAAGACTAATATACAAGAGAGAAAAGCATCTCTCTCTCTCCTTCCTTTTTTTGGTACCAGGGATTGAACCTAGGGGCACCTAAACACTAAGCCACATCCTCAGCCTTTTTTTGTATTTTATTTAGAGACAGGGTCTCGCTGAGTTCTTAGGTACTTACTAAGTTGCTGAGGCTGGCTTTGAACTTGTGATCCTCCTGCCTCAGCCTCCCAAGTTGCTGAGATTATGGGTGTGTGCCAACAAGCCTGGCTAGCATCTCTTTTTAAATTTTTGTTTTGAGACAGGGAGGTAGTGACACATATATGTCTCACTATGTTGCTTAAGTTGGTCCTAAACTCATGGGCTCAAGTGATCCATCTGTTTCAGCCTCCAGAATAGCTGAGAAGACAGGTGTACCACCCTGCCCAGCTTTTTTTGTTTGTACCCAGGGCCTAGTCAAGTGCTCCACCACTAAGCTACACTCCCAGCCCCAAAATATTCTCTCCTAAATAAAAAGGTAGAACCCCAAATTAAAAGCTAGTAAAAAAAGTCCCAATTTTTTATAGCCTGTAAAAAATCCACTTTTGCCATACATATGTATAAAGGCAGGGATCAAACAAAACTTTCAAGATTGCCTAGGACATGGAAGATAAAGTATGTATGCTTGAAATGTAGCACAATTTTAGCTGGATAATGAGAAGAATTTCCTATGAAGAATGGAGACATGGGAACTTAGTGAGATAGATGGGATCTTACAGCAAATTCCTGCTCAACAGATCTTATAGCAAAAAGCTCATCTCATCAAAAAAAGTCTTCCAGTTCTTGTCAGTTTTCCATAATTAAAATTACTGTTGGGGGGCTGGGGCTGTAGCTCAGCGGTAGAGCACTTGCCTAGCATGCGTGAGGCACTGGGTTCGATCCTCAGCACCACATATAAATAATAAATGAATAAAACAAAGATCCATCAACAACCAAAAAAATTTAAAAAAAATAAAATAAAATTACTGTTGGTTTCAATTTGATTAAATTCAATCAATATATTATTCAATATAATGAATAATTTAGTACTGTGAACATTTTCTGGAACTATTTTCCTTTAATAGCTATTCTATATGGCATATTATTTCTCATTTTTGACTTTACTTTCTGGCCATTTTACTAGAGAGATAAAGCCTGTTGTTTGTGCTCAGAATGTACTGACATACTACATAAATCTATAGCAGTTTCATGTTAGACCAGATGGGACAACTTGAAAATGGAAAAAATGTGATCTTTAGGGAATGTAAATCCAACAGGTGCCAAAAACCTTTACATCTTGGGGCAGTTTGGTCCTTCCTTTCTCTCTACATCCTTAGGTTAATGAAACTGCACCATAAGTGTAAAGGTGAACAGCAGACAGACCAGGAAAGAAACATAACCAAGTTCCTTAGAGTTTAAGAAAGACAAACCAAAGCTGATGACCAAAAGTCACAATTATCAAAACCTCTCATTTTATACATCCCCAAGTTTCTTGGTTAGAAAGTCACTTATACTACCAAACTACCTACCCCAAATTAAAAACACTTTCCACCCCCTCTGCTATGTCCTATAGATGTGTCTTGGAAGGGGATGGTGTTGGTAAGGTGTTTACAAGAAACTTTAGAGGGTAATGTTTTCAAAATTTTTTTCTTCTTCTTCTTTTTTTGTGGTGTTGGGATATGAACCCAGGGCCTCACATGTTACATGTTGTTTTCATAAGTAGAGGATAAGACCTGTGATCCTCTCAAAATGCAAAACTAGATATATGTACAAAAAGTGTGTGTATATACACACATGCACACGTAACCTCACTCCCTGGGGGAAGAATCCATAGATTTTATTAGATTTTCAAGATTATCTGCCAATTTTAAGAGGCTAAAAACCACTAATATGATTAACATTTGTAATACTTGTTTTTATTCTTTTTATTCTTGTGGTACTAGGGATTGAACCCAGGGGCACTCTACTGCTGAGTGACATTTCAAGCCCTTTTATTTTTATTTATTTTTTTGGGTACTGAGGATTGAAATCAGGGGTACTTGACCACTGAGTCACATCCCCAGCCCTATTTTGTGTTTTATTTAGAAAAAGGGTCTCACTGAGTTGCTTAGTGAGCCTCGCTGTTGCTGAGGCTGGCTCTGAACTTACAATCCGCCTGTCTCAGCCTCCCAAAGTATTGGGGTTACAGGTATGCGCCACCGTGCCCGGCTTAAGTTGTTTAGAGTCTTGCTAAGTTGCTGAGGCGGCCTTGAACTTGTGATCCCCTTGTGACTCAGCCTCTCATGCCACTGAGATCATAGGCATGTACCTCCACACAGTTTATACGACTTCTTTTTTTTTCCTATTTAAATTTTTGTAGTTGTAGATGGACAGCTTGCCTTTATTTTGTTTATTTATTTTTATGTGGTGCTAAGGATTGAACCCAGTGCCTCACACATGCTAGGCAAGTGCTCTACCACTGAGCCACAATCCCAGCCCATACTACTTCATTCTTAAGTTGCTCATTCACTATCTTAATAAGGGAAATGTTATCCAAGGGAAAAAATGGCATCTCATAGGTGCAGAGGTTTGCTACCCTCCAGCTAAAAAATGTGATTTCTAATACAGTATTTAACTATAGTAAAATTATAATAAACCAGCAGTGTGTGCCTGTAATCCCAGCAACTTGGGAGGCTGAGGCAGGAGGATTGCAAGTTTGAGGCCAGCCTCAGCAACTTAGCAAGACACTATCTGGAAATTAAAAAGATAAAAACGTCTGGGGATATAGCTGAATGGTAAAGCACTCCTGGGTTCAATCCAAGAAAGAAGGAAAGCAAAACAAAAAAGACTATAATGTGTCCTGTAGTCCCACACTCTGACAAAAAGTAGAACAAGTAAATCTCTTAAATTTCTAAATGGCACTTGGTCTTGGATATCTCAGGAGAACATAAGTGATAGGCTTAAAAAAGGCTAAGAACAAATTTGGGGTAGATATGGTCACCTTTGTAAGAGATGATGCCATCACAGATCTCTTTGAAGATTTGGGCTAGGCGTGCGGCCCGAGCTACTTCAATGTTTTCCTCTGCAGCTGCCAAACGTCTTGTTCGAACAGATCGAGCTGTCTGCAGGGCAGAGAACTGGGTCATGAAGACATCTGGAAGGATAAGGTAGAAATTAATTTCAGGAAATGATTAGTTCTATGTGGCTTTCTCTTCCCTAATGAACTCCTTTCATTTGCTCTAATTTTCTTTTTTTTAAAAAAATGTTTTTTTAGATGTTGATGGACCTTTATTTTATTCATTTATTTATATGTGGTGCTGAGAATCGAACCCAGTGCCTCACGTATGCTAAGCAAGCGCTCTACCACTGAGCCACAACCCCAGCCCTCTTCTTTTTTTAAAATGGTACAGGGGATTGAACCCAGAACTTGTGCATACTAGGCAAACTTGCTCTATTTTTTCTTGAAATGATTAAGAGTTAGTGGGCACAGAATTCTTTTCTGCTTGAAGAAAAACTGGCAACCACTGGCATTTACCAGAGCCACAAATGCTCCAGGAGGGACCTTAATTTAGTGGCTAAATGCAGTATAGTATTATACTTGCAAGTCTGGGCTTCAAAATGAATCTGTTAAATTTTTTTGGCGAGGTACTAGGAGATCTGAACCCAGGGGCACACCCAGGGGCACTCTACCACAACTCTCACCCATTTTACTCTTTATTTTGAGACACGGTCTCACTAAATCGCCAAAGTTGGCCTTGAACTCATGATCCTCCTGCTTCAGCCTCCTGAGTTACTGAAATTACAGGCATGCAGCTGTGTACTCAGCATATCCTTAGCCTTCTTTTATTTTAAGACAGGGTCTTGTTAACTTTCTGAGGATCTGTCTCATTAAAACTTATGATCTTCCTGCTTCAGTGTCCCAAGTAGCTGAGATAGCAGGCATGTGCCATTGCACCTGGGAGTCTGCATTTGAATTCTGGTTTCATTTCTTACTAGTTATGTAATCCTGGGCAAGTTACTCAAATTGTGTCTAAAGTTCTCAAAAGTAAAATGAGAATGGAGTAGTACTTACTTCATGAGGAAATTGTGGATTAAATGAGATAATGCTTCTATTTAGCTCAGTGACCAACATTAAGTACTCAGTAAATGACTCCTATTGTTACCAGAAGATCTGAACTACTTGGGCTATAAATTCAGAGAATTTACACCAAATAAATCACTGGAAGGATAGAAGATTCTGAGTAAATTTCTGCATCTATCTAGTGAATACTCAACATATTCCTTCATACATCTTGTGTATTTTACATTTTGAGGGGGAAAAGGAATGAACAGAAGAAGAACACTACCTTTTGAACATTTTATTTTCAGTTAGAAAGGACATGCTAGTGTCTCTTCCTTCAGTCTGTTCTGAATAGTAGCTGAACTCAGGAGTGCTGCTATATTATTCATTCAAAACAGTTAGAAAAAGAAGTTAGGTGTACTGTTACACACCTGTGATACGAGCAATGTGGAGGTTGAAGCAGGAGGATTGCAAATTCAAGGTCAACTTTAGCAATTTAGGGAGACTCTATCTCAAAAAATAAAAAAGACAAGGGGCGGGGGAAAGAGAAATGAAATTTGATGGTTTGCATGTATAATGCTGATCTGAATGTGGGAAAAAGAATCTCCAAATTTATATATTTTTCTCCCCACAGTGCATTTGGCATCTATGGTTTTTAGTGTGTGCAAGTTATTTTCTGGGTAGGAAAGACCAACCATAGAGGTCCCCCTATCTATCTCAAACTTCCTAATTATTTTAGACTGTAGGTAACATTTGGGAGGTTGGCAAAAGGGAATTTCTTTCTATTCTCTATAGTACCAATAGGACAGTTGAAAAGCTGAAATGGATGGGTTATTAATTTTTGATGCTGACAGTTTGGATCATAACTTTTTTGGGGGCGTACTGGAGACTGAACTCAGGGGTACTCAACCACTGAGCCACATCCCCAGCCCTATTTTGTATTTTATGCAGAGATAGGGTCTCACTGAGTTGCTTAGTGCCTTGCCATTGCTGAGGCTGGCTTTGAACTCACGATCCTCCTGCCTCAGCCTCCCAAGTCACTGGGATTAGAGGCGTGCACATCGCACCCGGCTTGGATCATAACTTTTTTTGGTCCAGAATGAAAGGGATCTTTTAGTCCTTTTATTTCCTAAAAAGGAATAGACTGAAAAAAACTACATCATCAGTTTGGAAACAATTTTATGGGATTAATAAGTATGTTTTCCCATGCCTTACCAGACTTGATATTCCCATCATCTCGGCAAATGCCATTCCAACGGGTATACAATGATGCCGAGTGAATATTATCACTGGTGTGCTTCACTTCCTCCTGTTTCTGACGAATCTTCTCCCAGTTTCGGACCAAGAACACATGATGCTTTAATACAAAGTTTCTGCACATAAAGAAGAAAGGATTTCTTTTGTTCATTAATTCAATAAGCATTCGTTACCCATCTATATGTAAGCCACTGTTAGGGGATAAAAGTGAATACTTATATGTGAATGGAGCTATTATGAAGATAATTATATGTGCAAGATAGCATTCACTTTTTTTGGGGGGGGAGGGAGAGTACTGGGGATTGAACTCAGGGGCACTGGATCACTGAGCCACATCCCCAGCCCTACTTTGTATTTTATGCAAAGACAGGGTCTCACTGAGTTGCTTAGTGCTTTGCCGCTGCTGAGGCTGTTTCTGAACTCCTGTCTCAGCCTCCCAAGCCACTGGGATTATAGGTGTGTGCCACCACACCCAGCTAAGATATCATTCACTTTATTTTTTTTTCAGTTGTTGAGAGATCTTTATTTTATTCATTTGTTATTTATATGTGGTGCTGAGGATTGAACCCAGTGCCTCACACATGCTAGGTAAGCACTCTACCACTGAGCTACAGCCCCAGCCCCTGATATCATTCACTTTTGCATCTTGATTTTTTTCACATAAGAGAACATATATTAGTTACAAAGGACTGGCAAACACCATTAAAAGGTTACAAAAATTCTGGCAAGTGAGAGTCACTGTATGTCAGCGATTTATGGGATAATTCTAAGGGAAGTTGTAAAGATGAAAAATATGGGCTTGGGATCACCTATAATAAGAACTGGACTAGCAGGTAAAGGCAAGGACATGTTAGAAGAATAAGGGCTCAGCAAACTATGGAATTAATATACCCCACAGGAAACTCTAAACTTAAAATGAATTATATGTATCTTAGCCTACAAAATTGATGATTTATATTATATTTTCATAGTAGCATACATATAAATAAAAGTGACCTTGGATAAATCTTAAACTATCAGCCTTAGTAAACAGAGACTAGATTAATTTTATAGTTCCTGACTTTGTCTGGAATCACCTGTGGAGCTTTGTAAACTGATGCCTGGTTTCCACCTTTGCAAATTCTGGTTTTTGTATTCTGGGGTGTGGTCTGGGCATTGAGAAAGGTATGTGTGTGTGTGTGTGTGTTTGATGCTTGGATTAAAGTTGGGGCATAATGCATGCTAAGTATATGCTTTACCATTGAGATATATCCCCAAGCGGTTGGGAGTTTTTTAAGAGCTCTCAATGCTAATGTGCAGTCAAAGTGGGGAACCACTGGATTAGGTGAAAGGGGCTAAAATTACAGAAGAGTATTATAAAGCTATACTTCCTAAAACACCAGAATGTTTATATGAGGGGGGGTTTGTGGAATATGTCCTGAGATACTTTGAAAAACAGAAGACACATTCATTTTGTTTATTTCTGATAGGGACAGTTCTTATCTGAACATAGGGAATAGCAGTAAAGGACCAATAAAGATCTTTTAATTGTGCTGTTAACATTTGTTAATACCTCAATAAATAAGCTATCACACTACAGTGAACTACATCCCCAAACTGAGCAGTCATTTTAAACTTATTTTGTTCCATGAATTCCTTTCTTTTGGCAGTATGGTGAAGTCTATGGAACACTTTTCTGAACAATTATTTTAAAATTATTTTTGTATTAATTTGAACTTCTAAGTAATTTATTTTTCTTTTGTGTTGAGGCTTTGGGGATCAATTTGAGGGCCTTCTGCATGATAAATAAGCAAGTGTTCTACCACTAAGCTACACTCCTGTCCTTTTTAACTTTTTAAATTTTGACATGACAGGGTCTTACTAAGTTACCCAGAATGGTCTCAAATTCTTGAATATCAGAGCTGGGGCTGTAGCTCAGTGGTAGAGCACTTGCCTTGCATGCGTGAGTCACTGGGTTTGATCCTCAGCACCACATAAAACTAAATAAGTAAAATATATTGTGTCCATTTACAACTAAAAAAAAATTAAAAAAAAATTCTTGAACATCATCCTTCAGCCTCCACCAAGTAGGTGGACATAATTTTTAATATATAGGATTAAAAGAAAACCAAATGTACTGAAATATAGTTGCAAAACAATGACAACAAAAAAACCCCAAACACTAAATTTGTGACAGAGAAATACACTATTTTTTGTGCAGTACTGGGGATGGAATCCAGGGCCTCAGGCATGCTAGGCAAGTACTCTGCCACTTAGCTAATGTAGCACTTTCTTTTGAGATGGGGTCTTGATAAGTTGTCCAGGCTGGCCTCAAACTTGGAATCCCCATGCCTCAGTTGCCTGTGTAGTAGCTGGAATTATAGGCATGTGCCACTATGTCTGGTGCATGCACGCGTGTGTATTATGTGTGTGTGTGTGTGTGTGTGTGTGTGTGTGTGTGTATATATACATATATATATATTTTTTTTTTTTTTTGCAGTATAGGGGATTAAACCCAGGAGTACTCTCCCACTGAGCTATACCTCAGCCCTTTTTACAATTTTGTATTTTAAAACAGAGTCTTCCTGAGTTTCCAAAGCTGGCCTTGAACTTGCGATCTGTTTTCCTCAGCCTCCTGAGCAGCTGGAATTATAGACACGTGCTTCCACACCTGACTCTGGCTTAAATTAATCATTATTATTATTATTATTTTTTGGTGTGGTGCTGGGGATTGAACCCAGGGCCTTGTGCATGTAAGACAGGCACTCTACCAACTGAGCTATATCCCTAGCCCTTAAATTATTTCTTAATGTGTGAAAAGACAGAGTAATGGGTCTAAAAACTATAGTAATTTTGAGGTAAAGATGAACATAAATGCTATTTTGAGGTATTTAAAATGTCTATAATGTGATATGAAAATATCTGTGAATACTGAATACTGGTGACAAAGTCATGGTCATTGCTAATTCTTTTTCTGTGCACGCGTGCGCGCGCACACACACACACACACACACACACTTTGCCTATAATCATATTTGAAGAAAATGACAACTGTCAGAAACCAGAGAATAAAAATAATTATTTCTTCCCACCCAAGGTCACAGATCCCCTGAAGGCTTAAGATCTCTTGTACAAAACAAAATCAACAATCAACCGAAAGAAGCTTAATAATATTTTAAACTGACAAGCGAATCACCTAATCTAAAAAAGAACACAGATAAGGCCATATCCTTTTTACCTCTCTCGATTGGACATTGGCTTCATCTGTAATTGGGGCGTCAACCTTGTTGGGGTGTTGATGTTTTCACTGGGTTCTTCAGAAAGATGGCCTCTCTGGAGAAAACAAATGGATAAGATTACAGAGGGGAAAACAACAACATCAACAAAACAAAGGATCAATCAGAAATCACCTCCAGGAATATTAAAAAGCACTCTTGTGGTGCCACCCTTTGCTAATCCCCTTATTTTAATAATTTCCTTGAAGCAGCCCATGAGCAGATCTTGGGGAAAGCCATGCATTCATTATTTACCCTTTTCTTCAGTTTGTGCTTAGACTTTCTCTTTTCTTTGGATCGTCCAGACTTTTTATGTGTGGTCATAGGCTGGCTACTTTTGCTGCTGGTGAGTCCATTTACGCGTTGACTCTTGCCTCCGATGATTCCTCGACATTTCTCAAAACCACACTTACAAAGTTGCTTTTAAGGGAAAGAGCATACTTTTTTAAGCCTGTGTTTTCTCATTTACAAATTCAAAATGAATGCCTGAGCATTGAGACAACCAAAGTTTAGTATGAATCAAGGAATTTGAATACACAGGGAAAAATACTGATTGAGAATATAATAAACAGAATGGGTTTCCACAGAAGGAAAGGAAAAACTAAAGAAAAATTATTTTCACCAAAAGAATAGACTGGAGACCCAAAATGACACAGCAGTTTGTTTCTTTGGAATTCTTAAACAATAACTAAGGCCTATGTTTCCTAGGCAGATGTACTTCTCAGTCATTACAAGACAATAATGTGTACTTTAGACCCACATTATATGGCGCTGTAAGTGATAAAGTTCAACTTTCCTCTAGGATTTATTATTCTTACCTGTTTCTCAACATTGAAGGAATGAAAGTTGTAATCATAAGTGAGTTCAGTCCCAGCTGGCATATCTTTAAGTGCATATAGTCCAATCCGGTATACTCCATTAACAGACCTATAAAGAGAGTAAAGAACATATTTAAAGAATGGGGTTCTTAGCCAGGTGTGGTGGCACAAGCCTGTAATCACAGCACTTAGGGAGGCTGAGACAGGAGAATCTTGAGTTCAAAGCCAGTCTCAGCAATGGTGAGGCGCTAAGCAACTCAGTGAGACCCTGTCTCTACATAAAACACAAAACAGGGCTAGGGATGTGGCTCAGTGGTCGAGTGCCCCTGAGTTCAATCTCTAGTACCAAAAAAAATAAATAAATAAAGAATGGGATTCTTAGTATCATGCCTGAAAACCAGAAAAATTGGTACAATCACTAATTTGACATCCCTGGGTTTTTTTCTGTGGTACTGGGAATTGAACCTGGGGTACTCTACCACTGGGCTGGGATTACAGGTATGTACCACCATGCTCAGCTTGTCTTTCCTTTGTATCCAATTACTTGATTCTTTTTTTTTTTTTTTTTTAATATTTTTTTAGTTGTAGATGGACACAATGTCTTTATTTTATTGCTTTGTACGTGGTGCTGGGGATCGAACCCAGGGCCTCACGCATGCGAGGCAAGCGCTCTACCGCTGAGCCACAATCCCAGCCCCAATTACTTGATTCTTAATGATTTTTTTCTAATAAACATTTTCCTATATTTTAAAATTTCTCCTTTTTCGTTCTATTACTGAATTTTTATGAATAAATGCTTGAATTACTTTAAGAGTTTCCTGGCTCATTTCTCTTTATTTTTGGTACTGAGGATTGAACTTGGGGTGCTCTACCACTGAGCTACATACACAGCCCTTTTTATTTACTTATTTTTAAAATATTTTATTAATTGTTGAAGGACATTTAATTATTATTTATGTTATGCTGAGAATCAAACCCAGTGCCTCATGTGCCAGGCAAGTGCTCTACCACTGAGCCACAAACCCAGCCTTTACTTTTTGAGTCAGGGTCTCACTAAGTTGTTGAGGCTGGCCTTTAATTGGTGATCTTGTGCCTCAGCCTCCCAAATCACTGGGATTACAAGTATGTACCACCATGCCTGTTGAATTCCTCCATTGATTAACCTCTCTGTATTATACCCAGAGTATATAATACTACCAGATGAGCAGTCCATCCCTCCCCGAACATATATATTTTATTTTTAGTGGTACTGGGGATTGAATCCTGGGGTGCTCTATCCCTGAGCCATATTCCCAGCTCTTTTGAGACAGGGTCTTGCTAAATTGGAATCCACCTGCCTCATTCTCCTGAGTTGTAGAATTATAGACATGGGCCACTGTGTCCTGTTAAAGCCATATTTTAGAAAGACTTGGAATACTAAGCAAGAAAAGTTAAGATGTATTATAGCCTGGCACGGTGATACATGCCTGTAATTAGAGACTCTGGAGGCCGAGGCCAGGAGGACCATAAGTTCAAGACCCACCTCAGAAACTTAGTGAGACTCTGTCTCAAAATAAAAAATAAAGGCTGGGGATGTAGCTCAGTGGAGAGCATCCCCTGAGTTCAATCCCCATTACAGTGTAAGAAAACAAAAGAAAAAATAAATATGGCTTTCGTCTATTTATCAAATAAATTAAAATTGTTTCCTATGTCCTACCTAAAAATCTTAGTTCTTATTGATCTCCATCTTTATTACCCAAATGTCTCTCTTGTTCTATTATATGCAAGTTATTGATAATCTATTGATAATCTATTATGTAGTGTTCTAGATGTTTTACATAATAAATAAGTTTGTCATGGCTAACATTGAGTGCTTGATGTATTAATTATAACATTTTGTTGTATCAACTGATTTATTGCCTCTGACAACTATAAAAACTAGGTATCATTATTAGTAAATATTAAAACCTCTATATTACAAATGTGAAAACTGAGGCATATATAGGATAAGTAACTTGCCCAAAGTCATACAGCTAGTAACTTGGGGAATCAAGCAAGTTCCAAATCAAGGCAGTCTAGCTTCAAAATATTAACTATTATGCCATTACTGTTATGGGTCTTGGCATTAATTTTCAAAATAACCCTTTGAGACAGATATTATGATTATTATTTCATACAAGTAGTATTTGTGGATTAGTAGTTTATTCATGGTCATACAGCAACTATAGTAGCATTTGAACCCAGGAGATTAAAACCCAGACTATTTGACTCCACAGCATAAATCAGTTTGTACCTTTACGTTGCTGTATAGTTCTCCATTGCAAAAACAAACCACTTTGTTGATGAACATTTGGGTTACTAGTTATTATTTACAAAATATTGATATTCTTGTACATGTCTTTTGAACATAAACACTCATTTCTTTTTTTTTTTTTTTTTTTTTGGTACCAGAGATTGAACTCAGGGGTACTCAACCACTGAGCCTCATCCCCAGCCCTATTTTGTGTTTTATGTAGAGACAGGGTCTCACTGAGTTGCTTAGCGCCTCGCCATTACTGAGGCTGGCTTTGAACTCACGATTCTCCTGTCTCAGCCTCCCAAAGTGCTGGAATTACAAGCGTGAGCCACTGCGCCTGGCTAAACACTCATTTCTTGTCGGGATATACAAAGAAGTGGGGTTGCTGGGTTACTGAATATGTCTAGGTATTTAGGAGGTACTTCCAAATTTTAACTTTTTTCTCCCAGTGCTGGGGATTGTATGCTAGGCAAGCACCACGGAGCAACACCCTGAGCCCTCATTTATTTTTTCAAAGAGATTATAACAATTTACATTTCACCAGCATTTTAAGAGCATTCAATGTTGCTTCATACCCTCAACATCACTTTTTATCATCAGTCCTTAATTCTAGATATTTTTGAAAGTACGCAGTGGTTTTAAAATTTGGTTTAATATTTTCATAATATCTAATGATATTAGGCACTTCTTATATATTTATTGACATTTTCATATTCTTTTTTGAAATGCCTGTTCTTTCCTGTATTTAAAAAATCTGAATTATCTCTAATTTTTTGCAGATTCTGAAAAAAACAAAACAAAAAACACCACCAGGACCTTTATTATATAAACAAATTTCAAACATAATCTTCCCAGTCAATGGTTTGCCTTACAGTCTTTGAGTGGTATCTTTTTTTTTTTTGGGTACTGGGGATAGAACACAGGGGTGCTCTACAACTAAGCTACATCCCTAGTCCTTTTATTTTTTAAGAAAGGTCTCACTAAATTGCTTATGCTTTGCTAAGTTGCTGAAGTGTGCCTCGAATGTACAATCCTCCTGCTTCAGCATCCAGAGTTGCTGGGACTAAATTGTATATCATGCCCAGCTTTTTTGGTGGTACTGGGGAGCTTTTACAACTGAGCTACAACCTCAGTCCTTTTTATTTTTTATTTTGAGATAGGGTCTCACAAATGAACCCATGCTGTCCTTGAATTTGTGATCCTTCTGCCTTAGCCTTCTAAGTCACTGGGAATTACAGGCATGCATCACCTTGTCTGTCTTGATGCTAGATTTCTTAATGTTAAAGTTGGCTTTAAAAATGGTATCTTTTCCAGTGCTGGGGATCAAACCCAGTGTCTTGTGCATGCCAGAGTAGTGCTCTACCTCTGAGAATGAATAGAAATTCTTAATTTTATGAAACTGTACATCATATGGTCAATGCTATTTATGCCCTATTTATCTTTACCTATCCAAAGTCAAAGAAAAAAAATTATTTCATTTTTCCATCTAGAAACTTGATTATTTCTTTCTTTCTTTTTTGGTACCAGAGATTGAAGTCAGGGGCACTCATCCACTGAGCCACATCCCCAGCCCTATTTTGTGTTTTATGTAGAGACAGGGTCTCACTGAGTTGCTTAGCGCCTCGCCCTTGCTGAGGCTGGCTTTGAACTCACGATTCTCCTGTCTCAGCTTCCCAAAGTGCTGGGATTACAAGCGTGAGCCACCGCGCCCGGCCTGATTATTTCAATTGTGATATTTAGGTCTATGATACACTTTAATTCTTCTGTGTGGATTCGGGTAGAAAAAATGAACTCAGCACTTACTTAAAAAAAAATCCATCCTTATCCTACTTATATATATAGTGGAGGCTTTGCCATAAATCAGGTGACAGTATATGGATCTTTGCCTACATTCTCTGTATTCCATTATCTATCTCAAGCAAATACTTACTGTCCTAATGTACCTTTATAGTAAGTCTTGAAATTTGGTGGTGTAAGTCTGCAAATTTTATTCATTCAGCTCATCTTGGCTTTGCTAGGTCCTTTCTAGTTCCTCATACACATACATGATTTAATAATACATATATATTAGGAATCAGCTTAATATCCACAGAAGTTGGATTTTGTATGGATTTGAATTTACAGGTAAACTTGGTAAGATCTGATATCATAAAATATTGAGATTTCTAATCCTTGAACATGTCGTAGTCCTCCATTAATTTAGGACTATTATTTTAAATTACTACCATTTTAAATTCTCCCATTAATATTTAATGGCTTGTAATACAGAGATTTTAGAATCTTTCATTAGATTTATTCCTACAGACTAGTCTTCCACAGTCTTTTGTCAAGTTATTATAAATAGTATCATCTTTTAAATTTCACTAATTGGTTGTGGCTAATATACTGCAATACACTCAGTACACCTATCTTTTTTATTGTTTTTAGTACTATGGATTGAACCCAGGGCCTTGCGCATGCTAGGCAATGGCTGCCACTGAGCAATACTCCCAGCTCTTTTATATCTTTAAGACAGAGTCTTGATAAATTGCCTGGGTTGGCTTCAAACTTGTGATCCTCTTGCCTCAGCCTCTGGAGTGCTGGGTTATACTTGTTCGCCACCATACCTGGCTAGCTACAATTTTGGGGGGAGGGGGGATTAGGCATTGCACTTGGGATGCTTAACCACCAAACCATGACCTCAGACCTTTGCATATTTTTTTTTTGAGAGAGGGTCTTGCTAAGTTGCTGAGGCTGGCTTTGAACTTGTGTGCAATACTCTCGACACAGCCTCTTAAGCTGCTGGGATTCCAGTCGTGTGCCACTGCACCTGGCAGCTAGCTAGATTTTTTTTTCTATTGGGTACTGGGGATTGAAACCAGTGGTGCTTTACCACTGAGCCACATCCCCAAACCTTTTTTTTTTTTTTTTTTTTTTTTGGTACCGGCGATTGAACTCAGGGGCACTCGACCACTGAGCCACATCCCCAGCCCTATTTTGTGTTTTATGTAGAGACAGGGTCTCACTGAGTTGCTTAGCGCCTCGCCATTGCTGAGGCTGGCTTTGAACCCGCGATTCTCCTGTCTCAGCCTCCCTAAGTGCTGGGATTACAAGCGTGAGCCACCGCGCCCGGCTCCCAAACCTTTTTATCTTTTATTTTGAGACAGGGTCTCACTAAGTTACTGAGGGCCTTGCTAAATTGCTGAGGTTGGTTTCAAACTTTCGATCCTCCTGACTCAGCCTTCCCAGTCACTGGAATTACTGTCATGTACCCACCATACCTAGCTACATTTATTTATTTATTGGTACCAGGGATTGAACTCAGGGGTACTCCACCACTGAGTCACACCCTCAGCCCTATTTTGTGTTTTATTTAGAGACAGGGTCACACTGAGTGGCTTAGTGCCTCGCTGTTGCTGAGGCTGGCTTTGAATTCGCGATTCTCCTGTCTCAGCCTCCCAAAGTGTTGGGATGACAGGTGTGCGCCACTGTGCCAGCTCTACATCTATTTTTTAATGTTCAAATAACTTTTCTTTCCTGGAATAAATCCAACGTAGCTATCATGTATTAAATAAACCTTTTAATATGCTGCTAGATTTTATTTACTCATATTTTTATATTTAGGATTTTTGTGTCTAAGTTCATGGGAGATATTCCTTTTAACATCCTGGTTAAGTTTTGGATGAAAGGTATACTAGGCATAAAAAGAAAAAAATTTATATTAGATTGGCAGTAGTGGTGATATTTCTTATGTGGAAGAATTATCAGTGCAGGTATCTGGGCCTCAATTTTTCAGTGCTTACCAATGAGCTACATTCCAGCTCTCAAGTTTCTTTTGTTAAATGGTTTAATTACAGCTTCAAGGTTTTTTTTTTTGGTAGATATTTAGACTTTCTTGGATCATTTTTGGTAAACTGCTTTTAAAAGAATTTGTTCTGCTTGCCTAACTTTTCAAATATAAAGACGACCAGGAAAATGGATAAAACAAACCAGTGAATTAAAAAAAAGACCACTGCTCTACAATAAAAAGCAACCACTCAACAAGATGAACAGCAAAAATACCACGCTAATGGAAAGAAGTCAGACACAAAAGACTACAAATACATGAAGTTCTAGAATAGGCAAAACAAAAGAACAACAACAACAAAATCCCTATCGTGACAGAAATCAGAACAGGGTTTGCCTTGAGAGACGGGAGCACTGATTGATTAGAAGGGAACTCTCTGAAATGATGAAAACATTCTGTATTAATTTAGGGTGTGGACAACATAGATGCATACATTTGTAAAACTGATGGAAATGTACAATAAGAGGTATATTTCTTTGTATATGAATTATAATTCAATTTAAATAAAACTTACAAAAAATAAAGTTGTTCATATTAAAATCATGTTGTTATTATTTTGTTTGTGGTGCTGAGGATCAAGCCAAAATCCTCATGCATATGAAACAAACACTGAGCCACATTACATGCCTATTATTATTTTTTTGATTCCTTATTAGATATAATTTTTTTCCTTCTCAACTACATCTAGTCATTTGAGAAAAGACACATTGTATTTCACTTATTTTGATTTCCTATGACAAATCCACTGATAAAATAAGTTTGCAATACAGACTGAATAAAACACATAGTAAGCATTCAGTAAATATGAGGAATCAGTATTATAATTACTGTATTTTTCTGGGTGTAGTTAGAATGAACTAAAGAAATAGCAGGAGCTTACCCTGACTAAAGGATATGGTATAATGGGCAATTGCCTATGATGCTTTGCATAACTGATTGAAATTGTGCAAAGTTTAATCTCTGGCTACCCTTAATGTCTTCTTGGCTGGTTTTTTCTCTTCACATTTTCCTTCTTCCTTACCATTTCTGCATTTCACAATTTGGATCACAGCTGTGGTTGATGAATCGGGCCTCATTTCCCATACGGTAGCTGTCAATCACCATGCCACTATCCAGGTTCAGACAGTAGTGGTCACTGTGATTATGATACTGCTCAATCATCCTGTTTCTGAAGAGAAAAGAAAGTTATTTAAAGCCAATTAACGAGTAGGCTGAAAGTTATGAAATTTGAAATAATTTTCCATTTCCATTATAATCTTGTACCTTTACCATTTTATTGAAACACTGAATTTACTACCTTACCTGAACTCCTGTTCGCTGACAACCTCCCCTAGGTATTCAATGATGAATTGTCCAGCTTTAAGGGGTTCTTTGGTTCTGATTCCCCAACCCTTTTCCTCAGCTCGAAATCGTTCTAGACATTGTACCCACTCATGCCTTTGTATCCTCTGGTTACAACACTGCTCACCACAGGGGCAAGTGTTGGGGGAACACTCAGCAAAGATCATCCTAAAAAGAAAATAAGTAACTGTGTATCAATTTACATGATACATGTGTTATCCTTTTATCATATTACAACAAATATTTATTTATTTTTTGTAGTACTGGAGACAGAACACAGGAGTGCTCTGCTACTGAAACACACCTCCGGGCCCTTCTTATTTTTTTGAGAAAGGGTCTTGCTAAATTGTCCAGGATGACCTGGAATTTGGGATTCTTTTGCCTCAGCCTCCCATGCTGCTGGGATTACAAGCATGTGCCAATACATCTGGCTGCTGAAATAAAGTTTTAATAAAAGCAGATACATCACTAAGATTATAATATTTAATTTAACATTAAGAACACAAAAATTTCCAAGTAAGTTTTTAAATACTGAATGCTTCTTGTAAGTTATTATGCTAATTGTCCACTCAATATCTGGGATAAGCATCATCATTATTTTTTTTTTTGTAGATGGACACCATGTCTGAGCTACAATCCCAGCACCATTATTATTATCAATGTGAAGAATGAATTAACTGGGATGGGACTGTAGCTCAGTGGTAGAGCGCCTGCCTCGCATGCGTGAGGCCCTGGGTTCGATCCTCAGCACCACATACAGAGCAATAAAATAAAGACATTATGTCGATTTTTTAAAAAAAAAATTAAAAAAAGAATGAATTAACTGCTGTGGCTGCCTATAGTCCCAGTGAACTGGGAGGCTGAGGCCCTAAGCAATTTAGTGAGACTCTATCTCAAAATGAAACAAAAAGGGCTGGGGATGTGGCTCAGTGGTTATGTGCCCATGGGTTCAATCCCTGGTCCAAAATTTTAAAAAAATAAATAAAAAACAATAGAAAAATCAATCATTCAATGATTACACCGGACACTTTGTCGCATCTCATGGTCATTTTGACTTTATAAAGAAATTATGATAAATGAAGTAGAATTTATTGAAAAATTTTTAAGTATACATTTCAGTGGTATTAAATACACTTACTATTCTTATTTTAAAGAAATTTCTTATTTTATTACTGGAATATTTTCATGTTGGAAATAACCTTTCTAGTATATATGACTAGATGAACTCATAACTGATAGTGAATTGGTAAGTAAAACTTTTCTGAACATAGTGGATGAAAGTTGTTACAAATGTCTTCTCACTGCTTTCTTTTAAAATTCCTTGATCTTAGCCAGGCGCGGTGGCGCAAGCGTGTAATCCCAGTACTTAGGGAGGCTGAGACAGGAGAATCGCGAGTTCAAAGCCAGCCTCGGCAACGGCGAGGTGCTAAGCAACTCAGTGAGACACTGTCTCTAAATAAAACAAAAAATAGGGCTGGAGATGTGGCTCAGTGGTCGACTGCCCCCGAGTTCAATCTCCATTACCAAAAAAAAAAAAAAAAAAAAAAATCCTTGATTTTTTTTTTTTTTGGTGTGTGTGGTGCTGGGGATTGAACTCAGGGCCTTGTGCATGTGAGGCAAGCACTGTACCACCTGAGCCATATCCCCAGCCTAAAAATTACTTGATCTTTTATGGGAGCCATTTAGTTTTGGTGCATGCTTTGGAATCCTACTTAGGCTGTTAAATATGATTAAAATAAGAGCTGGAGCAGTGGCACATGCCTGTAATCCTAGTGACCAGGAAGTCCTCCTAGGCAGGAAGATCTCAAGTTCAAAGCCAGCCTCAGCAACTTAGCGAGGCCCTGAGCAACTTAGCAAGACCCTATCTCAAAATGAAAAATAAAAAGGGTTAAGGACATGGCGCTGGGTTCAATCCCTGGTATTTATAAATCAATAAATAAATAGATAGATAGATAGAATTAATAAAACAAAATTAAAAAAAAAGGGAAGCACCAGGTGTGGTGGCACACACCTGTAATTCCAGCAACTCACGAAGGTGAGACACGAGGATCCAAGTAAAGACCAGTCTGAGCAACTTAGCAATATCTCAATAAAATTTAAAAAGAGCTGAGGATTTAGCTCAATAGTAGAACACTGGGTTCAATTCTCATTACTGAAAAATTGTGATTTCTACAGTTGAAGGTATTGAAATATACTCAATTTGTTTGGAAAAATTCTTAAATTATAAAAGTAAAATAGGTTTCTATTCACTGTGTCTGGAAAATAAAACTACAAGTTTTCTGAAATCTGAAAGTAGATGCTGTGAACTAAGATGTGAAGTTTCTGATTTAGCAATATAAATTGCCATTATCTTAGGTAGTAATGCCTTTGAGAAACTAGAGAATGTTTTTTCTCTCAATATATATTCTAGGCCAGAAGTTCTACTTCTTACTAGGGTAACTAAATAGCACTGGAAAATGTATTAGTATGATCAACTTAACTAGCTACGAAGATTCCAATCACTCTGAATAGAAGTGGGTTTTCATTTGAAATAAATGAATATCCCTACTCTGAATCATGCCAGATCAGGATCTGAATGAACCTTGGAGGTAGGGGAGAGGAAGTGAATATAATCTTTCTTATTCTTTGGGACAAGGAATTTGATCTGTGGGCCTTCTGATACAAAAAATGAAGGATCTTAAGGTTCTCAAAGGTGGTTAAGTGGAAGCAAACTATACTCATTTCACACTAAAGTTTAGACAGGAACTAAAAGGGAGTGGAAAACAGGTCCCTTGAGTCAGGTGTACACAACTGTAATCTCAGCTATTCCGGAGCCTAGTCAGAAGATTGCAAATTTGAGGTTAACCTGGGCAATTTAGCAAGACTCTGTTTCAAAATGAAATTTAAAAAGGGCTGGGGTCAGGCATAGTGGCACATGCCTATAATCCCAGCAACTCTGAAGGCTGAGACAGGAGTACTGCAAGTTTGAGGCTAACCTCAGCAATTTAGCAACTTAGTAAGACTCTGTCTTGAAATAAAAAGTAAGATCTGGAGATGCAACTCCGTGGCAAAGCACCCCTTGTTTCAATTACCAGCACTGGAGGGGAAAAAAAAAAGCTTTAGTTTAGGAATTGTGAACTCAGAGGGTAACTACTCCCAGAGGCATTTTAAGTTTTTCTGGGATGGATGTGTGTATTTTTTTTTAGTACCAGGGATTGAACCCAGGGGAGCTTAACTGCTAAGCCACATTCCTAGTCCTTCTATTTTTTGTTTTGAGATAGCGTCTCACTAAGTTGCTTAGGGTCTTGCTAAGTTGCTGAGGTTAGCTTCCAACTTGTAATCCTCCTGTTTCAACCTCTCAAATTGCTGGAATTATAGGCATATGGCATTGTGCTCGGTAGCAACATACTTTCATATTCCCAGAAGCATTCAGTTTTTATAAAAAAATTATTTATTCATTCTCTGGTAGTGGGCATTGAACCCAGGGACACTATACCATTAAGCTACATTTCTAGCTCCTGAAATTTAATTTATTTCTATTTAAAATTTTTTGAAATTTTTTGGCCCTGGGGATTGAACTCAGGGGTGCTTAACTACTAAGCCACATCCCCAGCCCTTTTTAAAAATTTTGAGACAGGGTCTTGCTAAGTTGCTTAGGGCCTCGCTAAATTGCTGAGGCTGGCTCTGAACTTGTTATTGTCCTGCCTCAGCCTCCCGAGTTGCTGGGATTACAAACATGTGCCTCTCTGCCTGGCTAATTTTTATTTTAAGAAGAGTCTTGCCTTGAACTTGTAATCTTCTTGACTCAGCCTCCTTAGTTGCTGGAATTATAGGGGGGCAGTTTGCAGACTTGCAACTAATTTTTTTTTTTTTTGGTACTGGAGATTGAACTCAGGGGCACTCGACCACTAAGCCACATCCCCGGCCCTATTTTGTGTTTTATGTAGAGATAGGGTCTCACTGAGTTGCTTAGCACTCGCTGTTGCTAAGGTTGGCTGTGAACTCACGATTCTCCTGTCTCAGCCTCCCTATGTGCTGATCACAGGCTTTCGCCACTATGCCCGCCTGACTTGTAACTAACTTGCAAATATACTTTAGTAACAGAGAAACTTGGTTCATGGTTTTATTTTTTTTTTATTTTTTATTTTTTTTTATTTTTTTTTAAATTTTTTTTTAGTTGTAGATGGACACAATGTCTTTATTTTATTACTTTGTATGTGGTGCTGAGGCTCGAACCCAGGGCCTCACGCATGTGAAGCAAGCACTCTACCGCTGAGCCACAGCCCCAGCCCTGGTTCATGGTTTTAAATCCCGTGTTTATGTGGAGAGGAACAAATTCTGAGGTATGATGTTAAAAAATCTAACTTTTAAAACAAAAGTTTTTAAAGTACTTATTTGCAGTAATTATTAAAAAGTCATTAACTTTTATTTTTATTTTTTTGCAGTACTGAAAATTGGATCCAGGAACTTTCTAGCAGTGAGCTACATCCCCAGCCCTTTATTTTTTGTTTTGAGACAGAGTTCTGCAAAGACGCCAAGGCTAGCTTTGAACTTTTGATTCTCTGGCCCTAGTCTCCCAAAGTAGCTGGTATTAAAGGCATGTGCCACAGTGCCTAGCTAATTATTTCAAAAAATAGCCCTGAATAAAGTGTTTCTTGGTTCACTTGCAAATGAGTCAACTGAGAAATACAAAGGTAGATCCTAGAGATCCTTTAATACCTGCCTTCAATATTTATAGAAACTTGAATATAAAAACAGGGAAGATAAAGCCAACCTACATTTTAGCTGGCTTCATTTAGCTGCAACTTTGTGTAGGTTACTTTAAAATCTATTAAGTAGGACTATGTTAAAAGTAATATATTTGACTTTTCCTTACATATTTATGCATTTATCATATTATCTTGTTACTCATTCTATATATGCCAATGCAGTGGCATATACATTCCTATGACAATCAGTTGCCAGCATTGTATCTGAGTGTTTGCTTTCTCCTTTTACTTAGGGAATTTTTTTGTTTTCTTCTCTTTTTGAAGAAAAGCAACAGTGTGAAGGATAAATATCTGTACTTAAAAATGATATAAAATAGCCAATGTAATTTGTAAGATAAATATCCAAATGTCAATTTTTAAGTGATTAAATGAAAAAAGGGCTGAGGTTGGGTACAGTGGCACATGCCTGTAATCTTAGCAATGCAAGAGACTGAGGAGCAGGATCTCAATTTTGAGGCCAGCCATAGCAATTCAGTAAAACCTTCAGCAATTTAGCAAGACTATCTCAAAATAAAAAAAATGAAAAGGTCTGGGGATGTAGCTCAGTTGTTAAGGTACCCCTGGGTTGTACCCCCAGGACACATGAACCATCCAACCAACCAACCAAGAAATAAATTAGATGAAGGATAAAGGTCAGCTCAGTTGTAGAACACTTGCCTAGTACGTGAGAGGTCTTGGGTTTAATCCCCAGCACTAGGAGAAACAAAACAAAAAAACCAACCCTAAGTGCATTCAGCAGTATGGTATTGAGGAAAAAACATGACTTATGCTTTTCATTTTTGTGGGTTTTAGATTGAATTCAGGGGTATTCTACTACTGAGCTACATTCCCAGCCCATTTTTATTTTGAGACAGGGTCCCAATAAATTGCTGAGGGTCTTGCTAAGTTGCTGAGGCTGGCTTCAAATTTGTGAGCCAACTGCCTCAGCCTCCAGAGCATCTGGGATCAATGAATGGTGTGTGCCACTGTACCCAGTAAGACTCCTGGTCAAGAGGTGTGAATTTAAATTCTGTCTCCATCTTTCAAGTGTTGTGTAATATGGAGTAATTTACTGTCCAAATTCTAAGCGCCTTCATCTAGAAAATGGAAAACTATCACCTACCTCAGGAGTACTGTCAGGAAGAAAGGCACTAACCAATGAGTTTGCGTCTATATTATGGTAATTTCACAGACAATAAAATAGTATGTGAAAAAATACAGTAATGTTAGCATCTGAAGAAACATATTTAAACAACTCTAAGGATATAATACTCCCAAATATTAACCAACAAAACATTAAATCTCCAAAAATAAATTAAGACATAAATATATAAAGTAGGGCTGGGGTTGTGGCTCAGTGGTAGAGCACTTGCCTCGCATGCATGAGGCACTGGGTTCGATCCTTAGCACCACATAAAAATAAATAAATAAAGATATTGTGTCCATCTACAACTAGAAAAAAAAATATAAAGTAGGACTTTGAGAAAATAAGTATATTTATATATTGACGGTAATGTCATAAATTAACTTGATATTTAATCAGAGCTATCTGACAGTACATAAAATATATATATGTATACTCATGTTTTATACACATAATTTTTGAGAATATACTCTAAGGATTTAAAAAAAGGGAATCTACACAAAAGTTTCATAACAGTTACATTTTAAATAGCAAAACATTAGAAATAATGTAAATGACCAACAATAAAATAGCTAACCATGGCATATTAACAGATGGATAATAAAGTTTTAAAAGTGATGAACTCACAGACCACAGTGATATGTGAAAGTGTACATTTAAAATGTTTGGGAGTGAAAAATAATCAGTGTACAAAATACTTTTCTATATCATCAGCTACTATAGTGATGTAAGTAAGGTAGAATTTCCCAACTAGTATACTAAAGCAGAGGGTACTGAAACAGATTCCTTTATCCCATTGCACAAGTGACTAGGAGACTGGTAAGCATGGCTTTCTTCTTTACTCTCAGTGCAACTTCCTCTATTCCCTCATTATTGTTACCATACATGGATAGGTAGGAAGGTGCATGACTGTGTTTATCAATACTTTATAAATGTTGTCTCATATAATCCTATGACTGTTATCTTATTATATTCTCATAAAACCCACCAAAAGAAGGCATTTTTATCAAATGGTTTAAATAACTTTCCCCAGGTCTCAAAAGTATTAAAGAGGATTTAAATGCAGGCATAAGACCATAAATTTCATTCTTTTTTTATTACTATAATCAGCCCATCAATTAAGTTTTATAATCTGTATACAACTTCTTGAGAGGAAATCCAAGAGTCTATTTAACTTAACCCCCAACGAAAGTGTCATTTCTCTGCCTTGAAGCCTTTATGTTTTAGAGGATCAGTTACAGTACCTATTGAGGCAGTCATCCACACAGCCCTTCCTGGTGTCATCGTCTGGCTTCTTACAGTTACAGGTGGTAGCCTCATAACCAGAAAGGGGTTTGACGTCAACGTAGACATCTTGAGAAGACAGCAAAGAATAGTTTGTGAACATACCAGATGATTTTTCAAGTGCCAGGCTAAGAATACTGATGGTATGGAGGCAGAAAAATAGCGCATGTTACTCACTTGAACGGATTTTTTTATACAGTGGAACATCTGGCTTTTTGTATAGCTAGAAGAAAAAAAGAAAAATCTTGATATAGCATTTTACTTCAAATGCCAAACAGTGGTATCAATCCCTAAAAACATAGGAAACTATCACTGTATTCTACTTATATAAAAATATTTATAAGACTTTCTGGGTTGGATACAATTGAGGGAAACTTGGTGTGATCACTTTTTACCCCAAAATAGAAAGTGAGAATCAGATTAAACAGAAGCATGAAACAGTTTACAGAAATGTATTTTTTAAAAATGTTTAGTTTTTAGTTGTAGGTGACAGAATATCTTTATTTTATTTTTATGTGGTGCTGAGGATCGAACCCAGTGCCTTATGCGTGCTAGGCGAGCACGCTACCACTGCGCCATAATCCCAGCCCCCAGAAATGTATTTTTAATAATGTTTTTTCAGTATTTTGTTGGATAGGTTTGTATGAAAATCTCACTGAAGACCTAAGTTATTCCTTTAGTCAAATTAATATCCTATTTGTTGAGGGTGGGAAGGATGGTGGAATGAAATGCACATTACTACCCTGTGTACGTGTATGACTGCATGAACAGTGTGCCTCTGCATTGTGTACAGCCAAAGAAATGAGAAGTTGTGCTCTGTTTGTATACAATGAGTTGAAATGCATTCTGCTGTCATGTATAACTAATTAGAACAAATTAAAAAAAATACATAAAAAAATAGGAGATTCTATTTGCCTTTATCAAAGCAAAGGAAAGGGGTTAGGAATATATTAAAGTGGTAAGGTGCATGCACAGCATGTGTGATGTCCTGAATTCAATCCCTAGCACCAAAACCAGAAACAAACAAACAAAAACAAAAAAACATGCATAGGGATCCTTTGGATGGTCTGGGTAGGCATATTAAAATAAAAAGATGGGTACTTTGGTTTTTCACCCATTACCTTGACTGGGAATTGGAGGAAAACTGTAATGAAGGCAATTAATTTAAAAATTAAATGGGAGAAAGCAGACAGGAAAAATGGAGCCTTCACATCTAAATCAAGAAGGGCAGGGGGAAGATGATTAGAAGACAGCCAGAAAGCCTGCATGCATTTTGCTATAGAAGACAGAACAAACCAAATAGCAACTTGGAATACACTGGATGCTTTATTCATCTGTTCTAATGATCTCACCATAATTTTTCTGTTCGTATGTTCAAAGCACTATTTCCATTGTTAGAAGTTGAGACAAACATCAAGAATTCAAGAGACAACAAAGAAGAAAAGGCAGAGGGGAATGTCAACTGCTTTTGGCTTTCTAAAGTTAACTTTTGGCAGTATTTTGGCAAAAGTCAAAGGCATGTTCACTTCATTTTAAGAGTACTTCTATTCCCAGTGTTTTTTCTCAATATGGAGCCTGGAAGTTATAATTTAATACAAAAATCACTAAGAAAAACTTTTCAATTACAGATGCAGGAGAGAAAAACTAGACCTTTCTATTTTTAGTTACCAATATACGTAAAGGTCTTCTAGCAGTACAAGAGTGTTAAAACATCTCCCTGCTTCCTCTGGTAGAAGAATCTCTTTTGTATGTGAAAAGTAAGTTCCAAATCAATGGGAAGGAGTCAACAAAAATAAAGCTTGAAATTTCCTAGTGCTGCCGGCAATACATCTGTATTCTCCTGAGACCTGCATCAAACAGAATTCTTACAGAACAAAATCTTTGCTACCAGAATAAAAGCCAAGAATAACAGAAGGCTGCCTAGGGAGGCAGGAACTTACTGCTATTTTGCCATATGAGTATAGGCAAATAGGTCACATTAAATATGGATGCAAATATACTTTTCTTAGTCTCTAACCTTCAAAGGGACACTTTTTTTTTTTTTTTGGGTACTGGAGATTGAACTCAGGGGTACTCGACCACTGAGCCACATCCCCAGCCCTATTTTGTGTTTTTTATGTAGAGACAGGGTCTCACTGAATTGCTTAGCGCCTCGCTGTTGCTGAGGCTGGCTTTGAACTCGCAATTCTCCTGTCTCAGCCTCCCTAAGTGCTGGGATTACAGGCTTGAGCCACCGCGCCCGGCTGACACTTCTTGATATTTCCTAAGATGAAAACATAACAAGGGGCAGAAAAAGAAACTTGCATTCTATGCCCTCCACCCGCTACCCCTTAAGAATGAAAGCTGGTAAAATAGGTTCTTTTGTACCTGATTGTGTTTCCACTGCCAGAGGATGTCATAAGGAAGCTGGAAGTCAATTCTCTTTTGTCTTAGATACTTTCCTGAAACAAACAAAAAAAAACCCTATCAATGCAACACCTATTCTGATATGCACTCATACAAAGGGACCAAGCAACTACAATATCAAATATGCATCGACAATAGACATAAGATTTTTTTTTGGATTTTTCCACCACCAATTTTTTTTGCAAGGGGTATCAGGGATTGAAACCAGGGGCAATTAACCACCACTAAGTCACATTACCCAACCCTTTTTATTTTTTATTTAGAGACAGGTTCTCACTAAGGTGTTTAGGGCCTTCTTAAGTTACTGAGGCTGGCTTTGAATTCACGATCCTCCTGCCTCAGCCTCCCAAGCCACTAGGATTAGAGGTGTGCGTCACTGAGCCAGGTTCCACCATCAATTTTTAATTTCAGCTTTCTTTAACTATACCCCATGTGACATATACTAAAGATATATTTTAATTTTATAATAGTTTCTATAATAATTTTTTGATAATTATTATACTTTGGTGGGGTACTGGGATTTCAAAGTGGGGGTAGTTCTACTATCGAGTCACATCCCCAGACATTTTTTTGAGACAGGGTCTCACTAAATTGCCAAGGCTGGCCTCTAACCTGTGATCCTCCTGCCTCAGCATCTCAAGCAGCTGGTATTATTTAGTATGTACTACCACTTACAGGCCAAATTTCAAAGCTCTCTTTTTACCTTAAGAAGACCTTTCCAGCTCCAGCTTCTTTATTTTGTTGCACTGTGTTGACCTTTTGTCTTCTCCAACCCCTAGAATACTTAGCTTTCTTATGAAAGGACTTATATTTTTCCTTGGTAATTGACTATTTATTCTTTCATCTGTCTCCAGACCAAAAGTTCTCAAAGAGTGCCCTGCTATCTAAAGAGGATGTGAGAAGTCAAAACTATTTTATTGACACTATTGTTGTATACCTTTTCCATCATGCTGAAATTTTCACTGATGGCATGAAAGCAACCATTGGTAAAACTTCTAGCACTGTAGTACAAATCAAGGCAATGGCACGAAACAATACTAGCAGTCACTGTGCTATTCTCAACACATACATGGGAGAGGAAAAAGGTCAGCTTCATTTAAGAATGTTCCTTTATTTATTTATTAATTTTTAAATTATTTGTTCTCATTAGTTATACATGACAGTAGAATGTATTTTGATGTATTATACACATATGGAGTCATTTAAGAATGTTCTGACAAAGAAGTAAAAACCACACTAAATTTTGACCCACAAAATTTTTAATATTCTGCATAGCACAATGGAAGTACGCATAAGGCATTCCTGTTGCATATTGAAATAGGATGGTTGTTTCAGGGAAAAAGCATTTATGAAAATATTTAAAACAAATAGCTTTTTCCTGTTATTTATTGGTTTTTTTGGTACTAGAGATTGAATCCAGGGGTGCTTTCCCACTAAGCTACAACTATAGTCCTTATTTTGAGACATGGTCTTACTAAATTGCTAAGGATGACTTGAAACTTGGGATCCTCCTGCCTCAGCCTCTCAAGTCACTAGGATTACAAGCTTGTACCACTGTATCTAGAAAATTAGTTGTTTTTTTCATGTGACACTATTTTAACTTGTAAGAACAATTGACAAACTATGGTTACTAAAATATGGGCGATGAAATCAAGCAATGTGACCCTGTCACTTCAGAAGAACAACTGACAGGGGTTGGGGTTGTGGCTCAGTGGTAGAGCACTCACCTAACACGTGTGAGGCACTGGGTTTGATCTTCAGCACCACATAAAAATAAATAAATAAAAAATAAGCTGGGTGCGGTGGTGCACGCCTGTAATCCCAGCAGCTCGGGAGGCTGAGGCAGGAGGATCGTGAGTTCAAAGCCTGCCTCAGTAATGGCAAGGCACTAAGCAACTCAATGAGACACTGTCTCTAAATAAAACACAAAATAGGGCTGTGGATATAGCTCAGTGGCTGAGTGCCCCCGAGTTCAATTCCCTCAACTCCCCCAAAAAGGGTACTGTGTCCATCTACAAAAAAAAAAAAGAAGAAGAGGAAGCAACACTGATAGGCGGTGAAGGCAAATGCCTACAATCCTAGCTACTTGGAAGGCTGAGGTAGAAGGATCACAAGTTCAAGGTCAGCCTCTGCAATTTAGCAAGATCTGTCTCAGAAAACCATACCAAACCAAATAACAACAACCAAAAAAATAACATCCCCACCAAATAAACAAAAAGGAAAAACTGACAATATCTGTTGCCAAAGATAAAATTTCATATTTCAGTGAACACTGGAATTTGGGAAAACATGTGTTAATTACTGTGAGCTTGTCAGTTTTCCAATACTGGAAGTCTTCTGATGAAATCAGTGGTGATATTAACAAATGTGAATATTTTGGGATTCATATATAGAATGAAAGAAATACATAATTCAATGATATTTCCCTCCTCTTTTCTTTGTATGCTAAGAGGAATTGAATCCAGGGGCGCTGTACCACTGAGCTACACCTGTCCCAAATTTAAAGTTTGAGACAGGGTCTTCTAATTTAGCCCATACTGGCCTCAAACTTGTGATCCTCCTGTCTCAGCTTCCTGAGTAGCTGAGATTACAGGCATGCATGTGCCACAGCTCCCTGTGAATTCAGTGATTTTTTCTCAGTGATCAACATAGGACGTGATAAATTCATGGATGGGTCAAAGTTCCATCCAAACTGCAAGAGACAAATGGATTTTAATGTAACTAACCACAAAAAGCTCACCGATTTCAGACTCTACATTGCAAATAACCTTAAAGGAATTATCACATTTATACTTTTGGTATGGTCTAAAAAATCCAATTATCTGAAGTTGGTGTTGAAATATTCCTCTCGTTCTCCAACATGTGCATGAGGTCAGACAGATTTCTTCATAAATTTATACTCAAAATAACATAATAACAAATTGAATGCAAAAACATTAGAAAACCCAGCTGGGTGTGGGGGCACTTGCCCCCACATTCATGAGATGTGGGAGGCTGAGGCAGGAGGATTTCAAGTTTAAGGTCAGATGCAGCAACTGAGGCCTGAAACAACTTAGTGAGACCCTTTCTCAAAATAAAAAATAAAAATTACTGGGGATGTGGCTCAGTGGTTAAGTGCACCTGGGTTCAATTCCTGTTACCAAAAACAAACAAACAAAAAAACCCGGCTGTCTTCTATTAAGCCAGGCATTAGAAACATTTGCAAAGTGTAAAATGATCTTTTCTTATATTGAGGATGTTAACCCACGGGCACTTTACCTCTGAACCACATACCCAGTCCTTTCTTATATTTTATTTAGAGGTAGGGTCTCAATGAGTTGCTTAGGGCCTCGCTAAGTTGCTGAGGCTAGCTTTGAACTTGCGATACTCCTGCCTTATCCTCCCCAGCCACTGGGATTATAGGTATGTGCCACTGCGACTAGAATGAAATAAAATTTTGGCACATACAAATAATGTAGCATTATGCAGCTACTAAACTGAAATGGGTTATATATGTATTCATGTGAAAATATAACATGTCTCCAAGTTTTTGAACATTGAGTTATTTTTGTAAAATACTAAAAAAATTAAACAGCTATACATAGTGGGACTGACTGAAAAAGGGTATGAAGGAAATTTATAGGGTGATGGCAGTATTAGTGAGAAGGGTCTGGCACCAGGCATGGTGGTGCACACCTATAACCAGCCCCAGCAATTTAGCAAGGTCCTAAGCAACATAGTGAGACTGCGTCTCAAACTGAAAAATTAAAAAGGGATGTAATACACACATACACACACACACACACACACACACACACATATAACACACAAGAGAAGGGTTTGGTTTAAACAGGTGCATGCATATTTATCTATTTATTTATTGGGTACCAGAGATTGAATTCAGGGGCACTCGACCACTCAGCCACATCCCCAGCCCTATTTTGTATTTTATGTAGAGACAGGGTCTCACTGAGTTGCTTAGTGCCTTGCCATTGCTGAGGCTGGCTTTGAACTCAAAATCTTGCCTCAGCCTCTTGAGCCACTGAGATTACAGGCGTGCGCCACTGTATCCGGCAAGCTTCATCTTTTAATTCACATTATATATAAAGTTTTAAACACAATGAACATGTACTTATGAACTCTTTTTTTTGGTACCAGGGATTGAACTCAGGGGTACCTGACCACTGAGCCACATCCCCAGCCCTATTTTGTGTTTTATGTAGAGACAGGGTCTACTGAGTTGCTTAGCGCCTTGCCTTTACTGAGACCAGCTTTGAACTCGGGATTCTCCTGTCTTCCCAAAGTGCTGGGATTACAGGCGTGAGCCACCGCTCCCAGCTATGAACTCTTAATAATAGTTGAAGTAAATGTGATTAAAAAAAAAAAAAAAATATATATATATATATATATATATATATTTTGTCAATACACCTTTATTATATTTATTTATATGTGGTGCTGAGAATTGAACCCAGTGCCTCACACAATGCTAGGCAAATGCTCAACCACTGAGCCACAACTCCAGCCCTAAATGTGATTTTTTAAAGTGAATGCCTAACCAAGGGAGGATGAGACAGTTGGACTGTAATTTGGAGGCCAGCCTCAATAATTCAGTGAGGCCCTAAGCATTTAGTGAGATCTTGTCTCAAAATAAAAAACAAAAAGGTCTGGGGTTGTGGCTCAATGGTAAAATGCCTCTGGGTTCAATCCCTAGTTCATTAAAAAAAAAAAAAAAATCTGCCAGGCATGGTGGCACATACCATTAATCCAAGCTACTCAAAAGGCTGAGGCAGGAGAATCTCAAATTGGAGGCCACCTGGGCATCTTAGTGAGAGTGTTTCAAACTAAATAATAAAAAGAGCTGGGGATATAGCTCAGTGGTAGAAGACCCTAGGTTTAAACCCTACTATTTCTAGGAATACAACTGATTTTCTAAAAAACAAAATTTGTATTTTACATTCACAACAAAATTGAGTATAAGATAGATTTCTCATATGCCCTCTGCCTCCACATATATAGCTTCCCTCATTATAAACATCCCTCATCAGAATCATACATTTGGGGCTGGGGTTGTGGCTCAGTGGTAGAGCGCTTGCCTAGCATGTGTGAGGCACTGGGTTCGATTCTCAGCATTGCATACAAATAAATAAAATAAAAGATTCATCAACAACTAATAAAAAAATTTAAAAAAAAGAATCATACATTTGTTACAAATAATAGCTGGAATCAAAAAGTACAGACTTTTCAGATTGGCTTCTTTCACTTACGAACACAACTGTTGCAAAAAATATTAGCAGAAAATCAGCTTTGTAAGAATACCATCATTTGGCCAGGCGCGGTGGCGCACACCTGTAATCCCAGCACTTTGGGAGGCTGAGACAGGAGAATCGCGAGTTCAAAGCCAGCCTCAGCAACAGTGAGGCACTGAGCAACTCAGTGAGACCCTGTCTCTACATAAAACACAAAATAGGGCTGGGAATGTGGCTCAGTGGTTGAGAGCCCGAGTTCAATCCCCAGTACCAAAAAAAAAAACAAAAACAACCCATCATTTTGAAATACTGTTTCCCATGTCCTTATTACTCCTTGTTACTACAAATACTATTTTTCTGCAGCTCTCTTTGGATTCTTTACACAAGTAATCATGTCATTTGTGAATGGAAATAGTTTCACTTTTTCCTTCCAGGTATTTATGACTTGCATTCATCTTTTCTACTTAATACACTGGCTAGACCATTCAGATAATGCTTAGTACAAGTAGTGAGAGCAGTACCTTCTTTTCACTCTTAGGAGGAAGCATCAATATTTCACCATTAAGTATGATGTTAAGTATAGATGCCGTTTATAAGATTAAGAAAACTGTGTTCTACTCTTAGGAGTTTTTTTTTTTTGGTATTATGTCTTTTTTTAAAAAAATTTATATTTATTTATTTCAAAAAGTTTAGTTGTTGATGGATCTTTATCTTATTTATTTATATGTGGTGCAGAGAATCGAACCCAGTGCCTCACACATGCTAGGCAAGTGCTTTGTCACTGAGCCACAACCCCAGCCCTACATATGTCTTTATGATAGATTTTGTTATATAGCTATTTTTGTGCCCTGAGGTCTTTATCCAGTTTTATGTCAGCACTGTAGAAGCCTCATAAAACAAGTTACAAAGTAAGTTCCTCCCTATTTTCTGAAAGTAGGACTGGTGTTATGTCTTTCTAAAACATACAACAGATTTCACCATGGAAATTATGTAGATATGGAATTTTTAAAAAAATGTGAACAATTTTGGTAAGGAATTCACTTTCTTAAGATACAGGCTGATATTCTGCTTCATCTTGTATTAGTTTTCAGTAGTATTTTAAAGGAATTTGCCTACTTTATCTAAACTGTGTAATACACTGGCATAAAATTATCCCTAACAATACCTTATTAATCTCTTTTTTTTTAAATGTTTATTTTTTAGTTGTAGGTGACAGAATATCTTTATTTTATTTTTATGTGGTGCTGAGGATCGAACCCAGTGCCTTATGTGTGCTAGGCAAGCACGATACCACTGTGCCATAATCCCAGCCCCTTAACCTCTTTTTTAAAAAAATTTATTAATTTTTTTAGTTGTAGGTGGACAGAATATCTTTATTTTATTTTTATGTGGTGCTGAGGATCAAACCCAGTGCCTCACGCGTGCTAGGCGAGCACGCTGCCACTGCGCCACAATCCCAGCCCCCCTTATTAACCTCTTAATAACTGTAGGGCCTCCTGTGATATCTTTTTTATTTCACAATTTACTAATAATTTATGTTATCTCCTATTTTCTTATCAATGTAGCTAGAGGTTATTTTGTCTCTTTCCAAACATTTGTTTCTTTACTGGGTAAAATTTTATCGAATTTTTTGTACTAGGGCTTGAACCCAGAGATTCTTTATTACTGAGCCCTATCCCCAGCTCTTTATTTTTTATTTTCAGACAGGGTCTTACTAAGTCGTGGAGGCTGGCTTGAACTTGGAATCCTCCAGCCTCAGCCTACTGAGTTGCTGAGAGTATAGGCGAGTGTCACCACACTGGGCTCATTTCCTCACTTTTAATAACATCAAGGTAGTCCAGGCTTGCTGGGCGCAGAAGCGCATGCCTGTAATCCCAGTGGCTTGAGAGGCTGAGGCAGGAGTATTGCACGTTCAAAGCTAGCCTCAGCAAAAGCGAGGTACTAAGCAACTCAGTGAGACTCTGTCTCAAAATAAGATACAAAAGAGGGCTGGGGATGTGGCTCAGTGGTTGAGTGCCTCTGCGCTCAATCCTCAGTAACCTCCACCCCCACCCCCGCAAAAAAAGAGCCCAGGCTCATGTTTTATTTCTGCAGCCTAGAAATGGAATAAGTTATTTTCTCCAGGAACCTGTTTGGATTTTTTCATTTATTTTTTGTGGTACTGGGGTTGAATCCAGGGACACATTATCACTGAATTACATCCCTAGCCTTTTTGTTTAAAGTTTTTTTTTTAATATTTGTTTTTTTAGTTGGACACAATGTCTTTATTTTATGTAGTGCTGAGCACTGAACCCAGTGCCTCACATATGAAGGGGAACGCTCTACCACTGAGCCCCAGCCCTGTTTTTTAAAATTCTGAGAAGGGGTCTCATTAGATTGCTGAGTTGGCCTCAAACTTGTGCTACTCATGTTTCAGCATCCTGAGTACTTCAGACCACAGACATGCAAAATGCCTACTCTTTGTTTTAATAGTTGATGGTATTTAGAAGTGAAGATTTGGTGGCTAGGTGTGCTCACTGCTGTTGGTGTATCATAGTTGCTAAGCACTCTCAGTGAATAGAACTAGGTTATGTGGTTTATAAAAAACTTTCCTTGGTTGTTGAAGGTTTACATGCCTAAGGAATGAATAGTACTTCTAGAATTCCGACTTTAAATACAAGCTCAGTTTCAGTTCCCTTCCTTACGTGGGCTTAAAGTGTTTACTGTTCAGTCCCAATTCCCAGTCTAGTTCTGATACTAATAACTAATGTAATTAGTTACAGGTCTTCACAGAGCTTTGGTTTTGTTTCCCATTTGTAATAAGGTGGAAATTTTACATCCTGTTATCAAGCTTAATTAAGCACTTAAGATACTCAAAAAAGCATTTTAAAGGAGGATGGATGTATTTCTACATTAAGGTTACTCTTCCCTATTGATTTGGGTTTTGCTCATTTCCAATTGTACTCTCAAAAGTTTATTATCATGTCCTATTCCTTTCTTGTTATCTAATACCATAAAGTACATTTTCAATTTTGAAAACAGGATATATCTTTTTTTTTTTGGTCCCGGGGATTGAACTCAGGGGCACTCAACCACTGAGCCCCAGCTCTATTTTGTGTTTTATGTAGAGACATGGTCTCACTGAGTTGCTTAGTGCCTCGCCTTTGCTGGCTTTGAACTCGTGATTCTCCTGTCTCAGCCTCCCAAAGTGCTGGGATTACAAGCGTGAGCCACCACGCCCGGCTTACAGAATATATCTTTAATTAATTGTCAGTTACATGTTTACAACAATGGTAGAATTTTCTGTTTCTCTTTTTTGTGACACTAGGGATTGAACCAAAGGCCTTGCATATGCTAGGCAAGTGCTCTCTGAAGATCACAAGCCTCTTCTCACCGATATCTTTCTTTCTGTTTTTTTTTGTGGTGCTGGAGATTGAAGTCACGGCCTTATGTGCTGGGCAAGAACTTTCCCAACCCTCGATCAATCCTCTTACATTTTATTTCACTTCATTTAATTAATTAATTTATTTAGTCAGTTAGTTAGTTATTTTGGTACCAGGGATTGAACTCAGGGGTACTCAACCACTGAGCCACATCCCCAGCCTTACTGTGTTTTATTTAGAGACAAGGTCTCACTGAGCTGCTTGGCGCCTCACTTTTGCTGAGACTGGCTTTAAACTCGCAATTCTGTCTCAGCCTCCCCAGCTGCTGGGATTACAGGCATGCACCATCTGGTTTACTTTTTTTTTTTTAATTTTTATTTATTTAAAAAAATTTTTTTTAGTTGTAAATGGATACAATATCTTTATTTTATTTATTTTTATGTGGTGCTGAGGATCAAACCCAGTGCCTCACACATGCGAGGCAAGCGCTCTACCACTGAGCCATGATCTCAGCCCCTTACATTTTATTTTGAGACAGGGTTTTACTAAGTTGTCCAAGATAGCCTCAAACTGGTTATCGTCCAGTCTCAGCTTCCAGAATAGCTAGAATTACAAGTATGTGCCACTGTGCCTGGCAATTAAAAATGTTTGTGGTGCTGGGGATCAATCCCATGGGCTAGCACATGTTGGGAAAGCACTGTACCACTGAGCTATGTCCTTAGCCTCCTCTCATTCTTAACAGTAAAGCAAATGATAATGCATTTTATAATTGATAGCATCATTTATACACACACATATATATTTTTGGTACTGAGGATTAAAACTAGGGGCTCTTAATGGCTGAGCTACATCCTCAGCTCTTTTAAATTTTGAGATAAGGTATCACTAGGTAACTAAGGGCCTCACTAAGTTGCTGAGGCTGGCCTTGAACTTAGATCCTCACACTTCAATCTCCCAAGTTCCTGGGATTACAGGCATGCAGCAACACAACCGGTTGGCATCTTATATTCAGTACTGATTTAATGTTTTGATTTAGTTTTCAGAATTTAACTAAATTTCAGGTTCATAAAATTTCTTATTAAAAATCACTGAAGTCACCTGGCATGGTGGCACATGCCCGTAATCCCATCGATTCAGGAGGCTGAGGTAGAAGGATCACAAGTTGTAGGCCAGCCTCAGCAACTTAGCAGATCTGTCTCAAAATAAAAAATTAACAAAAAATTAACAAATGGGGTTGGGTATTTTGCTTGGTGGTACAGTACCCCTGTGTTCAATCCCCAGTACTAAAAAATAAGATTATTGAGGCCAAGTGTGTTCTGAATTCCAAATTTTTTCAGAGTTTCTAAAAATAATTCTGGGCATTTATACACATTTAACTTGTGCACAGAGGATTGGGGCAGCATCCCAAAATGAAACATGATAACAGGTCTAGAAGAAAACACTTCAATATTCATACTACATCGAATAAAAAATATAAAAGCACTATTTATTTCTGAATTCACAGAATGTGTAAAAAGTCAGGTCATTTTTGCCACCATGTCAGTCAAAAAAACAACTTTTAATTTTTAAAAGGTCTGTATTTTTATATTTACAAACAAAGAATTGTGAACCTATATTTCAATTTTTTAGAAATGAGATCACACGCCTCTTCTCACCGATATAAAGTACTTGGTTATAGAAAATCAAGGGGCAGTAGTAGACACTGTACTTAATTACAAAAGTTCATGTCATCTTCACAACTCAAGTTGGAAATATTTTTAATATACTGATCAAAATGCAGAGTTCTACAGTTGGTATCTTATTCAACATCACCCAGTTATATGAGAGCAAAATGGGAAGGAGTCCATATTTTTTAAAAAATTTCTTTTTTACTTGTAGATGGACACAGTATCTTCATTTATTTTTATGTGGTGCTGAGGATCGAACCCAGTGCTTCACATGTGCAAGGCGAGCTCTCTACCAATGAGCCACAACCTCAGCCCCGAGTCCATATGTTTTTAAGATTTGTCACCATTATCAGGTTTGGAGACTAATAAAATTCATGACTATAATTTATTATCATGCAAGGATTCTATGCAAAAACAATAAAAGGAAAAAGTTCAGTGTGTAAACTCTGAAGGAAACGAGTTGCAAGCTTTCTGAAGTTGTTTCCTAGTGGAGTCACACGGGATAAAACCTTAGCAAGGAGTTTTGCCATTTGTGTGAAATGTGTTAGTGAAGTTCATGAGAAGTCCAAAGTTGTTAATGGTGGCTGGTCATACAGCTAGCTGCTGTCCAGAATGAATCAAAATTCCACAATCTCAGAAGGAAAGCAGGTGTTCAGCAGAAATCACTGTAATGAACACATAGGCAGAGAAAGCCAGTCTTGCCATTTAGGGAAAGTTTTATACTAGTGTAGGATACTGTTTGCCATCTAAGTTCCCAGATATCAGCCAACTGAGAACATTACAAGTATATCTTTCTAAGAGCAGTCTCAGGTCTGTTATATTATTTTCTGCACATAAAGTTTACATTCTTCATATTCTATCAGGAAATGCAACCAAGATTTCACCTAAGCCTGAATGACTGGCACTGACAACCAAGGAGAGCCATGTTAAGAAGGATTCTGGTCTTCTGCCAGAGTTAACTGAATGGGGGGCTTATATATATTTTTTTCTTTTGATGAATACTGTACTGGAAAATCAACTTAAATTTAGTAGTAATTACCTTTTATTGAACGTTTATTATTTATTAGGTACTGTGCTAAACATTTTACATACATTACTTTATTTAACATCCGTACTAAGGGCTGGAGTTGTAGCTCAGTGGTAGAGCACTTGCCTAGCATGTGTGAAGCACTGGGTTCAATTCTTAGTACTGCATATAAAGGTCCTTTAACAACTAAAAATATATTTTAAAAAATATTCATACTAATTTTTCTTTTATAAATAAAGAATTTGAAGTCTTCAGATCTCATTGGCAAATGGTAGAGGTGGGATTTTAACCAAGGCCTCACTGATTTCAGAGGCCAAATGTCTATGTCTTTAAATTTTTTTGGCTCCCATATTCCTCCCCCAAATCTTGAAAAACTATTTCTCTTATATTAAGATATCACTTTAATTTTGATTAATATACTCATGATAAAAACAACATAAATATACATTCTTAAAATAATAGCTTTATTGAGACATGTAAGTTTTTCTTTGTTGTTTCTTCCCCTCATTCTTTTAAAGTACACTGTATAATGGATTTGAGAATACAGTTATGTATAACCATTACTGCTGTAATGGTTAATTTAATTTTAGTTATTTACTTTTTTGTACTGGGGGTTGAACTGGGCCACAACCCCAGCCCTACCTTATGTCTTATTTAGAGACAGGATCTCACTGAGTTGCTTAGTGCCTTGCTGTTGCTGAGGCTGGCTTTGAACTTGCGATTCTCCTATCTCAGTCTCCTAAAAGTGCTAGGATTACAGGCATGTGCCACCACGCCTGGTTGTTATGGTTAATTTTATATGACAACCTGTCTAGGTCATGGTACCTGGTGCATTTGTTCCAACAGTGTTTTATTTCTATGAAGGAATTTTTTAGATGCAATTAATATTGAAACCAGTAGATTTTGAGTAAAGTAGATCACACTCCATAACGTGTTAGATTTTTCCAATTACTTGAACATTTCAGTAGAAAAAAGAATGACTTCCCCAAGAGGGAATTCTGCTGGCATCCTGACTTAGGACTCAAGCTATAACATCAACTTTTCTGTCAGCCTACTCTACAGATTTTGGGTTTTGTAGTCTCCACAATCACGTGAGCCAATTCCTTAACATAAATCTCTTTCTTTTCCCTACATTGTATTCTTTCTTTTTATTTGCAGAAGCCTGATTAATGCAACCATCAATCTAATTTGAGAATGTTTTCATCATCCCCAAGACACTCTGCATCCATTAGCTATCATGTTTGTTCTCCTCTTCCTCAGTCACTTACTATTATTATTCTACTTTTCATTTTTATGTATTTTCTGTTCTGGTCATTTCATATACATGCAATCATAAAAATCTAAGGCTTTTGTGATTGCTTTCTTTTTAAACAGTGTAATTTTTAATTTTTGGAGGGTGCTGGAGACTGAATTCAGGGCTGCTTAAAGCAAGCACTCTACTACTGAGATATACACCAAGTCATCACACAGCATGTCTTTTTGTGTGTGTGTGTGGTGCTGGGAATAGAACCCAACGCCTTGTGCATGCAAGGCAAGCACTCTACCAACTCAGCTATATCCCCAGCCTCACAAAGTATATTTTGAAGGTTCATTCATGTTATGGTGTATTTTAGCACTTCACTCTTTGTTAATGTCAATTAATATTTCATTGTGTGGATGTACAACAGGTGGTTTATTCATTCATTTACCTTTGGACACTTGAGCTGCTTCCATCTTTTGCCCTATTGGGAATACTGCTGCAAAACTCTTTGTGTTTTATGTGGCCATATGTAATTTTCTTGGTTATATAACCAGTAGTGGAATTACTGAGTCATACTGTAATTCTGTTTAACTTTTTCTTTTCTTTTCAGGCAGGTCTTGCTATGTTGCTTAGGCTTGTCTTGAACCTATGAGTTCAACTGATCCTACTACTTTAGCCTGGCAGCTGGGACTACAGGCATGTGCCATCCACCAAGCTAAGCCTATGTTTAACCTTTTGAGGACCTGCTAAAATGTTTTCCAAACAACTGTATATTCTTACCAGTAATGTATGAGGGTTCCAATTTCTACATATCCTTGTCAATTCTATTTTTTGTTCATTTTTTAATTAAAACCATTATAATGGATGTAAAGTAATATATCATTATTGTTTTGATTTGTACTTCCATAAAAACTGAACATCTTTTCACTTGCTTATTGGCAATTTTTTTTTTTGAGGAATGTCTATTCAAATTTACCCATTTAAAAATTGTTTTTTTTAAAAAATTTTTTAAGTTGTAGATGGACAGAATGCCTTTATTTTGTTTACTTATTTTTATGTGATGCTGAGGATCGAACCCAGTTCCTCACACATGATAGGCAAGCGCTTTACCACCGAGCCACAACCCCAGCTGATAAAAATTGTTTTTTAAAAATACTGAGTTAGTTAGGTATAGTGGTGAACACCGGTAATCCCAGGAACTTGCTGAGGTAGGAGGATCACATGTTCAAAAACAGCCTCAGCAACTTAGCGAGGCCCTAAACAACTTACTGAATACAGATTCAATGCAACCCCAATTAAAATCCCAAAGTCCTTTCTTATTGAAATAGAAAAAGGCAATCATGAAATTTATTTGGAAAAACAAGAGACCCAGAATAGCCAAAGCAACCCTGAGCAAGAAGAGTGAAGCAGGAGCTATCACAATACCAGACCTTAAGCTTTACTACAAAGCTATAGTAACAAAAACAGCATGGTATTGGCACCAAGATAGACATGTAGATCAATGGTACAGAATAGAAGACACAGAGAGTAATGCACATAAATACAGCTATCTCATACTAGACAAGGGTGCCAAAAACATACATTGGAGAAAAGATAGCCTTTTCAACAAATGGTGCTAGGAAAACTGGAAATCCATATGCAGCAAAATGAAACTAAACCCCTCTCTCTCATCATGCACAAAACTCAACTCAAAGTGGATCAAAGACCTAAGAATTAGACCAGAGACCCTGCGTCTAATCAAGGAGAAAAGTAGGCCCAAATCTTCATCACGTTGGATTAGGCTCCGACTTCCTTAACAAGACTCCAAAAGCACAGAAAATAAAAGCAAGAATCAATAAATGGGATGGATTTAAACTAAAAAGCTTCTTCTCAACAAAAGAAACTATTAATGAGGTTAACAGAGAGCCTACATTCTGGGAGCAAATTTTTGCCACACGCACATTAGATAGCGCACTGATCTCCAGGATATATAAAGAACTCAAAAAACTTAACACCAAAAAAGCAAACAACCCAATCACTAAATGGGCTAAGGAGCTGAATAGAAACCTCTCAGAAGAATATATACAATCAATAAACAAATATATGAAGAAATGTTCAGCATCTCTAGCCATTAGAGAAATGCAAATCAAAACTACTCCCAGATTTCATTTCACTCCAGTTAGAATGGCAGCTATCCAAAATACAAGCAACAATAAGTGCTGGCAAGGATGTGGTGAAAAAGGTACACTCAAACATTGCTGGTGGGACTGCAAATTGGTGCAATCAATCTAGAAAGTTTTTTAAGATTCCTTAAAAAACTTGGGGAGCTGGGATTGTAGCTCAGTGGTAGAGCGCTTGCCTCGCATGCCTGAGGCCCAGGGTTCGATCCTCAGCACCACATACAAAGCAATAAAATAAAGACATTGTGTCCATCTACAACTAA
>CM053400.1:100203388-100231074 GCA_028644305.1 Xerus rutilus
AGTTTCTGTAATCACGTTTTCTTCTGACTTGTAGCTGAAGCTATAAAAATGAGACTTGTTCTAAACATACATTGTGTAAATTAAAAAAAACAAAACAACTTTTGCTTTTCTTATCAAAAGGAGAGAATTTCCTGGGTCTCAAAAATAAAAAATGAAAAGGGGTAGGGATGCGGTTCAGTGGTTAAGCATCCCTGATATCCCTGCACCCTCTCCTCACAAAGAAGGAAAATTCGTTTTTTGACATTTTGTTATTTTTTTTAGTAATGTAACCTATTCGGTATTTGTGTTCAACTTTATTTTTCTTTGGGATAAATTTTGAGTTAAGCCTCTCTTTTTTTTTTTTTGTGATGCTGGATTGAACTGAGGGTCTCATAAATGCTAGGCAAGTGGTTTATCAATGAACCATATCCACAGCCATTGTTTTAATACTTTATTCTTTAGGTGTACTATCTAATCTACTAAACAGGCCAAACCAAAGAGGAGAAAAGGCATACGCATATTTAAGGGAAAAAAAAAAAAGAGAGAGAGAGAGAGTCAGGCGGGTTGGCACACACCTGTAATCCCAGAGGCTCAGCAGGCTGAGGCAGGAGGATCTTGAGTTCAAAACCAGCCTCAGCCTCAGCAACAGCGAGGTGCTAAGGAACTCAGTGAGAACCTGTCTCTAAAAATAGGGTTGAGGATGTGGCTCAGTGGTCAAGTACCCTTAAATGCAATCCCCAGTACAAAAAAGGTTAAAAAAGGTATATAATTTAGAAAAATCAAATTTGTAACTGCGAAAAATCCCATAAAAAAAGCACACTTTGTAAGGGGAAATAGTATATAAAGTCTTCAAAAAAACAAAAACAAAAACAAAAACAAAACCCCCAAAACAAACTACCCTGCTGTCTATAGTTTATTAAATCCCACAATTTAGTGGGAGCAAATAATGTCATTTCTTGAAAAATCAGGATCAGGGGACTTTTTTTTTGGTACTGGGAATTGAACCCAGGGGTACTTAACCCCTGAGGTATATCCTCAGCCCTTTGTAACATTGCTGAGGCTAGCTTTGTACTTGTGATCCTCCTGCCTCAGCCTCTGAAGCCACTGGGATTACAGGCATGCACCACCACGGCCGGCTCAGGGGACCTTTGAGAAAGGATTTTCCTATGACCTCCCTGTGAAATTTGACAGAGTTTAAGTTGGCAAGCTTTAGGTTCATTTTTTTTTTTTTCCTACCGGGGACAGAACCCAGGGGCACTTAACTACTGAGCCACATGCCTAGCCTTTTGTAAACTTTTTTTTTTCCTTTTAAAATTTTGAGACACGGCCTGAACTAAGTTTCTTAGGGCCTTGCTAAGTTGCTGAGGTTGTTCTTGAACTTGCTGTCCTCCTGCCTCAGCCTCCCAAGTCACTGGGATGTACCACCACACCTGGATTGGTTCTTAATTACGATAAGGAAGCTCATAAGGGTAATAAAATACTTTTAACACATAAAAGTACATTTTAACCTTTTCTAAAATCAAACTAAAGTTTATTCTGAAACTTTAGAAGCACATTTCTCTAGTTTTAGCAAGCATACTATAAAGATCTTTGTACATCAGATTTAGCATAATACACATAAATGGCCAAATAAAGATAAAATTAGTGATTTCATAAAATTAGTGATCAAAGAAGATTAAAGAATTTAATGTGGTAAAATCTCCGAGACATAAATAAACATGAAGAGGGGCTATAAAAGTGAATGTGATACTTTACATGATACTCATACTGGAAAAGTTATTGATTCTGTAAGAATATTATTCCTGATTTTTGCAATGCTGATGTCTAAAGAGATGTAATGATCTTTGTGAATACAAAAATTATGTGTGAAAATTACTTTTTATTTCCACAGAAAACAGACAAACGTAAACTTAGTATTCTTGTATTTGACTGAAATACCTAATAACATTTTCATATGAAAAGTCCTTTCTGTGTATGTGTGTGTGCATGTAACGGGGGTACTGAGGATTGAACCCAGGGGCCCTATGCCACTCATACATCCCCAGGCCTTTTTCTTTCTGTATGGGAGATTAAACCCAGGGGCACTTTACCACTCAGCTACAACCCCAACACTTTTTATTTATTTTTAAATTTTGAGGTAGGGTCTCTAAATTGCTGAAGGCTTCGCTAAGTTGCTGAGGCTGGATTTAAACTTGCGATTCTCTTGCCTCAGCCTCCCGAGCCTCTGGGATTATAGGCATACACCACTGTAGCTGGGTTATTTTTCATCTTGATATAGGGTCTCAGTAAATTGTTGAAACTTGTGGTGCAAGCCTGTAATCCCAGCACTTAGGGAGGCTGAGACAGGAGAATTGCGAGTTCAAAGCCAGCCTCAGCAACGGCGAGGTGCTAAGCAACTCAGTGAGACCCTGTCTCTACATGAAACACAAAACAGGGCTGGGGATGTGGCTCAGTGGTTGAGTGCCCCTGAGTTCAATCCCCAGTACCAAAAAAAAAAAAAAATTGCTGAAACTATACTCAAACTTGTGATTGCTCCTCTTGCGAGAAGTTGGAATTAGAGGTGTGCAACATAACACCTGCCTGAAAAGATCCATTTATATTAGGATGCCATATCTCTTAGAAACTTGTTTTGCAATTAGCATTTTTAATCTTTTACTTTGTCTTTAGCCTTCCTTTAAGAAAGATAAGCTTTTTATTGAGGTTCTTTTCCATTTTGTTGGTTTATTATAACCAAACACTAATGTACTACCAAACATTGTTCACAGGTGAGAAACAACTCGGAAACAAGCTCACCAATTATAATGCTTAGAATTCCACATTAGCTAAATACAATATTCATGAGAACATTAAAACAAAATGAAATGGAAGTCTTTCCATAAAAGACAAAATGAAAGAAGAGTCAATGTGGGATATTAATGGTAAATACATAAATATTGGAAAACAAATATATCAAACATGATCCTTGTTGTAATGTCACATATACCCCCAAATTTTGCTAGCCATGTTTATGGTTACTTATCCAGATATAAAACTTATGCAATAGAAGTCAGTGAATGATATGTTACAGGAGTTGCTGCAAAGAAACAAATTTACTTGAATCCAATTTTGGTCAAACACTATTTTGATACTAACGTGCAATAAAATTGATATGGATAGGATGATTTAGGCTCATCATCTACTTTTTTTTCCCTCTCTCCTTCAATACTGGTGACTGAAACCAGGGCCTTGCACAGGGTAGGAAAGTGTTCTATTACTGAGCAATATCCTCAGACCTCATCTTGTGCTTTTTCTTGATCAAAGCTGAATTACTCATTTCTTCAAGGAGCTCTGGTCCTGTTTAATGGAAAATAGTATTTAGAAACCAAAATTTGTATAAGTGTATAAATTTGTTGATAGTGGGAGTCAAGGTATCTAGGCTATTTCAACTAACAGAACTATAGAAAAATGGAAATTTAGCTGGGCATGGTGGCGCAAGCCTGTAATCCCAGCACTTAGGGAGGCTGAGACAGTAGAATCGCAAGTTCAAAGCCAGCCTCACCCGAGGCGCTAAGCAACTCAGTGAGACTCTATCTCTAAATACAAAATAGGGCTGGGGATGTGGCTCAGTGGTCGAGTGCCCGAGTGCAGTCTCTAGTACCAAAAAAAGAAAAAAGAAGAAAAGGAAATTTCTTCTCACTTAATGATAAATGAATCAAAATGCAAATGAACCAATTCGTAAAATTCACTTATGAGGAGCACATAAATCTATACTTGTAAGTCTAATCCAATGCCACATGACTATTCTTCATTTAACACCTGTCCTATATTTATCAACTTTCCATAAAGAGAATTCTGGCTGACAATAGTACTGATATTATTTACTTATGTGTTCAACCATACAAGACATATACAAAATAACTCCTTCAAAATTTCTGACTTCATTTCTTACCCTTTTTTGTGAACAACTGCAGAGATAAAGTTTAAAATAATTGTACCAAAAAAGCGTATAACCAGTACCTAGATTCTATAATCAGAATTTTGCCACGTTACAAATCTTCAACCAAAATATCCATTCCTCTTACAAACTATCAATTGTGATTTTTTTTTTTCTTAAGGAATGCCAGAAAGCTAAGGATCTTATTAAAAAAAAAAAAAAAAAAAGGAAAGAAAGAAAGAAAAGATGGGACTTGTATGGGCTGCCACTGGATGCATCTAGGACAACTTGACCATGAAAATGAATAAAGACAGTAATGAATTACAGTCTATTAAGTAGGAATATGAGAGTCCATATTGATAATAAATGAGAGTGAACAGAAAACTTATTTATACCAGGATGCCACTTAATAAATGTAGAAAATGACAAAGTAAAAAAATCATTTAAAGACTATTACAATATTTACTGATTTATTAGGCACAAATCTGTAACAGATGCAGATAACTATTGGGTGAAAGTCTGATAATGAACCAGATGTTTATATAGTTTCCAATTATTATATATTACCCAGAGAAACTAACATTACAATGTGGTGGGCTAGAACATGTCACAGTTCCAAGCAAAGTTATCAACAGCAATGGCACAGTGATATCATGTTTCCTCATTAAAGAAAACAATATAAACAAAAAAAGAAAAACAACATTTTGGTGACATTCCTGCCCAAAATGCAGCACTTATTCATGAAGATACCACACAATCTCAAATCTAAGGAACCTCCATAAAACAATTGCTCTGTATGTACTCCTAAAAAAAATGTTGATATATAAAAGATAAAGAGAAAGTGAAGTTATTCCAAATTAAAGGATAAGGCTGAGTTTAGTGGTGTATGCCTGTAATTCCAGTGACTTGGGGAGGCTGAGGCAAGAAGATTTCAAGTTTGAGGTCAGTCTCAAAAACCAAAAAAGGTCTGGTGATGTGGCTCAGTGGTTAAGTGCCCCTGGGTTTCATACCTGGTTCCAAACAAAACAAAACAAAAAACCCAAAATAACAACACAAATTAAAGGTGAATAAAAGGACATGACAGTCAAATACAATGCATGATCATAAACTAAGATCACGTTATGGACATTTTTGAGACAATTAGTAAAATCTGTTTATGGAACTGTGTATTAGATTATAATATGGTAGTATGTTTAACATCCTGAACTTAACACTTACACTATGTTTCTATAAGAAATGCCATTGTTCTAAGGAAATGCACACTGAAATATTTATGAGTAATAAATAGGCTAATCTTTCTATACTTTTTGAATCAAAGGATAGAAAAAATGTGCCCTTGTGTGTGCATGTGTGTGTGAATGCATACACAAGGTGAAAAAAGGAAGAGAATGAAAATCAGCAATTGGTAAAATTTGGTGGGAGGGTACACATTTTTTTTTTTAGACTGGGCCCACCTGATCCTTCTGTCTCAGCTCCTGAGTAACTGGGACTACATGTTGAGTGCTACTATGTTCAGCCAAAAGTTCCTGTACAATCTTGCAATTTTAAATATATCATGTTCAAAAGAACAGATAATAAGCATGTCTTTAAATTTTTTTGGTGCTGAAGATGGAACCGAAGGACCTCACCACACTAGGTAAGTGCTCTTCCACTGAGGTACACCTCTACCAACATATGATATGTTTTAGTAAAATGGTAAATGGTTTTTTAAAAAAATATTTTTTTAGTTGTAGATGGACACAAATATTTTTATTTATTTATTTTTATGTGGTGCTAAGGATTGAACTCAGTACCTCACGCATGTGAGGCAAGCACTCTACACTGAGCTACAATCTCAGCCCAAGTAAATGGTTTTTAACAACAAACTGGTAACAACAAATTGGTAACAACTATTTAGATTGATGTTTAAAGAAGTACAATTTTCTTTTGTACCTAGTAACTATACAAAAGATAGGACCAAAATCATACTGAAAGTCAAGGAAAAATTATTTTAGAGTTCAAACACTGCTTGAGGAGAAAACACAGTAAAAAAATATCGAGGTATACTGGCACATGCCTGTAATGCCAGTGACATGGGAGGCTGAGGCAGAAGGCTCACAATTTTGAGGTCAGTTTCAGCAATTAGTGAGTTTCTTGGCAATTTTGTAAGACCCTGTCTGAAAATAAAATATAAAAAGGGCTGATGATGTAGCTCAGAGGTAAAATTCCCAGGGTTATAATTCCAAGTAACCACAAGAAGAAAACAAAACAAAACAATACCCAATGACCATAGCAAAAAAAAACTAAAAAAATTTGTAAGGCTGAGGTTGGGGCTCAGTGGTAGGACACTGGCCTTGCATATGTGAGTTACTGGGTTTGATCCTCAGCATCACATAAAAATAAATAAATAAAATAAAGGTATAAAAAATTTGTAAAGACTTATGATTTGAATCCAAATGAGGTACAGGATTATGAAATAAATGTACTTAAAAACAGTATAATGGATTCAAATAAGAACATATATATAGGGGCTGGGGCTGTAGCTCAGTGGTAGAGCGTTTGCCTAGCATGCGTGAAGCACTGGGTTCGATCCTCAGCACCACATACAAACAATAAATGAATAAAATAAAGACCATCAACAATTAAAAAAAAATTAAAAAAAAAAAAAGAACATATATATAAAAGCTTTTTGATACTGGCAAAGGAAAGTACAAACATAACTGATAATGCAATAAATGTTGATCACAGATCTACAAATTGAGACACGTATACATGTACATGAATATTATGTACATACATATAAACAATTCCAAGAAAAAATTTGGCATTTATTCCATCTTGGATGAACATAAAAACGATTAATTGAAATATTTATTTCCTTATATTTATTACAGAGAGGGCAGATGCTGTTCTTAGCATTTAATCTTTTCCTAAGATTTAAAATCATATATCATATTTTAAGCCGGATGCAGTGGCACACACCTGTAATCTGAGCACTTTGGGAGGCTGAGAAAGGAGAATTGTGAGTTCAAAGCCAGCCTCAGCAACGGCAAGGTGAGGTGCTAAGCAACTCAGTGAGACCCTGTCTCCACATAAAACACAAAATAGGGCTAAGGATGTGGTTCAGTGGTAGAGTACCCCTGAGTTCAATCCACGGTACCAACAAAACAAAACAAAACAAAACAAAACAAAACACACACACACACATATATATATAAAAATAAATGTTTTAGGAATTTAGGCATTTGGTTCTCTTAATATTTAAAAGACGCTGCTAGACTCTCCCGGGCATACAAGTTGCAAAAAGAGAAATCCTGTACAAAAGAAGCTTACAGTTTGGTGGAAGAACAAACATAAATGCAAATGCCTAGATAACATACTACAATATAATAAAACTATTTTTTTTTTGATACCAGGAATTGAACTCAGGGGCACTTGACCACTGAGCCACATCTCCAGCCCTATTTTGTATTTTACTTAGAGACAGGGTCTTAATGAGTTGCTTAGCGCCTTGCTTTTCTGAGGCTGGCTTTGAACTCACAATCCTCTTGCCTCAAGCCTCCTGAGCCACTGGGATTACAGGAGTGTACCACATGATAAAACCTTTTTTCTTTATAATTTTTTATTTGTTCTAATTAGTTATACATGACAGTAGAATGCATTTATGCACTTTGATAAATCATAAAAGGGGTATAATTTCTCATTTTCTGATTGTACATGTTGTAGAATCACATTGGTTATGCAGGCATATATGTACATAAGGTAATAGTGTATGTTTCATTCTACTATCCTTCCTATCTCTATATCCTCTTCCCCTCCCTTCACTCTCCTCTATCTAAAGTAACTCTATCCTTCCCTAGCCTCTTCCATTTATTGTGAGTTAGCATCCGCATATCAAACATTTGGCCTTTCGTGTTTTGGGATTGTCTTATTTTGCTAGCATAATATTCTCCAACTCCATTCATTTATTGGCAAATGCCATAATTTCATTGTTCTTTAAAGCTGAGTAACATGCCATTAACTTTATAAATACCATATCTTCTTTATCCATTCATCTATTGAAGGGCACACCTAGGTTGATTTCATAGTTTAGCTATGGTGAATTGAGCTGCTATAAACACTGACATGGCCATGTCACTGTAGTATGCTGATTTTAAGTCCTTTGGGTATAAACCAAGGAGTAGGATAACTGGGTCAAATGGTGGTTCTGTTCCAAGTTTTCTGAGGAATCTCCATATTGCTTTCTATAGTGGTCGCACCAATTTGCAGTCCCACCAGCAATGTATGAGTATACTTTTTCCCCCCACATCCTCACCAACATTTAGTGTTGCCTGTATTCTTTTTTTTAAACATTTTAGAAATATTTTTTTAGTTGTAGATGGACACAATATCTTTATTTATTTATTTTTATGTGGTGCTGAGGACCAAACCCAGTGCCTCAGGCATGCAAGGCAAGTGCTCTACCACTGATCTTGTTGCCCATATTCTTGACTGAAGTGAGATGAAATTTTAGTGTTGATTTGTATTTCTCTAATTGCTAGAGATGTTGGAACATTTTTTTATACATTTGTTGATTGATTGTATTTCTTCTTGTGTGAAATGTCTGTTCAGTTCCTTAGCCCATTTATTGATTGGGTTGTTTGATTTTTGATGTTTTTTGAGTTCTTTATATATTCTGGCAATTAGTGCTCTATCTGATGTGTGTGTGGTAAAGATCTTCTCCCACTCTGTAGGCTCTCTTTTCACATTATTATTTCTTTTCCTAAGAAGCTTTTTAGTTTGAATCCATCCCATTTATTGATTCTTGATTTTACTTCCTGTGCTTTATGGATTCTGTTAAGGAAGTCAGACCCTAGGCCAACATGGTAAAGATTTGGTCCTACTTTTTCTTCTAGTAGGCACAGGGTCTCTGTTCTAATGCCTAAATCTTGGATCCACTTTGAGTTGAGTTTCGTGCAGGGTGACAGAGAGAGGTTTAATTTCATTTTGTTACATGTGGCTTTCCATTATTCCCAGCACCATTGGTTGAACAGGCTATCTTTTCTCCAATGTATGTTTTTGGCATCTTTTTCTAGTGTGAGGTAACTGTATTTGTGTGGGTTTGTCTTTCTTCTGTACCACTGGTCACTGTGTATAAAGCTCTTAATACTACTTTCTATAATGAACCACTAAGTTCTACAAAAACCAAAAGGAATGTAAAAGTAATTACAACTAAAAGAAACTAAGGCTACTTTAACTTTAAGGATTTTAGGTCTTGAATAAGGTCTGAAAGGATGAACAGGATTTTGGCAAGAGGGAAGAGAGAAGTTACACTATGTAGAACCACCACCTAGGATAAAAACCAAGAGAAAAGAGTGGAATGAAGGAAGTAGGGGAAGTAATCAGATGCTGTAGCTCAAGGAATAAATATTTAAGGCCTATTAATGGAGCTAAGACTAGAAAAATAGGCTATATTAGATCCTTTACTATCCTTGGGATATTGGTTCTAAGAACCCTGGTAAATAAAAAAATGAGGAGGCTAAGGTAGGAAGATAACAAGTTTGAGGGCAGCTTCATTAACTAAGTAAGACTCTCAGCAATTTAGCAAGACTCTGTTGCAAAATAAGAAATAAAGGGCTGGGATTGGAGGTGAGTAGTAAAGTACCCCTGGATTCAATTCTCATTACCAAGAAAAAGTTCATGTTTTTACCATACTATACTTTAAATTTTTTTCTTTTTCTTTCTTTTGGGAGGGTACTGAGATTAAACCCAGGGGTGCTTAACCATACTTTATTTAGAGACAGGGTCTCACTGAGTTACTTAGAGCCTTGCTAAATTGCTGTGCCTGCCTTTGAACTCATGATCCTCCTGCCTCAGCCTCCCAAGCCACTGGGATTATAGGCGTGTACCACCATGCATGGCTAAATCTTTTTATAGAGTGTCCTTGTACTTATTAAAAGAAAAAAGCTTATAGTAAAACAACATGCCCTGTTATGCTGGCAGCTGCCACATATATCTCATGTTGAAGTGCATATCTTGGTTACATCATTTTCTTTTATGCTTGACTTGATCTCATGATGTTGTTATGTTTTTCTTGATCCTATGGGCAAAAGACTGTACCTTATAGTCTTCTTGTATATACCATACAAGATTCTGTAATTACATCCTATGAGGTTCACACAATAAAATGCACAACGTACAATGATGCAAGCTGCTGTTAAGGCCATGCTTGGTTGTACAATATTATCTTGTATTTTTGTTACATTGCTTTTGGTGCTAGGCTTGCACATATTAGGCCTTATTTTAAATTTTGAGATGAAGTATCCTCAAGCTGCTCATGCTGGCCTTAAACTAGGCAATCTTCCAGCCTCAATCTCCCCAACAGGTGGGATTACAGACATGTACCACCATGGCTTAATTCTGGTTTTGACAAAAATAACCTGTATGTTTTCAGCAAATCAGTTAACATCTTATTGGCTTCAATTTTCCGACTTATAAAAAATGAAGGATTAGATGTAGAAGAATTGAGGCCATTTCTAGTTCTAAAATTTTCATATTTTGATTTTGCTTCAAGACAAGCAGAGGGAAGCATGTTAGTCAGCTTTACCATGTTGTGAAAAAAAAAAAAATACCCCAAATAAGCCAGGCACGGTGGCACAAGCCTATAATCCCAGCACTTAGGGAAGCTGAGACAGGAGAATTGCGAGTTCAAAGCCAACCTCAGCAATGGCGAGGCGCTAAGCAACTCAGTGAGACCCTGTCTCTACATAAAACACAAAACAGGGCTGGGGATGTGGCTCAGTGGTTGAGTGTCCCTGAGTTCAATCTCTAGTACCAAAAAAAAAAAACCCCAAGACCCCCCAAGTAAGTAATTTATAAGGAGGAAAGATTTATTTTGGTTCAGTTTCAGAGGTTTTAGTTCATGGACACTTTGGCCCTGTTGTTTTGAGCCTGTGGTGGCACAGTATACCATGGTGGGAACCTGTAGCGAAGACCTGCTTTAACTCATGGTAGCCAGGAAGAAGAGAAAATAAGGGCCTTGCGTTTCAATAATCCCTTCTTGGATGCAGCCCCCAATGTCCTAACTTGCTTCCACTAGGCCCCATTTAATGACTCCATCTTCTCCCAAAAGTGTTGCAGACTGGTAATCAAGTCTTTATCACAAGGGCATTTATGACACAATTTTAGCACACAAATCAATACACAAAAATGAAGTTTGTACAAATCAAAGTGTGTTCAAGATCATATGACAAAACTACAGAACTCTGGTAGAGTGCTTGCCTACCATGTGGGAGACTGAGTTTAATCCCTAACACCATTTGTTTAAAAAAAAAATTAAAGAACTAAGTAAGTGGGAAGATGTGATGTATTTGATCTTTGATTCAGTTTTCTGGCATATGTACAACTCCTAAAACCCAGAGATCACCAGAATGATGAGTGTTTCTTTTATATGGTACTGAGCTGACTGGTGGCTGGCAGCCCCTAGGTAGCTTTAGGATGAGGTCACAGGAAAGACCAAGACATGCTTGGAGTATTGGGACTTTTAGCCCACTCACTCAATCTTCAGGGTTTGGACAGGGCAGGTTAAGTTGACCATCAATGGCCCATGATTTAATTAATCATGTCAATGTAATGAAGTCTTCATAAAAACACAAAATAACTAAATCTGGAGACCTTCAATATAATAGAATACAGAGAGGTTATGGGAAGGTGGCACATCCTGAAATGGCATGAAGGTTCTGTGCCTCTTTCCACATATATGTACTATATCTTGTTTCATGTAGAGCCTTTGTATATCTTCTACAACATGGTAAATATGAGTGGTTTCCTGAGTTCTCTGAGTCATGCTAGCCAAATAAATAGGACCCAAGGAGGGAACTGTGGGAAACCTGATTAATAGCCAGTTTTTCAGAAGTCTACCCTTACACCTGGAGCTCGTAATTAGCTGCTCAAGTTGTGTGTGGGGTGGGGGTAGTGGGGTAGAGGTAGGGCTCCAGGAACTGAAATTCTCAATTTCTGGGATTGGACTCTCTCCTGGTAGACAGAGTCAGGAATGAATTGAATTTGAGGGTACCCAGGTGGTAACCAATGAAGAATCTGTAGGATTTCTGGATAGGGAGAAATCTCCATGAATTTTGCTGACTAGAGATCATAGAGATAGTCTGCATTGTAGACTGTATCGAAATATAGTAAGAGAAAGTGAGTTTATTTTCTGATATCCTTAGAAGAGATCTCCATGTTCATGGATAGAAATAATCAGTAACATAAAGATGTTTGCTTTCAATAATAGAGACTTCCCTTTATGTAGTCAACACAATCCCAGTCAAAATCTCAGCAAAGCATTTTGAGACGCTGACAAACTGACTCTGAAAAAGTGGGCAAAGGACCTGAACAGATAGCTCAACAAAGACAGAGCTGGGCATGGTTATAAAGAATTGTAATCCCGCTAGAAGATCAAAAGAATAAGGGCAGCCCTAGCAACTTAGCAGACTATGCCTCAAAATAAAAAGTAAAAAGGGCTGGGGAGGTAGCTCAGTAGTCAAGTGCCATTGTGTTCAATCTCTAGTACCATAAAGAAGAAAACAAAACAAAAAATGACAAAAACCAGAAACCAACAACAAAAAACAATGATGACATGGATAGCAACAAGGATACAGTGAATTACAATAATGAGAGGCTGGAGCTCAGTGGCAGAGTGCTTGCCTAGCACCTGTGAGGCACTGGGTTTGATCCTCAGCATCATGTAAAAATGAATAGAAAAAAGCATACTGTCCATCTACCAAAAAAAAAAAAAAAAAAAAAAAAAAGAGAGAGAGATGGCACCACACAGCTACTACCACGGCCAAAACCAAAATACTGACAACACAAGAAATGCTGGTGAGGTTGTGAAGCAATAGATATTCTCACTGATTGCTGCTGGGAGTGTAAAAATGGTATAGTCTTTTTTGCAAAATAGTTTGGTGGGTTTTTTACAAAACTAAACATACTCCTAATATCTGATCCTGCAATGCACTTCTTGGTATTTACCAAAATGAACTGAACATTTATCATCCACACAAAAGCTGTGCATGTATATTTATAGCTGTTTGTTCCCAACTGTCAAAACACAGATGCAACCAAGATGTCCTTTAGTAGGTGAAGGGTAAACTGTGCTATACCTATATAATGAAATATTCAGCAATTAAAAAAAACTATTAAGCCTTATAAGAAGACATGGAGGAAATTTAAATACATATTGCTAAGTGAAAGAAGCCACTCTGAAAAGGCTACATACTATGATTCCAACCATATGACATTCTAGAATAGGCAACATTATGGAGACAGGCAATGTTAAGGATCAGTGGTTGTCAGGGTAGAGATAACAACGCAAAAGATATATCAGGGCAGTAAAACTCTTTTATGTGATACTATAATGGTGGATATATGTCATTAATACATCTGTCAAAACTCATAGAATATACAATTCCAAAGTGAATACAGTGGAAACCATGGAGTTTGGGTGATTATGATATATCAATATAGGTTTATCAATTTTAACAAATATGACATGGTGAGGAATGTCTATAATGAGGAGGTTGTTCATGTGTCAGGAAATCAGGTATAATGAAACTCCCACTCAATTCTGCTTGGAATCTAAACTTACACTTAAAAATAGTCCATTAATTAAAAGTACACAAATATATATTGTATACAGAAAATGGTGTGAGACTCAGCATTCATCCCAGTCTACACTGTTGCATTTAAACTGGATTTGGAATCTAGCATATATCTAAAGTATTTCAGAGGAAAATGAGTGATATTCTCATTCCAAATTATGCGTAAGAAAAGAATTTTAATGAAGCAACCCTATGTCTCTGAGACATTACAGTTTAGTAGTAGAACAACAGTGGTAGGATATCTAAGCACTGAAGGTTATGGCAGTGATTATATCAACAATTTTAGTAAGTTTAGGTGAATCCTGTAACTTTTTGTTTTTACCTGTTTTTACCATTCCCATAGACTTAATGAATATTAAAGCTCTTAGAAAATTTAAAATGATGTATCAAATGTAAGGTGATACCATGATTTTGTTTTATTATCAAATATTACATATTATTTTGAGGATATGAAAACTGTATAAGCATTATTCAATGATTACGTATTGTATTATGACATATTCCTCTTATAAGGATTACATGTTTCCATATGTCCACATGATTCCAATGAAAACAAACAGTATTCTCGAAGCTTTAAAATCACAGCATCACAAAATGGGGCTCAGTGTTAAGAGTGCTTGCCTAGCATATAGGAGGTATGATTAATCCCCAGAACTGCCAAAAACAAAACAAAACAAAACTAAACAACAACAAAAAAACAGCATCAATGACTCCTGGCCCTGACCTTCACTTCCTATGATCTAATCAGTTTTAAATTACTTTTCATTTTAATAGAAAAAATTTTCATGAATTCACAATTTCCAACATCCTTCCATGGCTGTTACCTTAGCTCAAGACATTTCTTTTATTGTATTATACCAAAAAAGGTGTGCTGCTGCCCCAAAGGGTCTCTAATGTCTACTAGCTCCTCATCTAATTCATCTTTTAAACTGACAATGTGCTTTTTATCTTGATTAAGTTTTGACTGAACCACATTCTCCCGATAGTCTGCCAGAGCACGGTATGCTTTTACTGCAGTAAAGCCATTCTATATGTTATTTAAATATTTCATAAATATCATAATACAAGTGTCAAGACCCACTGCATGTACAATACCAAGAGTAAACTATGGACTTTAGATGTATTTAGACTTTAGATGGTGTATCAATGTAAGTGGATTGATTGATTGACTTTTTGGTACTGGGGATTTAACCCAGGGTTCTTTACCACTGAGCACATCCCCAGAGCTTATGCATGTAAGTCTGTATTTTGAGACAAAGTTTTGTTAGTTGCTTAGGGAGTCACTAAGCTGCTGAGGCTGGCTATGATCTTGCGATGTTTCAGTCTGTCTCAGTCTCCTGAGTCCCTGGAATTACAGACGTGTGACACAACACCCAGATAAGTGCACTGATAGTAATAAAAGTGTTATATTGTAATAGTGGGGGATGTTATACATGTGTAGGAAGGGAGGACATAAGGAAACTCAATTCTGCTGTTAATCTACAATTTCTCTAAAAACTAAAGTTTATTAATTTAAACAAATTGGTACGAACAAGAAATAGCCAGCTCACAAAAAACACAAACAAACAACAGGCTCCACATTTTTTAAGAATGCATACAGAAAGCTGGGTCTGGTGGTATGCACTTGTAATTCCAGCTATTCAGCAGGCTGAGGCAAGGCAATTCCAAGTTCAAGGCCAGCTTTGGCAATTTAGTGAGACCCTGCTTCAAAAATGAAAAATAAAAAGGCATGAGGGCCAAGTGTGGTGACAGATGGCTGTAATCCCAGGATTTGGAATGTTGAGGTAGGAGTATTTCAAGTTCACAATTAGTGAAACCCTGTCTCAAAATAAAAAATAAAAAAGGGGAAGGGATGTGGTCTGTGGTTGAGTACCCCGGGGTTCAATCCCTGGTACAAAAAAACAAAAACAAAAACAAACAACACTCCAGAATAAGCCATTTTCCCCCCTAATTACTTCTGCAAGACAAAAAGTGAATTTTCACATAAATGCAGTTATATTTAATTTCATAATGCAGCCTTTGCTTGACTAGAGACATTTATAAACAATGTGCCTGATGATCCTAATCTTTTTTTTTTTTGTACCGAGGATTGACCACTGAGCCACATCCCTATTTTGTGTTTATTTAGAGATAGGGTCTCATTGAGTTGCTTAGTGTCTCGCTGCTGCTGAGGCTGGCTCTGAACTCGCAATTCTCCTATTTCAGCCTCCCAAAGTGCTAGGATTACAGGCATGCACCACTGCGCAGCTGATGATCCTAATCTTCTGATGCACGGTATGATTTCCTCACTTTTGCCATGCTGAGGATTAAACCCAGGCATTGCACATGTAAAAAAATACTCTACCAAACACTCTACCACTGAACTACATCCTCAACCCCATTCTCTTCTGTCAGGTGCCATCCTCCTATTACTGTTTTTGTTATATTGTTTTTTCTTTATTTTGTGGTGCTGGATATCAAACTCAAGGACCTCACCAATGTTATACAAGCATTCTATCATAGAACTACCTTCCTATCCCCACAGAATAATTTTTTTCTTTAGGGGAGGGTTACCAAGGATTGAACTCAGGGGCAATCAACTACTGAGCCACATCCCCAGCTCTATTTTGTATTTTATTTAGGGACAGGGTCTCACTGAGTTGCTTAGTGCCTCACCCTTGCTGAGGCTGGTTTGGAATTCAAAATTCTCCTGCTTCAGCCACCGGGATTATAAGCATGCTCCATCGCACCCCGGTCCTACGGTATGATTTTTAGTAGTATTTTACCTGTCATTTTAAAAGAATTAAGAAAAAGAATGGAAATAAAACCTGAACTTTAGTAGAAAGCTTGATAAACATATTTTAGCTTTCTGTATCTAGAAAAAATTTTGCTCAAAATTATGACTTATTAGATGTATTGCAAAGTATATTTCTATTTTCTCATTAGTATCTAGAGAATCCTGATTTCCTTCCTTTTTTTCTTTTGATAGCAGGCAGTAAACAAAGGGGTGCTTAACCACTGAACCATCCATATCCCCGGCCCATTTTATTTTTTATTTCAAGACAGGGCTTGGTAAGCTACTTAGGCCCTTTTTAAGTTGCTGAGGCTAGCCTCAAACTTTTGTTTTGTTTTGTTTTGTTTTGTTTTGGTACCAGGGATTGAACTCAGGGGTACTCAACCACTGAGCCACATTCTCAGCCCTATTTTGTGTTTTATGTAGAGACAGGGTCTCACTGAGTTGCTTAGCACCTCACCGTTGCTGAGGCTGGCTTTGAACTCACGATTTTCCTGTCTCAGCCTCCCGAAGTGCTGGGATTACATAGCCTCAAACTTTTAATCCTTCTGCCTCAGCCTTCTGAGATACTGGGATTAGAGGTATATGCCACCATGCCCCGCCTCAGTTTTTTTTTTCTTTTTTCCTTTTTATGGTACTGAGGATTTAAGCCAGGTGTGCTTTACTACTGAGCTATATTCCCAGTCCTTTTTCTTTTCCATTTTGAGACAAGAGTCTCACTAAATTGCTTTAGAGCCTTGCTAAATTGCTGAGGCTGGCCTTGAACTTGTGATTCTCTGGCCTCAACCTCCCAAACTACTGGGATTATAGGCCTGTGCCACTGTGCCTGGCTACAAGGCCAATATATTTCAGAAACCTGAGTTCTAAATTGTCCTAACATATGCAAAATCTTTGCATTCCATTATGTACCTTTTTACATGCTGTTCTGACTGTAATAACCTTCTGAACCTGTCAAACTGCTATCAAACTCCCCAAATCTAACACAATTACATAAACTACTACTCTTTTTTTTTTTTTTGCTACTGGTGATTGAATCCTGGGGTACTTAAACACTGAACCACATCCTCACTCTTTTTTTTTTTTTAAATATTTATTTTTTAGTTGTAGGCAGACAGAATATCTTTATTTTTATGTGGTGCCGAGGATCGAACTCAGTGCCTCACGCGTGCTAGGTGAGCACGCTACCACTGCGCCATAACCCCAGCCCCCACATCCTCACTCTTTATTTTGAGTTGGGTCTTGATAAATTGCTTAGGGCCTCACTAAATTGCTGATGTTGGCTTTGAATCTACAATCCTCCTGCTTTAGCCTCCAAAGTTGCTGGGATCACAGGCGTGTGCCAATGCACCTGGCTGTATGGACAACTTCTTATTTGATTATACAATGCAAATTTCTTAGGTGCTTTAAAATTCTCTAAAAATTAGAGTTTTTGTCAAATTGTACTTTGTCAAGGGCATATGAAGTTGTTCAAACTAAGGAGAACATTTTATTCACCTGGAAAAGCTGACTGAAAATAAAGTAATGACTCAATGTCATTTTAGTTTAAATGGCATTTTAGTGCCATTTTCTTTATTTTTCATTAACAAAAAAGGCACCTTTAGAGCTGGGTGTGGTGGCATATACCTATAAGCCCCATGATTTGCGAGTCCAAGGCAGGAAGGTTATGTATGAATATTATGTATGAAGATTAAGTACGACGCTAGCCCAGGCAACTTTTGGGACCCAGTTTCAAAAAAGTTAAAAGGTTTGGGATCTCATTCAGGATTAAGAATGATTCTGGATTCAAACACCAGCACCAGAAAATAGAACAAAACAAAAGCAAAAAAGATAAAATAAAATAAAATTCATCATTAGAATTCAAAGTACAGGAACATAATCTAGAAAGGCAGAGAGAATATAAAGATCAGGGAAGATAAACTCTATACAACATAATGAGCACAGTGAGTATAATGACTACAGTGAACACAGTGGTATTTAAGATGAGTGATATTTGTATAACATTAATATTGTTTTTTGATTGACAAAGTGTCTTTTTCAAACATGAAGAATAGCAGGTATTTAAAGGATGCCAGCTGACAGTTACTACTACTTACTCTGTAGTTTTGTAAACGTCAGAATACAGCCCTGCTTTCTGATACTTCTTCTTTGGGGGACGTGGGGCCTTCTTTTCCCTTGGGATGAGAGAGAGCACAGGCTGCAAGGTACTTTCAGGTTCAGGAGGTTTGGTTAGGGTTTCAGGAGGACTGGGAATCTCTACTGGTGCTTCTGTAAAGCTAGAAAGAGAAGTTTAAAGATGACTTTATTTTAAAAAAAACTTTTCTGCAAAGGACTATTTAAAAAATATACATAACAATTTAAAAAAAGCAGATGGGGACTCCTCATTTGGCCACATTAGAATGAATGACACCACATTTAACCTTCTGTCAAAAGCTAACAGAAATATGGTAAACTACCAGAAATACAGAGGAAAAATTATGAAAGTTATTAAACACTGGATAACAGTGTTACATTATGATCCCTGAGAAAATTGGGGTGAGGGAGTGAGTCATATAACCATCTTGCTTTTCTAAGAATGACTTTGCAGAAATAGGCCAAGGAGAATGGCCAAATACATGAGTTGAACAGAGAGAAATACTAGTACACAGAGAATGAGGTATCTCGAATTTTGAAGCTATGGAAAGTAACTTCAGAAATCTCTTTTATTTATTTATTTATTTATTTATTTATTTATTTTTAAACAGTAGGTGGACAGAATATCTTTATTTTATTTTTACGTGGTGCTGAGGATCGAACCCAGTGCCTCACGCATGCTAGGCGAGCACGCTACCACTGCGCCATAACCCCAGCCCCTCTGTCTCTTTTATTACATTGCTATATACTAAAGTGTGTATACAAAGGACAAAATTCCATGTGACTGAACAAAGGATTCAGAGAACTGTAAGCTGAACTGTAGAGCTCACACACGTTGACAGATCCTTAAATTCTAGTAGGCAAAATGGAAAGACAGTCTAATACTCAAGGCATTCAATACAGATTCTAGTAGGCAATGTTAACAACTATAGTAGAAATTAATTGCCCCTGGAATAAAGGTCAGTCCCAACAAAGTTTAAAAACAAATTTCAAAATGACACAAGTTAGTCTACAACCAATTTAGCTGCCTCATAAGAACCTAGTGAGCTACATCCCCAGCACATGGCTCTCAAAATAAAATGGAAAATATATAAAGGAAGCTGGGCATGGTGGATCAAGCCTGTAATCCCAGCACTTAGGGAGGCTGAGACAGGAGAATCACGAGTTCAAAGCCAGCCTTAGCAACGGCGAGGCGCTAAGCAACTCAGTGAGACCCTGTCTCTACATAAAACACAAAATAGGGCTGAGGATGTGGCTTAGTGGTCGAGTGCCCCTGAGTTCAATCCCCAGTACCAAAACAACAAACAAACAAACAAAAAAACCCCTCATATAAAGGAAACCAACAAAATCCAGAAATGCTAAATAATATATTAATAATAGCCTGTATCAAATAAAAAATTTCTACACATGCTAAAATGTAGGCAAATATAACCTGGGGGAAAAAATCCATCAGAAATCAGAGAAAAAAAAACTTTTAAATTTGATTACAAGTATGATTAAAAATTTAGAGGGAGTGGAGAAGAGGATCAGCAAGCTCGCATGCATGGAGGAGGAGAAGCAGTGACCTAGTTGTGGCCCCCTCCATCTACCAAGCCTGGCTCCCTCAGCCTGCTTCCAACTAGAGACAACAGCCAGGATCTGCAAGACTATCACCAAAGTCCCTGCAGGTTGGTTACACAAGAGGTATCCCTAATAGTGTACTTCTCTTGATCCCTCTTTCACTCTTCCAGTGACCTAATGCCTCTATATTCTACCTCCTACCTCATAAACCCCACATCCTACACCCCCTTCGTCTTGTTCACCATTAGAAACTGTAAACTGGGCGTGGTGGTGCATGCTTGTAATCTCAGCACTTTGGGAGGCTGAGACAGGAGAATCCCAAGTCCAAAGCCAGCCTCAGCAACAGCGAGGTGCTAAACAACTCAGTAAAATCCTGTCTCTATATAAAACACAAAATAGGGCTGGGGATGTGTCTCAGTGGCCAAGTATCCCTGAGTTTAATCCCTGGTACCAAAAAGGAAAAAAAAAAAAAAAAAAAAAAAAGAAATGAAACTGTAGAACCATATGCAAACCTACTATTTATACAGTAAACATTAATCAAACACTGTTTATTGTGACAAAACTGTAATTGTCTAAACAGGAGCTATTTGGTTGAAGGCTGCATACTGTTTGCATGTGGTGCTGTAAATATTGATCTCCCCCTTAAAGGCGAGGTGTTGATAAACTACAGGGACACTACAATATTACAAGGTAGAAACTGTAATACCTCAGATCCACACTGCTAGAGAGGAAGACACACAGATATGACATGAAAAAACAAGGGAAGAAAATGCCTGAAACCAACCAAGATGCTACAATAACAGAATCCATTGTAAGCACAATAGATGAAATGTCAGAGGAGTTCAGAATGTACATAATAAAAATGATCTGCAAAGAATAATATAAGAGAGCAAATACAGTCAACACTTGAAAACTCCAACGACATAAGAAGAAATACAGGTAGCAAAAGATTACTTAAAGAAAGAGAGATTCTGGGAAAAAAAAATCCTTGAAATGAAGGAAACAATAAGCTAAATAAAAAATTCAATAGAAACCATCACCAACAGACTAGATCACCTGGAAGACTGAACCCCAGGCAATGAAGACAAAATATATAATCTTGAAGTCGACCACACAGTGAAGATGGTAAGAAACCATGTACAGAATCTCCAAGAATTATAGGACAACATGAAAAGATCAAATCTAAGAATTATCGGGATAGAGGAAGGCACAGAGATACAAACCAAAGGAATGAACAATCTTTTAAATGAAATAATGTCAGAAAATTTCCCAAACATTAAGAATGAATTGGAAAACCAAATACAAGAGGCTTACAGGATACCAATACCAAATGCACAAAATTACAACAGATCCACACCAAAGCACATTGTAATGAAAATGTCTTCGCATACAGAATAAGGATAGAATTTTAAAAGCCACAAGAGAAAAGTTTCGGATTACATATAGGGGGGGGAAACCAATTTGGATCTCAGCAGATTTTTCCACCCAGACCCTTAAAGCTAGGAACAACACATACTAACCTCTGAAAGAAAATGGATGCCAACCAAGAATCTTATATCCAGCAAAATTAAGCTTCAGATCTGATGATACAATAAAAACCTTCCATGATGAACAAAAGTTAAAAGAATTTACAGTGAGAAAGCCTGCACACTACAGAACATTCTTGGCAAGATATCTCATGAAGAGGAAATGAAAAACAACAATGAAAATCAGCAAAGGGAGGAACTACACTAAAGGAAAAGCCAATCAAAAGAGAAACCAAGTGAAGTTAAAAACCAAAAATAAACCAAAATGACTGGGTATACAAACCACATTTCAGTAATAATCCTGAATGTTAATGGCCTAAACTCATCAATTAAAAGACATAGACTCGCAAATTGGATTAAAAAAAAAAAGAACCCCAAAATATACTGTATTGAAAAGACTCATAGGAAAAGACATCCACAGACTAAAGTTGAAAGCATGGGAAAAAACATTATTCACATGGACTGTGTAAACAAGCAGGGGTTTCCATCCTCATATCTGAGATAAAGTGGACTTCAAACCAAATTTAATCAGAAGGGATAAAGAAGGACATCTGATACTGCTTAAGGGAATCATACATCAACAAGATGTAACAATTTTAAATATCTATGCCCCAAACAATGGAAGCATCTATGTATATCAAACAAACCCTTCTCGATTCGATGGATCAAACAGATCACAACACAATACTGGGTGATTTTAACACATCTCTCACCACTGGATAGATCTTCGAAACAAAAACTAAACAAAGAAACCACAGAGCTCAATAATACAATGCTTTAGACTTAATGGACATATACAGAGTATTGCATCCATCATCAAATGAATACACTTTCTTCTCAGCAGCACATGGATCCTTCTGTAAAACAGACCATATACTATGCCACAAAGCAACTCTCAGCAAATACAAATGGAGATACTATCCTGTATTCTATCAGATCATAATGAAATGAAATTAGAAATCAATGATAAAATAAAAAATAGAAGCTACTCCAATATCTGGAGACTAAATAATATGACACTGAATGAACAATGGGATAGCAGAAGACATCAGGGAGGAGATAAAAAAAAAAATTCTTAGAGGTAAATGAGAACACCCATACAACATATCAAAATCTCTTGGACACTATAAGTGCAGTGCTAAGGAAAGTTCATTGCATTAAGCTCATTCATTAAAAGAATTAAAAAAAAAAATCACCAAATAAATGATCTAATATTACATCTCAAAGCCCTAGAAAAAGAACAAATCAACACCAAAAGTAGTAGAAGGCAGGAAATAATTAAAATCAGAGCTGAAATCAATGAAACCGAAACAAAAGAAACAATTCAAACAACTGACAAACGGGCACTTCAGGAGGCTGAGAAAGGAGAATCGCGAGTTCAAAACCAGCTTCAGCAACAGCAAGGCACTAACCAACTCCATGAGACCCTGTCTCTACATAAAACACAAAATAGGGCTGGGGATGTGGCTCAGTGGTCGAGTACCCTGGAGTTCAATCCCCAGTACCAAAAAAAAAAGACAAACGAAAAGTTGGTTGTATGAAAAAATAAATAAAATTGATAAACCCATAGCCATAATAATGAAGAGGAGAAAACTCAAATCACTAAAATCCATGATGAAAAAGGAAATATCATGACAGACATTACTGAAATACAGAAGATAATCAGAAACTACTTTGAAAATTTATACTCCAATAAAATAGAAAATCTTGAAGACATCAACATATTTCAAGAAACATATGATCTACCCAAACTGAATCAGGGAGACATACACAATTTAAACAGATCAATTTCAAGCAATGAAATAGAAGACATCATCAAAAGCCTACCAAGCAAGAAAAGCCAAGGACCGGATGGATTCTCAGCCAAGTTCTACAAAACCTTCAAAGAAGAACTAATACCAATACTCCTCAAATTATTCTGTGAAATAGAAAAGGAGGGAACCCTTCCAAACTCATTCTACGAGGCTAGCATCATCCTGATTCCAAAAGACACATCAAGGAAAGAAAACTTCAGACCAGTATCCCTGATGAACATGAATGCAAAAATTCTCCATAAAATTCTGGCAAATCACATACAAAAACATATTAAAAAGATTGTACCATGATCAAGTGGAGTTCATCCCAGGGATGCAAGGCTGGTTCAACATATGGAAATCAATAAACATAATTCATCACATTAACAGACTAAAGACAAGAACTGCATGATTATCTCAATAAATGCTGAAAAAGTATTTGACAAAATACAGCACCTCTTCATGTTCAGATCACTAGAAAAACTAGAGATAGTAGAAACATACCTCAACATTGTGAAAGCTATCTATGCTAAGCCCAAGGCCAACATCATTCTAAATGGTGAAAAATTGAAAGGATTCCCTCTAAAAACAGGAACAAGACGAGGATGCCCTCTTTCACCACTTCTGTTCAACATAGTTAAAACACTAGCCAGAGCAATCAGACAGACAAAAAAAAATTAAAAGGATACACATAGGAAAAGAAGAGCTCAAACTATCCCTACTTGCTAATGACATGTTTCCATATTTAGAAGATCCAAAAGAACTAATAAATGAATTCAGCAAAGTAGCAGGATATAAAACTAACACCCATAAATCAAACGCATTTCTATACATAAGCAATGAATCCACTGAAGGAGAAATGAGAAAACTACCTCATTCAAAATAGCCTCAAAAAGATAAAATACTTGGGAATCAATCTAACAAAAGAGGTGAAAAACCACTACAATGAAAACTACAGGACACTAAAGAAAGAAATTGAAGACCTTAGAAGATGGAAAGATCCCTCATGCTCTTAAGAAAGGCAGAATTAATATTGTCAAAATAGCCATATTACCAAATTGTTATACAAATTTAATGCAATTCCTATTAAAACACCAATGACATTCTTCATAGAAATATAAAAACAATCATGAAATTCATTTGGAAAAATAAGAGATCCAGAATAGCCAAAGCAATCCTTAGCAAGAAAAGTGAAGCAGGAGGCATCAGAATACCAGACCTGAATCTATACTACAGAGCAACAATAACAAAAATGACATGGTATTGGCTCCAAAATGGACATGTAGACCAATGGTACAAAATGGAAGACACAGAGAAACCCACATAAATACAGTTATCTCATACTAGACAAAGGTGCCAAAAACATACATTGGAGAAAAGACAGCCTATATTCAACATACGATGCTGGAACCCAAACGCAGCATGAAATTAAACCCCTATCCCTCACCATGCACAAAACTCAACTCAAAGTGGATCAAAGACCTAGAAATTAGGGGCTGGGACTGTAGCTCAGCGGTAGAGTGCTTGCCTCGCATGCGTGAGGCCTTGGGTTCAATCCTCAGCACCACATACAAAGCAATAAAATAAAGACATTGTGTCCATCTACAACTAGAAAAATATTTAAAAAAAAAAAAAAAGGACCTAGAAATTAGACCAGAGACCCTGTGCCTACTAGAAGAAAAAGTAAGCCCAAAATTCATCATGTCGAATTAGGCCTTGACTTCCTTGAGACTCCTGAAGTGCAAGAAGTAAAATCAAGAATCAACAAATGGGATGGATTCAAACTAAAAAGCTTCTCAGCAAAAGAAATAATCAACAAGGTGAACGGACAGCCTACATTCTGGGAGCAAATTTTTGCCGCATGCACATCAGATAGAGCACTGATCTCCAAGATATATAAAGAACTCAAAAAACTTAATACCAAAAAAATAAGCAACCCAATCAATAAATGGGTGAAGGAACTGAACAGACACTTCACACAAGAAGAAATACAATCAATCAACAAATATATGAAAAAATGTTCAACATCCCTGGCAATTAGAGAAATACAAATCAAAACTAAGATTTCATTTCACTCCAGTCAGAATGGCAGTTATCAAGAATACAAGCAATACTAAGTGGTGGTGAGGATGTGGGGAAAAGGTCCACTCATACATTGCTGGTGGGATTGCAATTTGGTGCAATTACTTTGCAAAATAGTATGGAGATTCCTCAGAAAACTTGGAATGAAATCCCCATTTGACCATCAGATACAGCACTAATCTCCAGGATATATAAAGAACTCAAGATACCCATCAAGGGATTGAATGAATAAAGAAACTGTGGTATATACACACAATGGAATATTACTCAGCACTGAAAGAGAATAAAATTATGGCATTTGCAGGTAAATGGATGGAGTTGGAGAACATCATGCTAAGTGAAGTAAGTCAATCCCAAAAAACCAAAGGCTGAATGTTTTGATAAGTGGATACTGATCCATAATGGACGGGTGGGGGGCATAGGAAGAATGGAGAAACTTTGGATTAGGCAAAGGGGATGGTGGGGAGTGGAGGGGGCACAGGGCAGTAAAGATGGTGGAATGAGACGGACATCATTACCCTAGGTACATATATGATTGCATGAATGGTGCAACTCTTACCGTTTCAACCAGAGAAATAAACTGTTGTGCTCTATTTGTGTACAATGAATGGAAATGCATTCTGCTGTCATGTATAATTAAGTAGAATAAAAAAAATAAATAAAATGAAAATACTAGTGGGATATAAACCCAGCGACTCAGGAGGCTGAAACAGGAGGATTGCAAGTTCAAAGCCAGCCTCAGCAACTTCACAAGGTGCTTAGCAACTCAGCAGTACCCTATCTCTAAATAAAATATAAAAATTGAAAGAAAAAAAAAAAGAATTTAGAGGAAAATTCGATCACCAGCATCATAATGGGGCAGGGGGAGGAGGCAGGATATGAAAGAGGAAAGAAATGGAATATATTTAAAAAATTGAACACTGATAATTGGAAAATTCAGACTGAAATAAAAAATTCAGTACAGAGTGCTTAAGAGCAAATCAAACATTGTAGATCAGTGAACTTGAGGATACAACAGAAAAAACCCACACTGATAACAGAGAGAAAAGGGTGGAAAAAAAAAAAGTATCAATGACCTGGGGGACAACATAAAGCAACTGGAATCCTGGAATCCTACGGGAAAGTAGGACTAGAGAACTGACTACTAAAATAAAAACATAAAGAAACAAGTAAGGAAAAATCAATAAAACCTGAACACACAAGGTTGTAACATTCAAAGTAAACAAATTCACAATGAAAAATAATGTGTGGGGCTGGGACTGTAGCTCAGCGGTAGAGCGCTTGCCTCGCATGCGTGGGGCCCTGGGTTCGATCCTCAGCACCACATACAAAAAGCAATAAAATAAAGATATTGTGTCCATCTACAACTAAAAAAATTAAAAAAAAATGTGTGGGGCTGGGGCTCAATGGTAGAGCGCTTGCCTCGCATGTGTGAGTCACTGGGTTCAATCCTCATCACCACATAAAAAATAAGTAAATAAGGGATGCAAGGCTGGTTCAACATACAGAAATCAATACACGTAATCCATCATATCAATAGACTTAAAGACAAGAATCACATGATTCTATCAATTGACCCAGAGAAAGCATTCGACAAAATACAGCACCCTTTCATATTCAAAACACTAGAGAAACTAGGGATAGTAGGAACATACCTCAACATGGTTAAAACAATATATGCTAAGCCCAAGGCCAACATTATCCTAAATGGAGAAAAATTGGAAGCATTCCCTCTAAAAACAGGAACAAGACAGGGATGCCCTCTCTCACCACTCTTATTCAATATAGTCCTTGAAACTCTAGCCAGAGCAATCAGACAAACGAGGGAAATTAAAGGGATACAAATAGGAAAAGAAGAACTCAAACTATCATTATTTGCAGATGACATGATTCTATACTTAGAGGATCCAAAAAGTTCCACCAGAAAACTTCTAGAACTGATAAATGAATTCAGCAAAGTTGAAGGATATAAAATAAATATCCATAAATCAAATGCATTTCTATACATCAGCAATGAGTCCTCTGAAAGAGAATTCAGAAAAACTACTCCATTCACAATAGCCTCCAAAAAAATAAAATACTTGGGAATCAATCTAACAAGAATGGTGAAAGACCTCTACAATAAAAATCATAAGACACTTAAGAAAGAAATTGAAGAAGATCTTAGAAGATGGAAAGACCTCCCGTGTTCCTGGATAGGCAGAATCAATATTATTAAAATGGCCATACTACCCAAAGCGTTATACAGATTCAATGCAATCCCAATTAAAATCCCAGAGTCCTTTATTATAGAAATAGAAAAGGCAATCATGAAAT
>CM053400.1:100238182-100309884 GCA_028644305.1 Xerus rutilus
CTGTTACATTGCTTTTGCTTGTTAAGTTATTTATAATTTGGTCATCCACAAATAAGAAAAGTTTGTTACAAGACCAGGTCTTTCATAGTAAAAAGAGGACTATTTCAAAATTAACAGAATAACACAGCCATGTAGGTACATTAGAGTTTTACAATGCTACTTTGCTCTACGTTGATAATAATTTAAATAAAGTTACCTTTTATTATTTTCTTGCTCTTCTTCCTCTGGTAATGGCTTCTGCTTTTTCCGGGTCGGTTCTTCCAACAGCCAGTTTTTCCTCTTTAACCCCTTTTTATGTTCTGCATTCAGATTTACACTCTGAACAACAGCCTCAATAACATCGGTGACTGTATCAGGACTGAGGTGCAGTGCTAATCCTTCTTCACCTTCATTCAATTCTGGGCTGACAAACTGGGCAGCCTGGAACGCTTGCATTGATACCACAGCCTGGAGGGGACATTTCCGAGGTCGGCCAGGTCTGCGTTTCACAAAGTTATTCCCTGTCCTGGCCTGCCTTTGAAGTTTTTTGGCTTTTAAAATTTTATTGACATGGTCTAAGTTTTTCTTGGTGGCCAAGATTTTGTCATAATTGCACATTTTCCGAGCTTGACGCTGCATAGCTTCTACTACACTTCTCTTGATATGATGGGGGGAACAGGTGTTTGCTGTCAACTTCTCAGAAAGGAGTGAGATGCTATTACTGCAAGAGTCACTTGAAACTGCAGGCACTAGAAGACTGTCTGATTTTCCCACAATTCGTTCCTTGTTGTGGCTATGGCCTGGACTGGAGGAAGGTGGTGCAGAAGCAGTTGAAATTACAGCATCAATATTTTTCTCCATTGGCTCTTGGTCCTCATGTTGTACCATCCGCTGCAGCAGACTATCCACAGAGTCATCCACAGGAGCAACCAATCTTGGACTTCGGGATGGAACTCCATTTACTAAAAAAGACAACAAATCACATATAGACAAAAGTCTAAACTTATCATTACTGATATAAGACAAGTAACAGTGCTCTAATCTTCCAAGAATAAACATGGTAATACCACATGCCTTTATCTTTTACAGCTAAATGAAAGTTTATTTTCTTGATTCAGGTATATTATACTTAAGTATATTAAAATAAAATTGGAGCCAGGTGTGGTGATACGGGCCTGCAATTCCATCGACTCAGGAGGCTGAGGCATTAGGATCAAGCTCAGCAACTTAGCAAAGCCCTAAGCAACTCAGTGAAAAACGTCCTAAAATAAAAAATTAAAAGGGTTAGGAATGTCAGTGATAAAAGTACTCCTGGGTTCAATCCCTGGTACCAAAAATAAAATAAAATAAAATAAAATAAAATAAAATAAAATAAAACTGACCCAGGTATCCTCAATAATAATGTGGATTTTAATAATTCTCAACTGGACATGGTAGCACACACCTGTAATCCCAGCAATTTGGGATCCTGAAACAGGAGAATCAAAAGTTAAAGGTAAGTCTCAGCCAACTTAGCAAGGCCCTAAGCAACTTAGTGAGATCCCATCTCAAAATTTAAAAAAGGGGGACTGGGGACATAACTCAGTGGGGAAGTGCCTTTGGGTTCAATCCCCAGTACCACAAACAACAAAAACCATATGAGATGAGGAACAGAAATAAATTGTAGTTTTTTAAAAAATGAAGGTCTCACAAGGGACTTAATGGTTAAATGTGGGATGAAGATCTAAACTTGAACAATGCTGGTTTTATTTGGAAAGGACTGGGGGGGCATCACATTTTGGGAAAAGTTTTAAAATTGAACAAACATTTGCATAAACTGTTTAAAATGAGTGTATGTTAAAGGTAAACATTGAAAAGTAAGTAGTACTAAATAAACTGTTATATTAGGAGCACAAAGATTTTGTGATCTTTGTCTCTTCTTTAAGATCACTCAGCAACTTTTTTTTTAAAATGGAACTTGTTAGCGCCAAAAGACTGGGAAAAATGCAAACTTCACAAATCAGCTCAGTGCTTTATTCAGGAATGAAACTTCGCACAGGAACAGGAGATGCTGGGACGAAATGATGCCATGAGGGGACCCACTTTCTGGATGGAAAATGAGCCCCTGAATAAAGAAAAGGATCGGGTTTATATAGGTTATCCCGGGATATGGTCTGGTTAGCATATGAGTTTTCTTGGACACTTATGAATTTGGGGTTTGTTTCACTGGTCAGTTTTAGTGCTTAGGAATTTGAGCTCTTGGGTTGGGGTCTTGTGTTCTCCAAGTCAGTGTCTGCTAAAGGTTATCGCCCCAGTATGACGAGACATTCCTTCCCGCCTGCAATTAGCACCAGGAAGACATTTGTTGGGATGGGTCAAAGCTATCAGTGCATGGCTATTTTTCCTTTTTCTCAGGCTATATTATTTTCAGTTCCCACACCTATTAAAACTGGCAATTCCATCGAGGGCCTGGCCCATACTAGGCAAACACTCTACCATTGAGCCATATCCCCAGGCCTTTCAAAATTTTCATTCGAAGACAGGATCTCACTAAGTTGCTCAGGCTGACCTTGAACTTGGATTCCTCCTACTTCAGCCTCCTGTGCCCAACTACTCTAAGTAATCTGCTTTCTATGTTGCTAGTTTACCATACCACTAATGATCATAGGTCATAATTCTCTAATCAACAAAATTTATCCATATGACTTTAAAATGTGTTAATACTGGACTGGGCTTGTGGCTTGGTGGTAGAGCACTTCCCTCACATGTGTGAAGCACCGGGTTCGATTCTCAGCACCACATATAAGTAAATGAATAAGTAAATGAATAAAATAAAGGTTCATCAACAACTAAAAAAATTTTTTAAAAATATGTGTTAAGGGCTGAGGTTGCAGCTCAGTGGCAGAGCGCTTGCCTTGCATGTGTGAGGCACTGAGTTCGATCCTCAGCACCACATAAAAATAAACAAAATAAAGACACTGTGTCCATGTATAACTAAAATATATTTTTAAAAAATGTGTTAATATTCTAGATACTCCTTTTAATAGTTCTGGTCATTCTAGATTCCTATCTCATTAAGAATACAATGGAATTTTCCTCAAATTATCAATAACTTTGTTCCAATAACACAATCTTGGCTAAATTCAACATTTTTAAATTTTCAAACTTCTAGCTATAATATTCATACCAGTTTTCTGTTTTATCTAAAAATTGTTAGAATGAAAAATGACCCTTTCCTCCTCCCAGTCTTTAAATGCTATGGTTTCTAAAGGCTCTCCTTTCTCACTTTACACTGTCTTTGGAAATGCATTTAACTATCCTCTATGTTCTGATGTCTGCTGATCTCTATTTTCTAAATACACTTTTCTTCTAATTTTATATTTTTTTCATGTTCACAGAATTCTTAAAGTCATATTCACATTTGATTTCATTATCTCCTCCTTAATCTTACTTCTCTCCTCCTGAGTCCCTACACCAGTGGAAGGTACCATAAACTCAACCATTCACCATTGTATATACTGACCACTAATCATGTAGTTCAGCTGGTAGAGTGCTTGCCTTGCATGCACAAAGCCGTGAGTTCAATTAGAAAAACTAAAATGCTTAAAAAGCTTCCTATCAGTTGGCTATGGTGATGCAGACTTGTAATCCCAGTGATTCAGGAAGTTGAGGTAGGAGGATTACCAAGATTGAGGCCATCAGCAGCAATTTAAAAAGATCTTGTCTCAAAATAAAAAAGTACAAAGTGTTGGGGATGTAGATCAGTGGTAGTAGAGTGCTCCTGGGTTTAATCCCTAGTACTGGTGCAGGTAGAGTGTTTTAATCAATAAAACAACTTCAAAATTATTACCACCCTTTCTTTCAGTTCTATTATATTAGTACTCTATTTAGAACCCTCAATTCTATAATAAAGAACTTCAATTCCTTGAACTTATAATATTTGTTCTTGACTTAAGATCTTTAAATATGTTGCTCTCTCTGCCTGGAATAATCTTTTCCCACAAACTTATCTGCTTAATTATTATTAATTATTCAATTTACAGTGAGGATATGACTTCATTAAGGACAACTTTTCCCACAAAACAGGTTCCTCAACCTTAAGTTAGGTTCCCTATTAAGAACTGCCATAGTATTTTTTTCTTTTATAGCAATAATCAAAATTCTAACCAGTGGTTTAAAGCATGAAACTTTCAAACATTTAGACCATAGGTAAGGCAGTGAATGGTCATATTCATTAAATTCATTTTATATTTCCAATGTCCAGGATACAGTTCATTATTACATAATTGAAGAATGAATCCTGGGTTCAAAATCTCAGACAACATTTTTACTTTGTTTTTTTCCTTCAAGAACTGTCCAACATTACCAAATGAATTAATCATGAATAGTGATTTAAAACAGAATATTAAAATAAGTAGTTTTAAAGCCTCTTCCTGAGGAACTTACTTGAGCATTTCATACATTCTTATTTTTATTCTTGGTACCAGGGACTGAACCCAGGGGCACTTTACCACTGAGCCACTTTCCTAGCCCTTTTTAATATTTTATTTAGAGACAGGGTCTCCCTCAGTTGCTTAGGGCCTCACTAAGTTGCTATGGCTGGCTTTAAGCTCATGACTCTCCTCTTCAGCCTCTGGAGCTGCTGGGATTACAGGTGTGTGCCACCATTCCCAGCAGCACTACATATTTTTAATTATCCGCATATTCTCAAATTCGGGCTTGCCAATTTTCTTGATAGTCTGATATGTGTCTAGGAAACAAGGTTGTACCATATGTTTTATTTTTTAATTAATTTCACTGTGGTGATATTAAACATATCCCTTTTACATATAAAATTTAAGAAGTTTTGACAAATTTACCATGTTGTCGCCACCACAGTGAATATATAGAATATTTCCATTGCCCTAAAAAGTTCTGTTCCCTTTCCAGGATAATCATCCCTTCTTACAACTGTAATCAAAGGGGGAAAAAACCACTAGATCTGCTTCTTCTTACTACAGATGCAATTGGTTTCTCTAGGATTTCATGTAAATAGCAAGACAGAATATGTACTCTATAGTCTGGCTTTATTCACACAGCATCCTTTTGAGAATCCTTCATGTTTCTATATTCCCCTTTTACTGTTCCTAATCACATACTTCTTTGTATGAATGCACCTCAACTTGTTTATATAATCACCTGAAAATGTGAGTTGCTTTCAGTTTCTGGACATAAAGAATAAAACTCCTATGAATATTTGTGTACACACTATTTTGTTTTGACATTTTCATTTTTCTTGAGTTAAAACCTGGAATTACTAGGTCCAACAAAATTTATGTTCAACTGAGAAAGCCCACCAATGTAACTAAACCATTTTATAGTCCCATCAGCAATGAATGAGTAAAAAATATCTATCCTAACCATGAGATTGTACTATCAGGTTTTTAAAAAAATCTTTATCATTGTAATGTGTTTGAAGTGGTAACTCTTTTTTTTTTGGTACTGGAGATTGAACTCAGGGGCACTTGACCACTGAGCCACATCCCCAGCCCTATTTTGTGTTTTATGTAGAGACAGGGTCTCGCTGAGTTGCTTAGTGTCTCGCCGTTACTGAGGCTGGCTTTGAACTTGCGATTCTCCTGTCTCAGCCTCCCTAAGTGCTGGGATTACAGGCTTGAGCCACCTCACCCAGCTTGAAGTGGTAACTCTTAATGGACTTAATTTGCACTGCCTTGATGTTGAGCATGTTGTCATGACCTTAATGGCAATTCATAGCCTCCTACCTCCACCCTTACTGGGGATCAAACCCAAGACCTTGAGTATTCTAGGCAAAAGCACTACCAATGATCTAAATTCCAAGGTCTCATTAGCATTCTTTTGAGAAGATTCTATCCAAAATTTTTGCCATTTATTTTTAGTGGTTTCTTTCACTTTGTGGTTTGCTTTTACATTATTTTTTTAGTTGTAGAAAGACACAATACCTTTATTTTTTCTTTTAGTTTTTTATGTGATACTGGGGATTGAACCCAGTGCCTCAAGCATGCTAGGCAAGTGTTCTACCACTGAGCTACAACTCCAACCTTTTACATTATGTTTAATAGTGTTTTTTGAATACCAAAGTTTTAAAATTTTATGAAATCAAATTTACCTTTCTAGTATGGTCCTTATTTTTTATACTATTTAAGAAATCTCTAGGGCTGGAGTTGTGGCTCAGTGGTAGAGTGCTTGTCTTGCATGTGTGGGGCCCTGGGTTTGATTCTCAGCACCACATAAAAATAAATAAAGGTATTGTGTCTATCTACATCTAAAAAAATAGTAAAAAGAAAAAGAAAAAGAAGAAGAAGAAATTTCCAAATATCCTAAGGTCATGAAGATTTTCTCCTATGTGTTATTCTAAACATTTCAGTTTCACAAACTTCATAGAGATTGTAGAAAGATATCAAATTAAATTTTATACATGGTATAAGCAGTCAATAATCCTTTTTCCCATGAAGATATCTAGTTTATATTACTATTTTTTGAAAAGACTATCTTTGTCCAGTTGAAATAGTCATATTTGTCAATTGAAATTGATTATTTCTGTATACACTATTTTGTTTTGACATTTTCATCTTTCTTGCGTTAAAAACTGGAATTACTAGATCCAACAAAATTTATGTTCAACTGAGAAAGTCTGCCAATGTAAATTGAACCATTTTATAGTCCCATCAGCAGTAAATGAGTCAAAAATATTATCTATGCTCACCATGAGTTGGTACAGGACCGTCTGTTTTTGGACTTTTTGTTCCACTGAACAATATGTATATACTTAAACCAATATCACTATGCCTTGATTACTACAGCTTTGTAAGTAAGTCTTGATATCAGTTAGTGGAAATCTTCTCCAATTTTGTTTCTGAAAAAAGTGAAACTGTCAGCAATGGCGAGGCACAAAATAGAGCTGGGAATGTGGCTCAGTGGTTGTGTGCCCCTGAGTTCAATCCCTGGTACCAAAAAAAAAAAAGTCAAACTGTATGGCTTTTTTAGCACACATACATTTATATACAAATTTTAGAATCAACCTGTCAATTTACATAAAAATCCCGGTGGAATTTTATTAAGAATCCACTGAACTTACAGATTGGGAGAAAACTTACATCTTAAGAGTAACTGAATCTTTTAAGTGGTGATCCAACAACTCTTTCCACTTTCTTATTTTTTGTCAGTAATAGTTCGTATTTTTTTATTATACAGTTATTATACGTATTTTGCCAGATTTATCCTTACGTTTTTCATGGCTTTCAATACAAGTGTAATTGTTATATTATTTATATTTGAAACTCACAGAAATTTTGTTAAACTCGTTTATTTATTAGGTCTAGTATCTTTTTAACAGATTCTTTGGGAATTTTTTCTGTAGATTATATCTTCTGGGAATATGACTTCTTCTTTCTTATCTATATAAAACTTAAAATTTTCTTTTTACCTTATCGCAAGGGTTAGGACTTTGTTACAATGTTGAATATAAGTAATGAGAGGAGTGGCCATGGTTATCTTGTTCCCAATTACAGAGTGGAAACAGTCTTTCACCATTAAGTATTAGGTTAGCTGTAGGTTTTTCTGTAGCTATACTTTACCAGGCTGGAAAATTCTCTTCTATTGCTATTTTTCTAAGAGTTCTTTAAAATAATCATGAAAAGGTAATAAATTTTGTCAAATGCATTCTATAAATCTACTTTAAAACAATTATGCAATTTTTATTATTTTCTGTTAAATTCAGAAAATGTTATTTGATTTTTCAATGTTAACCAAACTTGGGCATGAGGGCTGATGCCTATAACATTAGTGGGATGCGAAGCTGAGGAAGGACGATCGAGAGTTCAAAGCCAGCCTCAGCAACTCAGCAAGCCCCTAACATTAAATAAAATACAAACAAGGGTTGAGGATGTGGCTCAGTGGTTAAGTGCCCCTGGGTTCAATTCCCAGTACAAAACAACACAAAATAAAACAAAACGTTGAACTTTGTACTCCCAAAACAAACTCATGAGGTTATAGTATATTATCCACATTTACATACTAGATTCCATTTGATGATATTTTTTGTATCCACTTTCAGAAATTACTTGTTTGGTGTATTCTTGTAACTCTTTTGCTAGGGCAATAAGAGAAATATTAACCTCAAAAAATAAACCTGGAAAAGCCCCATATTTTCTGAAAGAATTTTTATATAATTATTATTTTTTCTTTAAAAAGGTGATAGAATTTTTTATTAAAACTACTGGATTTTGAGTTCTTGTTGCCTAAAGATTTTTAATTTTTATTTCCTTATTTCCTTAACAGATGTAGGAATAATCTAGGTTATTTATTCTTTTTTTTCATTTTTAGTTATAGATGGACATAATATCTTTTTTTTTGGTACTGGGGATTGAACTCAGGGGTACTCGACCACTGAGCCACATCTCCAGCCCTATTTTGTGTTTTATACAAAGACAGGGTCTCACTGAGTTGATGAGCGCCTCACCATTGCTGAGGCTGGCTTTGAACTCGTGATTCACCAGTCTCAGCCTCTCAAAGGGCTGGGATTACAGGCGTGCACCACTGTGCCCTGCCCAGGTTATTTATTCTTCAGTGATTGTTTTGGTTGTTTCTTTCTAAGAATATACTCCTATATCTAACTTTTCAATTTACTTGCATAAAAATATTTGTAATATTATTTTGTTAGCCTTTTAAAGGAAGGATGATTTGTTTGAAGCTCTTTCATTCATTCCTAATACTGTTAATTTGTCTTTTCTTACTTCTTTGATCAGAATTGTTTTTTTAATACACATATTTAATACATTTAATACATTCCTAATACTGTTAATTTGTCTTTTCTTACTTCTTTGATCAGAATTGTTTTTTTTTAATACACACAAATGTATTTCCCAAAGAACCAGTGATAATTTTGATTTTGTATTTCTTTTTGCTCTTATATTTACAATTTTTTTCTAACCTGAGTTTGTTTACTTTTTGTAGCTTCCTAAAAGTAAAAGAGATCTGGGTCACTTATTCAAACCTTTTTTTGGGGGGCGTGGGAGGTACTGGGATTGAACTCAGGAGTACTCAATCGCTGAGCCACATCCCCAGCCCTATTTTGTATTTTATTTAGAGACAGGGTCTCATTGAGTTGCTTAGTGAATTGCTTTTGCTGAGGCTGGCATTGAACTCTTCATCCTCCTCTCTCGGACTTCAAAGCTGCTGGGATTACAGGTGTGCGCCACCTTACCAGAATCAGACTTTTTTTTTAAACACTGCCTTAGGTGTAATTTCACAAGTTTTTAATGTACTGTCATTTCAAAATATTTTATAACTTAGTTTTTAAGAATTCCTGTTTGACTTATGAGTTATTTAGAAAATGTGTTGATTTCCACTTAGGGAAAGGTAACTTGTTATTGAATTCTAATATAATTATACTATTATGCAAGATATAGAACTTTGAAGATTATTAAGACATTTTTAGAACCCTGAATCTGATAGTATCTTAGTAAAATTGCAGATACACTTTAAAAGATAATGGGGAAAATGTGTGTAATATACACATATTTGTTGATAACCTATTCTAGCACTTTTCATTCCTGTGGCAGATTCATGTTTCCATCCACTATTTCCTTTCTGTCTGAAGAACTTTAGCATTTCTGCTACTGTAGGTCTTCTGGCAAAACATTCCTTAAAGTTTTTGTTTTTCTGTTCATGTTAATGTTGCTTTCATTTGTGAAGAATACTTCAAAGTTTTGTGATCACAAAGTGGTCACATTTTAAAAATCAATAACAATCTCTACACATAGTATTGCATAAAATTATAAGTAGATCAACAATTAACAATACAAACTTAGAACATTTAAACTTAGCTACTTTAATTCATGAAAATCGGCTTTCAAAAAAAGCATATATGGAATCTTACAGAAAATAAGTCAAACCCAGGGAAATCAATAGATTAAGTGACAGAAGAACTACTTCATAAGAAAAGGTGGTAAGCCAGGTGTGGTGGCGCACACCTGTAATCCCAGCACTTTGGGAGGCTGAGACAGGAGAATCGTGAGTTCAAAGCCAGCCCCAGCAATGGCAAAGTGCTAAGCAACTCAGTGAGACCCTGTCTCTACATAAAGCACAAAATAGGGCTGGGGATATGGCTCAGTGGTCGAGTACCCCTGAGTTCAATCCCTGGTACCAAAAAAAAAAAAAGAAAGAAAAAAAAAAGAAATTTAATAAAAAGCATCACCAACAGACTAGATAACTTGGAAGACAGAACCTCAGACAATGAAGATAAAATATATAATCTTGAAAATAAAGCTGACTACACAATGAAGATCATTAAGAAACCATGAACAGAACATCCGAGAATTACAGGATAATATGAAAAGACCAAATCTAAGAACTATTGGGATAGAGGAAGGCACAGAGATATAAACCAAAGGAATGTACAATCTCTTAAATGAAATATCAGAAAATTTCCCAAACATTAAGAATGAATTGGAAAACCAGATACAAGAGGCTTACAGGATACCAAATTACAAAACTACAACAGATCCACACCAAGGCACATTATAATGAAAATGCCTAACATACATAGTAAGGATAGAATTTTTAAGGCTCCAAGAGAAAAGGTTCAGATTATATATAGGGGGAAACCAATTTGGATCTCAGCAGATTTTTCAACCCAGACCCTTAAAGCTAGGAGATCCTAGAACAACACATACCAACCTCTGAAAGAATATGGATGTCAACCAAGAATCTTTTATTCAGAAAAATTAAGCTTCAGATCTGATGACAAAATAAAAACCTTCCATGATAAACAAAAGTTAAAAGAATTTACAGTGAGAAAGCCTGCACTACAGAGCATTCTTGGCAAAATATTTCATGAAAAGGAAATGAAAAACAATGAAAATCAGCAAAGAGAGGAAGTACACTAAACAAAAAGCCAATCAAAGGAGAAACCAAGTGAAGTTAAAAACCAAAAATAAACCAAAATGACTGGGTATACAAACCATATTTCAATAATAATCCTGAATGTTAACGGCCTAAACTCATCAATTAAAAGACCCAACAATATGCTGCCTTCAAGAGACTCATCTCATAGAAAAAGACATCCACAGATTGAAGGTGAAAGGATGGGAAAAAACATAGCACTCAGATGGACCGCATAAACAAGCAGGGAATTCCATTCTCATATCAGATAAAGTGGACTTCAAACCAAAGATAGTCAGAAGGGATGAAGAAGGTCATTTCATACTGCTTAAGGGTACCATACATCAACAAGACATAATAATAAATATCTATGACCTGGTCAATGGAGCATCTGGGTATATCAAACAAACCCTTCTCAATTTCGAGAATCAAACAGACCACAGAACAATAATACTGGGTGACTTTAATACACCTCTCTCACCACTGGACAAATCTTCCAAACAAAAACTAAAAAAGAAACCATAGAACTCAATAATACAATCAACAATTTAGAATTAACAGACATATACGGTATATTTCATCCGTCAATAAGTGAATACACTTTTTTCTCAGCAGCACACAGATCCTTCTCTAAAATCGACCATATGTTATGACACAAAGCAACTCTTAGCAAATACAAAAAAAATAGAGATACTACCCTGCATTCTATCAGATCATAATGGAATGAAATTAGAACTCAATGATAAAATAAAAAACAGAAGCTACTCCATCATTTGGAGACTAAATAATACACTACTGAATGACACATGGATAACAGAAGACATCAGGGAGGAGATAAAAAAATTCTTAAGAGGTAAATGAGAACTCTGGTACAATATATCTGGGGCACTATGAAGGCTGTGTTAAGAGGAAAGTTTATTGAATTGAATTGATTCATTAAAAGAAGAAAAAGTCAACAAATAAATGACCTAGGGATAGTAAGAACATACCTCAATATTATAAAAGCTATCTATGTAAAACCAAAGGCCAACATCATCCTAAATGGGGAAAAATTGGAAGCCTTTCCTCTAAAAATGGGAACAAGAGAGGGATGTCCTTTTTCACCACTTCTATTCAACATAGTCCTTGAAACTCTAGCCAGAGCAGTTAGACAGATGAAAGAAATTAAAGGGATAGGAATAGGAAAAGAAGAACTCAAACTATCATTATTTGCCAACGACATGATTATTTAGAGGATCCAAAAAAATTCCACCACAAAACTTCTAGAATTAATAAATGAATCCAGCAACGTTGCAGGATATAAAATCAATACTCATAAATCAAATGCATTTCTATACATCAGTAATGAATCTTCTGAAAGAGAAATCAGGAAAACTACCCCATTCACAATAGCCTCAAAAAAATAAAATACTTATGAATCAATTTAACAAAAGAGGTGAATGATATTTACAATGAAAACTACAGGACACTAAAGAAATTGAAGAAGGCCTTAGAAGATGGAAAGATCTTCCATGCTCTTGGATAGGCAGAATCAATATTGTGAAAATGGCCAAACCACCCAAAGCCCTATATAGAGTCAACGCAATTCCAATTAAAATCCCAACGTCATTTAGCTGGGTGTGGTGGCTCACGCCTGTACTTGCAGCACTTTGGGAGGCTGAGACAGGAGAATTGTGAGTTCAAAGCCAGCCTCAGCAAGGGCAAGGCGCTAAGCAACTCAGTGAGACCCTGTCTCTACATTAAAAAAACACAAAATAGGGGCTGGGATTGTAGCTCAGTGGTAGAATGCTTGCCTTGCATGCGCGAGGTACCAGGTTCGATCCTCAACACCACATAAAAATAAATAAAGATACTGTGTTCATCTACAACTAAAAATAATAATAATTAAAAATTTAAAAAAAGATTTCCTTAAAAAAAAAAAACAAAAAACACAAAATAGGGTTGGGGATGTGACTAAGTGGTCAAGTGCCCCTGAGTTCAATCTCCTATACCAAAAAAAAAAAAATTATGGAACTGTATTGGACACTATTTCTTCAAATGTTTTCTACTCTCTCTCTCCATTCCTTTTTGGAGATTTATTCTAATCCTCGTTAGTTTGCATAATAAACAAAAGTAGCCTCAAATTATTAAATGGGGAAGCTGTGGTTTGAATAGTTTATACAACTTGCACAATGTCACACTTTATTAATGAAGTTGAATCAGTCACATCCAATTTCAAAAGTGCAGTTTTCTTGCCATGTCATATTTTCTCTTCTTTCCCCACTTAGAACACTTTTAGCCGAAGCATATGTATAATGTCTTTGAAGTCTCAATCCCAAGTTAATGGAATCCTTTTCTGATTAACCTAAATATGGGTCCCTGAAAATAGCAGTTTCTCAATATTATAATTACAAAAAACTACCTCTCATCATTACAATAATATTTGTAAATCAGTTAATGAAAGATGAAATGATTCTATGAAACACTACCACAGAACTTTGTTTTTCAGGAAGTGTTAAATTATTGTGAATTCTGTCCTAACTAAAATTTTTATGGGTTATATTAAATCCCTGAGGAAAAAAGAAAATAAACAGAATGACCATAAAAGTTACAAATAAGGGGGAAGAGGGAACTACCACAGAGGTTAGCACTGACAAAGAACACTAGAAAACATTCATTTCATCTATTAAGACCTATTAAGTCTTAAAGGCCTAATATATTTAACACACCTCAGACAGATAATATTATATTTAACACACCCCAGGAAGACTTAGTTCTTTCTCACCAATTATACTTTTGCTACAATACACTCCTGATTGCATAACAATGACAATGACTATGACTGTTAGCAAAGTCATATACTCTGTTAATATATGATCTCTTTGGATATATTTCAAATAGGAAAATTACTTCAAAGATGGGCAAGAGGTCTTTCCAAAAATGTGTATTACTTTTTTTTACACATTGCTTACATACCTTACTTCACAGATGATAGAGCTAATTTATTTCACTGACTAAACCTAGAAGAGTAGAATATGGCTCTGGTTATTTGCCTTTAATTTACTTTTACACTGGTAAGTGTCACTTTTTGGCAATTCCAGTTGTATGCAGGAAAATCTAATGTGATCTTCTGTCCTGCTAGAGTCCTAGGCTTTGTCTTTCATCTACTGAACCTGGATATGTTGCAATTCACAGACTCTCAGCTGCCAGGGATCAAGCAAGCAGATGCTGAACAGCTCTAGTGCTTCTTATTTATGAATCAAATTTTATTATAAAATTTGTTTTCCTATTATTGCAAGGTTTGGTAATGCTCCAAGAATGTTTCTAAATTTTATCTAGTATTTTTAGGTTTAGATTGTTAGCTCTGCAAATCTCATCTATCAAAAAAGTAATAAATAACTCTAAGTTTGTAATAATAACACCAAAATTATTTTTGCCATGCTAGGGATGAAACCCAGGACCTCACACATGTTAGGCTAGCACTTTACCACTGAGCTACATCTCCACCTGGCCATCAGAATTTTAACAGTTCTAAATTACCCCTTTCAAGCTCACAAAGTGTTCTAAATGCATACCCCTAGACTGTAGTTCCTTACTTTCCCAATCATTCAACATGTTGTTTAAATCCTTGACTACTTCTTTTTTGTACTGAGGATTAAACTCAGGGGTACTCGACCACTGAGCCACATCCCCAGCCCTGTTTTCTTTGTGGGGTTTTTTTTTTTTAATCTAGAGACAGGGTCTCACTGAGTTGCTTAGCACCTTGCTACTGCTGAGGCTGGCTTTGAACTCACAATTCTCCTGTCTCAGCCTCCCAACTTTGACTTCTTTCTGACAATGATGTTAACTACTTTTTTCTACTCTTTACCTTCTCTCCATTTTTAGGCTTCCTTAACAGTACTGTGATTTTTCCTATTTAAGTCACATTCACTGACATTCTTCCACTTTTCTTCCCTTTCAAATGCTAATGTTTCTTAGGTATCCATCCCACTCATCTTTTCATTTTACAATTTCTTCCTGGGCAATCTCACTCACTGTAAAATTCAAGTTTATACGTGTACTGATAGGCCTGTATTTCCACAGAGAGGTCACTGAAAATATAAACCACCACTTCAAACTGTCAAACATCTCTACATCAACAACTTGAAGACAGTTTAAATTAAATGTATTCAAATCTGAAGATATCTACTATTTTCATGCATTTTTTTTACACTTCATTTTCCACACTATAATGTAGAATTTTTCTAAAACACATATATGTTAGACAGTATTCATAAATATTTCCTGCTCTACCTTCAAAGAATTACACTTCCTGGTCTACAGTGACATAGAACTGAACTTGCTTTGACATTGAAATGTGAGAAATAATGCATATCAGTTCTGGGAATAACTTATAAGAGTCGGATGGTGCTTCACTATGAGCATTTCCTCTTTCTCACAAGACAAGCAACATTTGCCATTGAGGCTGTTCTGTGAGCTGGGGTCCTAGAGAAGACAACATGGAAGAGACTTCAAAAATCTTCTTTGGGGAACAGATGTTTGACGGTCACATAACATGAAAAAAAAAAAGTTTTTGTTATTTTAAGCCACTAGGACTGGGGGATGATTTTTTAGAATTGTGAATCCTAGCTGATTCTGCCTAATAAACCAAAAATTTATCCTCCTTATTCAAAATCATTCCATAGTTCCTAATTGCATCCACAATAAACATTACAACTCCTATGAATGAAAAAGCAAACTGCATGTGATATAGTCCATTACTAGTTTTACAGCCTCACTTCCAACCACTACCATCACAACTACCCCATGGACATAGTCACACCCAACAATATGTTCTTCGCCAAAAACACTACTATTTCATGATTCTGTGCCTTTCTGAGGAGGTACTATTATTACTGTGTTAAACACATTTGTGTCCTTTATATTGTTCCACTTATCTATACTTAAAGTTAATATACAACAGTGTATGTACCACTTCTTCAGAGGCATCAATGTTAGTCATCCAAAGTGATCAGTGTGTCATCGCATTTAAATTTTTTTTTTGGTAGTTGTAGATGGCCAGCATGCCTTTATTTTTATTTGTTTACTTTTATGTGGTGTTGAGGATAGAACCCAGGACCTCACATGGGTTAGGCAAGTGCTCTGCCACTGAGCCCCAGCCTTAGTCCCAGCCCCGTGTCATCACATTTTGTATACTGCTCTGTTAACAGAAGTAAACACAATGTTTATTGGTGAATATGTCCAAATTCTTGAAAGCAGCAGCTTTGTCTTACTCATGTTTGAATCCTAGTGTTCATTACCAACAATAACCCTTAAAACATATTTGATTCAATGAATAAAATGATCTCATGGTAAGAGAAACTTTATGGATTTAGATATTCTCTTTTTTGTTTACTAAATTAATCTGAGAATCCTTAGCTTAGTCTAGATAAACCACATAAAAATTAGTCATTCATTGTTAAAAGAGTTTGAAAGTCTAAGGTAATATAAAAACAAAGCGGCATAAGAAACACAACTATCACTGATGTTTAAATTCCACTGTATAGCTGGGCACAGTGAAGTATGCTTATAATCCCAGTGATTTGGGAGGCTGAGAAAGGAGGATCACAAAATCAAGTCCAGATTGAGCAGATTAGTGAAACTCTATGTCAAAAAAACAAAAAGAGCTGGGGTCATAACTCAGTGGTAGGGAACCGCTGGGTTCAATCTCCAGTACAGGAAAAAAGGAAAAACCCAAACAAAATAGTAAGATTTCATTGTACCTTCTAGACTATTGTAGATAATCATCAAATAAATTCAACAAATACTATGCTGATACAATTTGACAGTGAAGACTTATACTGATGGAAAAACTAAATGCTATGGCTAGAAGGCATAAGAGATCTATTAACCAGAGAGACAAAGAAAACTGTAAGATATGTCATTTGCTTGCTTAAAAACTTTCTATTTTTCATTGAGTTTAAGTCTCTTATCACTAGTCCCTACTTACGTTTCCACCCTTACGTTTAAAAACTGTTTTTATTCTAACTATAATGGTTCTTTTATTTATTTTCCTGAACTCATTGTTTTCTTTTATATATATTCTCACTGCCTAAAATGAACCTACTACTCTCCATCTTTCCTGATAATATTAATAAGCTTAAAATTATTTCTCAGTAAATTCAAAGACAGGTATGTGTCATCTTTTTTTTTTAAGAGTTGGCATTTTTTTATACCTTTATTTGTTTTTATGTGGTACCGAGGATCAAACCCAATGCCTCACACATGTGAAGCAACTGCTCTACCACTGAGCCACAACTCCAGCCCATGCGTCATCCTTTATTTTTATTTTTTAAAGAAAATTAGGAATGCATCCATGATTCTTTTTTTTTTTTTGGTGGTAGGGACTGAATCCAGGACCTTGTACATGTTAAGCATATATTCTTCCACCACTAAACTATACGCCTCAGTCCATTGTATAATTTTAAATAGATAAATATTATATATTTATCTATTATATACTATTATATACTATACTCCATGGTATAATTTTAAATAGATAAATATTAAAAATTTAAAAGTTGAGGATAACAAATAAATATTAATAGAGGTTCTTCTCATGCCTCATAATTATTCTGCATATCCTCAGAGGTCTGTGAGTGGTCTTTGGAAATTATTACTTTACCACAAAATTTTACATGTATCCACAAATTTATTAAATGCCTCCAATCCACACTCCCCTGTTAGACAACATGCTATAACTTTAATTCAGCTTTTTAAAGGGTAACACTACTATACTGTTTCAATGTACATTATTACTGATTCTCATGTACCAAGATAATTTTTATTTCCTTTGAATGCTTGAGATTGAATCCAGGAGCATTCTATCTTTGAACTACATCTCCAGCCCTGTTTTTTTTCTTATTTTTGAAACAGGGTATCTCTAAGTTGCTCAGGTTGGCCTCAAACTTGCAATCCTTCTGCCTCAGGCTCTTGAACAATTGGCATTATAAGGGTGTACCACCATGTCTGGCCACTTTTGTTTTCTTGACAAAATTATATTGTAAGTCATTCACAAGTAACAGGTGGGAAATCACTTTTTTTTTTTTTGTACCAGGGATTGAACTCAGGGGCACTCACCCACTAAGTCACATCTCCTGCTCTATATTGTATTTTATTTAGAGATAGGGTCTCACTGAGTTGCATAGTACTCGCTTTTGTTGAGACTGGCTTTGAACTTGTGATTCTCCTGCCTCAGCCTCCCTAGCCACTGGTATTACAGGTATGTGCCTCTGTGCCTGGTGGGAAATCATCTTTAAAATCTATTAAAATAAATGGTACTAGCCTGTTGAAGAAGTACTCTCAGATGAAGATCTTTTCCGGGTAGGGCTACAATTTGTGCTCTCTGATGGCCGCTGGGAAGGTTTATCTGAGTTTGACTGGGAACCTAGAAAGACAGGAAAAGACAGAAATCATAGGAAAATTCAGGTCTAACAATAATGTCAAACCACTTACTCTGTATTATAACTGTATGTTTCAGTTGCTGTCACTGCCATTCACCGTAATAACATGAGTTGTAAGCTGGCAATAAGAGGAAAATAAGCAGAGGACAAACCACACTAGATGTTGCCGGCAGAATTTCCCAGGTTTCATAATTTCTCTGGTTACATTAGCAGAGGGAACACTAGTTTTAGTGCAAGAATGAACAAAAAATATGATTTACATTTTGTGTTTTGCCATTGTGAAAAACAAATCCGTTTCTGGTTTCTGATTAAAATTCATAATACAACTGACAGACAAAACTTATAATCAATTCAGAAGTTAGTGTGAGAAAAACAGATCCAACGTAAGTATTTTATTTAATAAAATCAAAGAGGAAAGTAAAGGGCTGGACCTTACATACACAGATCCTATATAATTCACAGAAAAATTATTTATACTCTATGTATTTCTTCTACAGAAAAGTCTGAAAGAACTGGAAATTAATTCATCCATGGAGTAGAATAATCTCCTTTAAAGTTTTACACTGAAGGTATCTTGGTTTATACACAAAACCATGAGGACAAATTTAATTTCCATTCAAATAGTCTCATAATTTTAGGAAAATTCCAAATCGATGTAGCATAATTTAACACATCTCTTTCTGAAGAGAAAAGTATATTGTTCAAGGAAACTTTATTTTCCTGAGTAAAACTTGGTTCTGATAGCAGTTTGCTTGTCATCTAAAAAGCCAGCTGTTGAGAAAACACAATGCATATCCATTTCATGTATGTTAAAACAAACAAAAAACTCTAGCAGTACTCCAAAATGTTCATTTTTACCTTGAAAAAAAATTACAAATAAAAAGCTGTAACATATCATTGAAGGCACAAAAGATAAAGGAAATCAAATACTTGAAGATGAGATTTTTAAGATCTGCCTCTAAGAGTTATATCTTTAATGAAGAAGTGACTAAATCACTGAAGGACAATTCAGGGATAGAAGAAATGAATGGAGCTAAATTTCTAAAATTTCCCTTCTCTAAAAGGAATAGGACACCATGGCTTTGTTTTAATTAGGTAATTTCTTAAATCACATCACTGTAAATACTCTTTTAGTATGCTACTGGCAGCATTGCTCAGGTGAGATATAAGACTTGCCCTTGAAGAGTAAAAAGTTAGATTTTTAGGGAAACTAATGTGATAGTACAACCTACTTCTAAATCACAGTGATGAATGATGTAATATCTATTCAAGAAGCAAGACTGTTTACTGTTGAATCTTAAAAACAGATAAAAGGGGTTTTAAAAACCAACAGTGTAATAATCCTCCTGGAGTATGATTCAGATAGGATAAGATTTCCACTAAAAAGCTGATGTCATTTAAAAAAGAAAAAACAAAAGAGCTAACTATCATAACAAAACATATAAGAAGCAAAAGCCCAGGAATCAATAAAGACCTTAAAGTAGTAATACTGAAAACTTCATATATGGGACAGATATATATTCCCTACCCAGACACAAAGTCAAGACAGAAGACAATAGTGGCCAAGAAGCTTGAGATATCACTGAACTCTATTACCATTCCTGATGAATGGGCAAACAATCATAGGTTAAGTCAGGGGAAAAAGGGGGTTAGAGAGTACTTTTTATAAAGTTTCCTCTCAGTAACAAACCAACATACATTGAGTATATTTTATATCCTCAGTACTATGATAGAAAGTATTTAATAGTCTCTGCCCTCAAGGAGCTTATTTATGGTTGTGCATGTCATCATGTATTACATTTCAGGTGGCAACTGTGCCATCCATTCTTGAGCTCTCTTCAGTTCCTAAGCTATTTGGTAACTTTTCCCAAATTTCTTGGTCATCTTCAAGAAAGTCTTGATGAAGGCTTCAACTATACCTTTGATCATCAGGATATCCTGAGAATCACCCTGCCTGGCCTCACCCACCTCAGGGTAAAAGAGGGTACAGGCACTTTCTTCAAAGCTCCTTCTTTTGGTGGCATCTGGAGCTGCAGAGGAGGCAGTGGGAGGTGGAATGGGGGTCAGATCCCCGGAGATCGTTATTGGCAGCATTGTACAGCAATTCCTGAGAAACTGAAACAATTGAGAAAGAGATGGCTTAGCTCACTTAGCTTCTGAGCCATTTTTCATTTCCTGAAAGTAACGGAGGCCAGCAGCCAAACTTCATTCAGGAAGGTTTTAATTTTAAAAAGTCTGTTTGAATTTCCTGTTCATATAGAGCAGAGTTGCTCTTAACATTATTCCACATTTAAGGAGAATAAAGTTGTATTCCTGAGATAGAGATCTCTAGGGCTTGATAATCATCAGCTCTAGAATCTTATTTCATTCAAAAACAGTGTTATAGGAACTGTAAGAAGATGAGGACACCTGAAAAAAACATTACCCAATGATGTAAAGCAAGCGAGTTTAAGACTGAAAAATGATGCCGTAACTTAGGTGCAAGAAGCAGCAACCTGTTAAAGATGTACAAAAGTATGTTAAAATTAGGCTAACAGCAGAAATCATATGAAGTCTGCAAAAATTATCTCCAGTAATGTCAGAAATATACTGTTAGTTAAGTCTCATTATGCAGTAGGGTGGCTAAGGAAGAACAAGATACTGTCCAGAGAGAACTAGTGCATCTATTGCAACAGAGAACAATATACCTGTTTCCAAAGCTGGAACAGTGAAATGCAGAGTTGATGTGGTATGGGTTAAGTATATGGACTATGGAGAAAGGCATCGTGGGGTTGATTCCTAGATCAGCAACAAATTAAATTACAGGAACGATGCAAATTAATGTGCCTGAGTTTTGGTTTAATAAAGCACTCTAAATCACATGATTGTTGTGAGACCTGAAATGAGATAATGTAATACAAAAATCACTGTACAATATTCAAAGGGTTTTACATTTTTAGTGACTGTTACATATAAATTGGCTCCCTACATTTATCATGGAACATCTATTTATATATTTATCTATTTACTTTTGCTGCTGGGGATTGTACTCATGACCCTGTGCACGGTACGAGCTTGCTCTACCACTCAGCTACACATTAGCATTATAATGGAATTTTTACAGTTTAAATATGCATTTATGTCACTGACAGACTAACATTAAATATTAAAATAAAAATTTAAAAAGTGCAAAAACTTAAGTCCAATTAGGGAGCTAGAAATAATCAGTTACTTAGCTTAAATATAAAGCAAATCTAATTAAGAAATACTCTTATAATAGCTATCTTCTGGGCTTGAGGTACTTGCAGAAAAAAAAAAAAACTTCTCTGAAGTGAATCTTCTAATTTACCAATCCTTTACCACAGTTTATATAGGGTTGGGATTATGTTCTGGATTATAGCAATAAAACCAGATGTGCTCAAGGGATAAATATGAACCAGAAGTTGTCTGACGTTCTGTTTAGTTCTTTACCAGGACAAAGTAGTTTTCTACTTCCCCTATTTAGTTCTTTGGTTCTTCTAATTCATGGGAGACTTAGGGAAGTTACTGTTTTTGTTGCTGTATCTATCATGTGAGGAATTTCCTGTCTCCAACAGTAGTGATTTTAGATCTGTCTGGAAGAATGTGTAAACAATATCCATTCCTCAAAGTATAAGAAGCATATATATACTGAAGTTTAAGAAAATTTCATACTTTATCAAAGTATGCAGAGAACAAAAAAATTTTGATGTTGGAGAGTTCCCATCATTTCTCATTTCAATTTATTATAAGAATGCATAAGTACTTCACAAGTAAATAGGATGTAAGTGATAATTTCATAATTTACAAAATTTGGGGGTTAAAAAAACAACTGGGTGTATCATTACCAGATGACAGCCTTAGAAATATGTTTAAAAATTCTACACACGTAAATGAAGTAGAAATTACAGATAAATCACAAAAGGAGGCGTATCTAAGCAAAATTGGCAGTATATGTTATTATATTCTTTGTTGGAAATAAAGCCCTTCATGTAAATAAGAAAGCAGATTGCTTCTAAAAAGGGAAAATAAAAGAGTATCATAAATTCAGATAATAATATATACCAGATATCAAGAATTCAAAATGAACTTGGACATGATAAAGAGCTTTGGAACTAGTTTTGTTCATAGAGTTTGGGTTTTAATGGCTATTATTTGATGAACTTCTAAAGATGAAGACAGGTTTTGAGAAAACACCTGTGTCAATTGAGATGAGAAAAGACTGCTTTTATAGCAAAACAGTAAGATGAAATCATGAATAAGAATGTCAGAAAGGTTAAAAGGAAAAAAGAACAAATGATTTAGGGATAAGATTCTGGAATCCTATATTCTACACAAAAATGAGCAGATACCAAGAAGCTATTTTGAAGTCAATTTGTTACAAGAGATTTTAATGAACTCTACAGAGGAAGAACTGAAACAAACCTGACATAAAAGAGAAATACTACCTTTTACTGATGGCTGGGTGTGAGGAAAGACTCATTCAAATAGGCAAAGACATCAGAATAACTAGGAACAATGCCACATCCATGTGTGTAGAGGGATAGAGACATCACAAAGAAAACATGAGAATAAAAATTCAACCTATTTCATTGAAGCCCGAGTATCCTAGGCTAAAAAAATGAGGAATTTCCCTAATGCCAAATATAAATTAGTTAAAAGAACACAGTGAATGAAACCAATAGTTTGGTTTGATGGAACATATATTTCTTTAGTCTAAATTCAATATTAAAACTTCTGTAACTGAGCTTTGGACACATACTGGAGTTAAATACTACAGACCCAAGTAACTAGGTAATTACTTAATTAAGTAGAATACCTGATATATACAATGCTATAAGTATCTTTGGGTAAACTATGAAAAAAAACAAACAGATCAAGTGTGCTAGATTTGGAAAGACAAAAGTAGCCAGTTCAAAGATGATATAATTTATATCAAAGATGATATTCAAAGATGATATAAAGTATAATGTACTTTGAAAGTTTTAAATATTTAAATTGTTCATTCCCACCAAAATTGAAGTATGTTACAGAATTTTACTTTTAAAAAAGAAAAATTTTTGTTATTCATAACTCATAATTATTTGGGAATGTGTGTTAAACTAAACCAAAAATGGTTGTCATAAAAATGGTTGCACTGTTAACAGAATATGAACTTAAATAGCAAACTATTTATAAATTTTTGATCAAGACTTTTAGTTCCCAGATTCAAGTAGTACATTGTTTGCTTCACCACTCACATCGCCTGGGAAGCTTCTTGTCAATGAGCTGAATGAAAGATGAGATAAAAGCTAGATTTACAATAAAAACAGCTGTTTCCAATTGTGGGAAATGCTTTTATAGAAAGTAATACATTTTATTTGACTCACCAATTAAATGTACAACAAGAGAGAATGATTCAGAGCCTACGTTGGCCATTTTTAAGCTAAAAGGTCTGTTTTTCTCCCTCTAATTAGACTATTTCCCATAATGCCCAAATCAGATCATTTACTGAAATGGAATTCCTCTGGAAATTCCCAGAATTGTATTAACTACCACAATCAACTTTCTGCTTTTATCTCCACATGTTCATGTTATTTATGTGTGTATCTTAGATACAACTCTAAGAGAAATTGTTTGAAATTTGAATATTCTGACTGATGTATGCTTATAACCCTTAGTTAAAAAGAAAAGAGTTGGGTGGGGTGGCTTAAATCTGTAATCCCAGCACTAGGGAGGCTGAAGCAGGAGGATACATAGTTTAAGGCCAAGCCTGGGCAACTTATCTATACCAAGTCTCTTGCTTGCTCATGCTGTCGCGCGGGCGCGCGCGCATACAGTTTCTCTCTCTCTCTCACTCACACTCACACACACACACACACACAAAGGGGCCCAGAGCTATAGCTCTGTGGAGGACACCTCAGGGTTCAATTCTCAGTGCTACAAAACAAAAAACAACTCAGTATACTGCTTCAACCAAGTATGCTTTCACAGTACATTTTTTCCCCAAACAAAAACATATCATTTACTTTGGGGACTTAAGTTGCCAACACAGAGTATATAAAATAGATAATGCTTACTATTTATAATGTAGTAACCAATAATAACGTCTCATAGTGTGCTTATTTGATTATTTGTAAGCTATAAATTGTAAAATATTCCAATGCTACTGTTTTGTTCATTTTGAAAGTGAGGTTACAGGTTCTACCATGAGCTTAAAAAAATGTTAAAAAAGAGGGAAAGAATCTCTGACATTTTAGATCTGACACTCTTTCTGACTAGAAGTATATATCTATCAAACATAGATCCATTAAAAAACAGAATCCTTTCTCAGGATTGGATGAGACCAAGAAACCTGGTATCATTTAAATATGTAATGTGAAATTACAGTTAAATTTGTAAAAAGCTGATTTCAGACTGTTGGTCGTTAAAGATTTATATAGAATAATATGTAAATTAGAAAAATAAGCCAACCACCACAGTCATCATTTATATAACCTGATTAACTTTTCTAAAATTTTTGATGCTTTTGAGATTTTGTTTAAAAATGCTTCACAAGTCCATCTGATTCCCCTTCTCTGAAAAAGAGAAAGCTTAAATGCCTTGTTCCAGCCTCATATCCCTGTGCCCCCAATCTGATTTTATTTTTATTTTATTTTTCCTAAAATTTAATTCAGAATTACTTATCAAATATGCCTGTCTTATCCTAACATGATAACTCTAGTCCATAGTAATAGTGTACAAATTTTTTTTCTTCATCAGTTATCAATTTGAGATATTTTACTTAACAATTTTAACAATGCTAAAAAACAAAGTTATTTTGAAATAATTTTATATTTATAGAAAAGTTTCAAAGCCACTATAGAGAGAATTCTCATATAACTTCTACTTAACTTCCCTTAATGTTAACATCCTACATTGGAATAGTACACTTTTCAAAATTAAGAACTTAATATTGAGCTGGGTGAGATGGTGCACGCCTGTAATTCTAGCCGCTCGGGAGGCTGAGGCAGGAGGATTGCGAGTTCAAGGCCAGCCTCAGCAAAAGCAAGGCACTAAACAACTCAGTGAGACCCTCTCTCTCAATAAAACACAAAAAAGGGCTGGGATGTGGCTCAGTGGCTGAGTGCCCCTGAGTTCAATCCCTGGTATCCCACCACCACCAAAAAACAAAACAAAACAAAACTTAACATTGGTATAATGCCATTAATGAAATTATAAAATTTGTCCAGATTTCACCAATTTTCCCACTCAATTTCCTTTTCCTGTTTCAGAATCCAATCTAGAATAGCTCACTGTATTCAGCTGTTACATCTCCTTTAGTCTCCTCTGATCTGTAATGGTTTTTCAATCTTCCCTAGTTTGTCAGGAAAAATATCCCTCAATTTTTTTTTCCTGATTAGACTGGGATTATGGAGTTTTGGAAAAAATACACAAGGATGAAGTTCTGTTTTTATCACATCATATCAGAGAATACAAAATATCATAGGTGAAGTTTACATTATACTAGGTTAAGGGGCAGTTGGCCAGCCTCTTCTCTCTAAAGTTACTATTTTTAACTCTATTCTATGGTCCTTGGAAATGAGTCAGCCTATATTCAAGAAGAGGGTAATTAAGTGCCACCTCCTAAAAGGGGATGACCTATATATATTATTTGGAATTCTTCTGTAAAGAATATTTGCCTCTTTTCTTCTATGCATTTATTTAGCCTCTTTTTTTTTTTTTTGGTACTGGGGATTGAACCCAGGTGCACTTAACCACTGAGCACATATTCAGCCCTTTTTATTTAAAAAAAATTTTTTTTAGTTGTAAATGGACACAGTATCTATTTTTATGTGGTGCTGAGGATCGAACCCAGTGCTTCACACATGCGACGCGAGCACTCTACCACTAAGCCACAACCCCAGCCTCCTTTTTTATTTTTTGATGCATGGTCTCACTAAGTTGCTTGGGGCCTCACTAAATTGCTGGGGCTGGCTTTGACCTTGTGATCTTCTTGCCTTAGCCCCTCTCAAGTCACTGGGATTACAGGTGTGTTGGCCCCAGAGCCAGGCTACCAACCTTTTCTTTTTTTGCATACCAAGTCATTTCACTTAATCTCATTACTATTCAACCAACTGCCCAAAAGGAGTATCTGGGGGCCATTCTAATATCCTTCACATTTTCTTACTTCTTTTTTTTTTTTAATTTTTTTTTAGTTGTAGATGGACGCAATATCTTTATTTTATTTATTTATTTATATGTGGTGCTGAGGATCGAACCCAGTGACTCATGCTTGCAAGGCAAGTGCTCTGCCACTGAGCTACAGTCCCAGCTCTTCTTTTTTTTTTTTTTAATATTTATTTTTTAGTTGTAGGCAGAAAGACAATCTTTATTTTATTTTTATGTGGTGCTGAGGATCGAACCCAGTGCCTCACACATGCTACAGTTACACGCATGCTCGTGCAGTGGCGAGCACGCTACCACTGCGCCACAACCCCAGCCCATATGTGGTGCTGAGGATCGAACCCAGTGCCTCACGCATGCTACATGCTACACACATGCTCATGCAGTGGCCAGCACGCTACCACTGCGCCACAACCCCAGCCCACATTTTCTTACTTATTTGTTTCTTCTGAATGTCTTTTCTATCCCTGAGTTCAGGCCATCATAATGTTTTGCTGGAAGTTTCCAAACTGATCTCTTTTCTCTAATCCACCTTTCACACTGTCAACAATGCAGTCATATCAAACCATTCTTCTGCTTAAAATCTTTAACTTCTTTTTGTTTACAGGGTAATCTTAAAACTCCTTGGTGTCTTACATAAACAAAAAGCTTTATGATCTACCTTGCCCATTTTTCCAGCTTCATCTCTTAGGTCCCATATCAGGCTATTAATACTTAACCAAGCACAGTTATCTCCAAGACCCTGGCAAAGCTCATTTCTCAGTAAGAAAGTTTTTTGTTTTTTTTTTTTTGGGTACTGGAGATTGAACTCAGGGGTACTCGACCACTGAGCCACATCCCCAGCCCTATTTTGTGTTTTATGTAGAGACAGGGTCTCACTGAGGTGCTTAGCGCCTCGCCGTTGCTGAGGCTGGCTTTGAACTCGCGATTCTCCTGTCTCAGCCTCCGTAAGTGCAGGGATTACAGGCGTGCGCCACTGCGCCCGGCTAAGAAATAGTTTTTACTCCTGGTTCTTTGTATGTTAAATTCAAAATTCTTTCTCAACTCCTTTTTAAAAAGCGAGTCCTTCATTTTTCTGTTCCTAAAAATACCTTAAAATATCCCACTATTCCTTGAGGGCAGAAATTAAAGTTATTGATGGCTATAGTCCTTATACCTAGCACACAACAGGCACAAAATAATAATTTACTGAAAGGATACTTTTTTTAAAAATTATTTTATATACATTTTTAGTTGTTGATGGACCTTTATTTTATTCATTTATTTATATGCAGTGCTGAGAATTGAATCCAGTGCTTCACAAATGCTAGGCAAGCGTTCTACCCCGGAGCCACAACTCCAGTCCAGGATAGTTACTCTTAAGGGAATATTTAAGTACAAAAGTCAAATGCCTAATGTATACCCTAGACAAAACAAGTTCTGTCTTTAAAGGGATCAAATTAGAAGATATCTGAGGTTGATATTTTGCTAATATTTAAGTAAAAAATTTTCCTCAATTTGTGTGTGCAAGCGCACAGCACTGGGGATTGAACACAGAGGCGCTCAATCACTGAAGTATGTCCTCAGCCCTTTTTATGTACAGAGCAACTAAGTTGCAGAGGCTGGCCTTGAACTTAGGATCCTACTTCCTCAGCCTCCTGAGTACCTAAACTGGTTTTTGCTAAAAGGATAACTAAACGTGTTCTCTTGTTAACTTAAAAAGGCACACTAAGTTCTTATTAGAAAATCAAATCAGGAGGTAGTTTCCGTGTTGAAAGAACCAAAGGGGAAGGGTCGGGGTGGAGGGAGCAGACTCAGGGGTTGAAGGGTTTTGAAGACTCTGGAGATTGAGAAAGTCCCTCCACTCATGCAGCTGGAGGAGTCTGCCCAATCTCCCTGCTCCTGTGCAGCAAGAAGCCAAACAAGCTTTTGGGAGAGGAAAAAAGGATGGAGAAAGTTGGTGATAGGAACAGGTGCCTGTGTGAAAACTGACCAAGAACTCAGCTTCCTGCCTGGTACTCAGGCATCTAGCCCCCAAAATACACTTAACCCTTTTTGTCCCCATTCCCCACAGGAACCCAAAGTTACTGTACTCCTTCCAAATCCTAGCCGTCCATCTTTCCTGGTGATTTCTCCTTGCCAGGGCACAGAGGCCAAGAGTCCCCAGAGAGAAGAGGATGGTAAGCAAGGATTCCTTCAGGATGAGCAGGGCTGGGCCCATCTGAACATCAGCCTTGGTGATGTGCTCCTCTATAAACCATCCCCCCCATCCTCCAAGAACCTTCTATATCCCCTGGGTCTTATCCTTTCTCCTGGCAGCCTGGCTGCCACTCCACCCCACATCCAGAAGACAAAGAATCATCCACAATCAATTACCAGTGCCAGGGGATGAAAAGGGCATCTCTGCTGCTCCCAGGGGAACATGAGCTCCTGGAATTGGGGCTGGGAGTTCAGAATAGTGGTGGTGGTGGAGTTAAATGGAGTAGTGAAGATTCCCGTATACACACTTGCTGAGACCTGAGCCCCCAACAGACTCCTTCTAAACTCTTGGGGCTCAACATTGGACAACCCACTAACATGTTCTCAACCTTGTTTGATAGGGGTATCAGACTGGAAGGTTCTGAGAAATCATAATATTCATTGCTCTCGACTTCCCTGGGAACTGGAGAGAGTGGAAGTACTCAAACTCTGGAGATAGGCAAGTTAGGATGATCATTTAATACCCTCCCTCAAGTATGCTGGAGCCTAAGGCCAAATAAGAAGATCCTAGTCACTGATCTCAGAAGTAGCTAGGAGTCTCTTTTCTGAGCTCTATGAAGCTACTAGGCAGGGTGTGAGGGTTCAGGTCTGCCCTTCCCAAGAAAAGATAGAACACCCAAGGTTATATAACCTAAGAGCTCCACCTTCCTTCTCAGAAAAAAAAGGGTGGGCAGAAGGAAGACAGATTAAAACTCCTCTTCTACCCCAACTACCAGCTCCTTCCAGCCCCAAGACTGAGGTGCCTACAGGCTATGAATGGACCTTTTTAGTCTTGCCCACCTTGCCTCTCCATCTCTGCACTGAGTCTGTCTGATGTTTTGGTTGTATAAATAATTGCAATTCTCCTGGGCAATGAGGAGAAAAATCAAGTCACGTCTACATTCACTTAGCAGTAACTGTGAAGATGATGAAGAGATTTCAGAAAAGAGCAATTAGTAGAAGAATTTAGAGTTGTGATAAAGATATATAGCTGGTCTTTGTCCCTGGTTCCTGGCACAGTTTCAAAAACCTTTAAAATTCTGAGTGACAAGAATGTCTTTTGTTATGCCAATGACCCTCAGATAACTGCAAGATGGGAGCTGGTCACTATAAAGATCAGCCACATGATTATAAGGTTGAAACTTTGGGCCAGCCCAACCTCTAGGGAGTGGAAGGGGGCTAGAGATAGAGCTCAATCACATAGTGGATTATTTAATCAAAAATGCCTGTCATGAAAGCCTAAGAAAAATTCCAGACACTGAGGTTCAGTGGAGCTTCTATGTTGGTAAACACATTTATATGCTAAGAGGGTAACATTCCCAGATTCTATAAGGAGAAGGTATAGAAGGTCTTTGTCCTCTACCTCCATCAAACATTGTCTTATGCAGCACTTCTTCAACTGGTTGCTCCTAATCTGTAGCCTTTATAATAAAACTAATCTAAACATAGCACTTTCTATAAATTCAATGAATTGTTACAGCAAAATATCAAAATTGAAGGGGTTGTAGGAAGTCTCAACATACACACTGAAATACGTGACTGGTACCTGAAACAAAGGCAGTCTTTGTGACGGACTTTGTTCTTAACTGTGGAGTCTTCATTAATTCTAGGTGGTTAACATCAGAAATGAACAGAATTCAAAGACACACAGGTGATGACAGAGAACTGGTAATAGAACAATGACTTCAGTGAGGTCTTAGAGGTCTCAGTGGTTTTTTTATGTTATTTTTTAAAGAAAAAAAAAAGACAAGTTCTTATTCTTTACATAGATGTATCTGCATGTTAGACCTCCCTGCTATTTCTTTCATTCCCTCAAGATTCTGAAACCAGGTTCATACCCATCATTTCATCCTGACTTCTGTAACTGCCCTCTTGGATGATTTCAGTGTCCATGCAGATATTAACATTCAAACCACTGAACCTGTCACCTCATATCACCTTCAACTTCTCCATCCTTTGTAAGGTCCTTCTCAAAGCTCTCAAATGAGGGACTTCAAATTCAATAATTTCCTACTTCAATAGCTTTGAAAAGGGCCAGAAGTAACAAATAACAGGCAACTGTGAGAACCATGGCAAACAGAAAAAAGCCAGCACCAACTAAAGGGGGTCTGCCACATCCAAGAAACATGAATTGATTGTTGCTAGATGTTCTGATATTTTTGATAAGCAAAATTCTACATTATTATGTGAAATGATCAGATTTTGAAATTTTAAATCTGTGGAGATCATCATAAAGAGTCACACAAAAGCCAGAGGCTGTTATTAACCATTTCTTTTAAATATGCAAGTTCCTTATAGCTTCCCAAGGCTCTTTTCTTCCCCCACTCTATATCCTCTCCCTAGGGCATAACGTCACCCTGACTATACATATATAATTCATATACTTATGTGGAGTAAAATAGCTCATGTATCATTGACACATGATAGGAAAATAATATATGCATTGGATCATATATTATTTTTCAAAATACACAAATGTTTACCAATACCAACTTAGCAGCTGAACAAAGAGCACATTAACACTAACTAAATGCATAGAGCCATGGAGAAATGCAGTTCTGTTCAAAATGCCTATTCACCTCACATTCTACAAATTTTCCTGCAAAGATTTATCATGTGGTTTGCCCCAATCTTTGTGCAAAAAAAACCAGGTCAATAAACCAAAACCAGCTATCTCTGGTATTGCTACATTTATCTGCCAATGACATCCTTTTGTGTCTACAATTAAGCAGCTCCAATCCCTCTTGTATGTTGCCTTCTATCAAACTACCTTCATCTTTTCCTCAAAAGTTTAGGCCTATGTTTCTGTCTTTTTCTATTAAGTGACCTTTTTTGTTTTATATTTGGTACCAGGGATTGAACCCAGAGGTGCTTAACCACTGTGTCACATCCCCAGTCCCTTTTTTGAAATATTTTATTCAAAAGCAGGGTCTTGCTGGGTTGCTTAGGTTCATTAAGTTGCTGAGGCTGGCTCTGAAGTCATGATCCTCCTTCTTTAGCCTCCAGAGTGCTAACACACTCTGAGCCACAGCACCAGGTACCAATTAAAAAACTGTTGTTGTTTCTATAATTACTATTTTACTTGATATTCTGGTTACAAAGTTGCACAGGTTTTAAAAGTCTGCTCCCAACTGTACTTTACCCAGAAGGCCTTTTATTTTTAGTGAATGATATTGCTAAAAAAGTTTTCAAAAATTCGTAGTGATGGAGTTGTGGTTCACTGGTAGAGAGCACTTGCCTGGCATGTGTGAGGCCCTGGGTTCAATCCTCAGCTCGACATAAAAAGATAAATAAAAGTATTATGTCCATCTACAATTAAAATGAACAAATAAATATATAACAAAAAACTCATAGTGAAGTGCTTTGACCTCCAGCTGAAACTTTCATAATGAGCCCCAGAACACATATCCAACTGCCTACTCTGTACCTCTACTTTAATCTTCTTCAGGTACCTCAAACTATATGTATTAGAGAGTTGAAGGTGTAGCTCAGTGTTAGAACACTTGCCTAGCTTGTGCAAGGCCCTGGATTCAATCCCCAGCACTGCAAAACAAAAAACAACTATATTTATTAGAAAGTAAATTTCAGCTCTACCCTAAATCTGCTCATCCTTTAGCCTTCTCTGTCTCAGTGCATGGCATCACCAATCTCCCAAATGTTCATACAAAAAGTGGTCTACCACTCTAATCTAACCACCATTATCTTATTTAGACTACTGCAATTCCTTACTAATTTCTTTATCATCACTTTTATCCCTTCCAATTTAGTGTTTATGTAGATGCCAGTATGATCTTTCAATAATGCATATCTAATTTCAATAATTCTCTATCTTTTGCTCTTAGTACAAAATCCAAAATTCTTGATATATACTCTGGTTATCTTCTGTTACCACATTTTTTTATCATTCACTATTTTGTATTTCCTCTCCTACCACAGTTTTTACAGTTTGTCTAATATCCCCTACTATAGTGACACTTTTTTCAGTTTGTCTGACACCTAAGTTCTTTCCTAGTTCAGGATCTACAGACATATTCTTAGCTATGGCTTATTATCCTTCAAGTCCCAATTTTATATCCTCAGGCCATAATAAGTAACTCTATGTAATTGGATTCCTTTTGCCCTGTCCTCTATTCTCCATCTCTTCATTTTGTTATACTAACTTCAAAGCATCCTACTAAATTAACTTCATAGCACGTTCTCAATTGTCATTATTTATCTGCTTTATCTTCTGTTCATCTTCTCTCACTAAGCTAAAAATAAATGGCCAGAAATCAGGTTTTTTAAAAAAATTTTTTAGTTGTAGATGGACACAGCACTTTTATTTACTTTTATGCGGTGCTGAGGATCAAACCCAGTGCCTCACATGTGTTAGACAAGCGCTCTATCACTGAATTACAACTCCACTCCCAAGACATCAGGTCTTTATTCTCTACTATATATCATGGAGTTAAATAGTGCTGTTGTTTTGGGAATAAATGAATGAACAAATGAATGAATGGGATTCTATTTACACAGTTAAGTGATGTTCATGCTTCAAGTGCCAATTTAGGGTCACTTTCTAAGGGAAATCTTCTCTGATTTAGCCCCTTCACCCATTTTATGCTTTCATAGAATTCTGTCCTTTTTCATATTCTTTATCATAATTTTAATGAAATAATGTGATTCTTTTCTGTTTGTTATCTATCACCTCCACTAAAATTTCCACAAAACAACAAAACTTTGTGCCTTAATCCTCATTATGTAACAAGGGCTCAAAAGAATACCTGGTAAATAAGAGATACTCAATAACTGTCACTGATTATGAATTTGTTTTAAAAACTGTCAAATGAACCTTATTAAAGTATAGGATTTTTTTTTTCCTCTTCACATTGTTAATAATGAAAAGGCCCTCGGTTTCTCCACTAAGCAGTTGATGAATAAAGAAAATTAGAATAAAAGCTCCTTGTCTGTTTCCCCCAATTCACAAGATATTTTTTTAATGGACACAATATATTTATTTATTTATTTTTATGTGGTGCTGAGTATCAAACCCAGTGCCTTACACGTGCAAGGCAAATGCTGTACCACTGGGCCAAAACCCTAGCCCCACAAGATTTTTATCTTTTAGATAAATAGTAACAACTAACACCTGTGTGCTTGCTACATAAAAATTAATATACAAGCACTAAAATACCATTTACTTCTTAAAATATTCCCACTAATCCCATCATATAGGAGAGGATATTGAGGCTTAGAAAGTTTTAAGAGAATCTGATGAAATCTATGGAATTTCTCTAGAAAAATACACATGAACATACAATTTTTTTCCCAGATAGTTTGTGCAGTTTCTAGAGCAAATTTACAACCTTTAGAGTTGAGATCTGTGATAAATAATTTCCAACTTAGCTATGTGTTTCTGAATGGATAACACTCTTGCTTGTTTTCTCTTTTAATTCTCAAGACATTTCTAGAGGTTATGATTACACTATCTAGATCTATATCATGTCTTTTATATGTAATGGAAGCTGCTTTTATGTAGAGGTATTCTGCAAATAAAACCCCTGTAAATATTGAGTTAAATTTTACAAGGCTGAAAATATTCAAGTCTTAAGATTTTTATTTTGAGACACATTATACAAGGTTAAGAACATATTCTTCCTAACATAGAAGCATTTATAATTGTTTGATTAGTATTCATTAAAAATCATATACTCTACTAACAGGTATCTATCAACTATTTCTTCACAAATGGTATTGTGTACAGTCATTTTGTGGGAGAAAGGTAAATAATTTTTCCTGGTTTCCAAAAGCTGTGTAAAAAAAATTTTTTTTTGACAATGATACCTCAGTTCGGAACCCAAAATAAATGCAAAGGCACTTCTTATCTTCTTTCATCTAAGAAACTTGAGAACTTTGAGAAGATTTCAAAATACATTTATAAAAACATAAAAATGTTAAAAATTCAACTACATGTTATCAGGCAACCACTGTGGAAAAAATGTATAATGAAACAAAAATAAAACACAACGAAATAACCCTCTTACCTGTCAAGGTTTGTATAGCCCTTTCACTGGAAGGCAGTGGCTCCTTTCTGTGAGGTCGATTTAGTGAAGTTTCCTGTGCAGAAAAGAGTCCAGGACTGTCAGTTAATTTCTTCCGGCCACTGGAGTTAGGGTTTGAAACTCTGCAGCTGCCTATTGCACTTGTGAAAAGATTTGTATGTTCATCACTGCTGGCTGGCTCAGAGTTGGGAGTGAATCCTCCAAGGGATAAACTTGGAGAACTTTCTGAACAGTCAATTTGTAAAGGTGTCTGCAATCCCAAGGCTAAAGAACTAGCCTCTGAAGGCTCTCGGTGGACCCACTGTTCTTCTCTGTTCATTAAGCTCTTTGAAGGAGAGAGATGAGGGCAGGACATGTGACACCGGTGCTTTTCCTTATGCTTATATCGCTCTCCAACAGTATCCTTTCCAAATCGATAGCGTTTCAAAGATTCCAGGACAGATCTGGAAGAGCCAGTGTCCATGGAAACCTGGGGTTGTTCAGAAGAACGGTGTTCTCTATGTTTGTGACGGTGTCTGTGTTTGTGCTCAACCATCCAACCATAGGCCATCTCAGGAGGTACGCTGGGGTAGGTACTCATGGAAAGGAGAGGAGTCCTGCTGGTTGTAAGAAAGGCCTCCTGTCTAAGTAGTTTATGCTTTTTCTTATGGTATTTAGTGGGATTGAGAAGTAAATGACCAGCATGCATATAGGAAGGAGGTGGAAGTGGAGTGGTGAAAGAAGGAGATGGAGGAGGTGGATAAAGAGTGGGAGGATACCTTCCATAGTAACCTAATCCTATGGGAGCAGCCGTAAGGGGTGAAGGAGAATAAGGCATGCCATAAGAGGGATAGAATCCAGTACTAGAAAGAGGAAAACTAAGGCTGTGCATGAAAGGCATTTCAGCCATTGCCTCCCTCATCTTAGGGGGTCTCCCTCTTTTCTTTTTTAAGTCAGGTTTTCGAATGTAGTGCAAAGGATCTAAGGGAAACGAAGGATGTGTATAGAAACTATTAAAGTTGATTCGAAAAATAGTTGGCAAAAGATCTCGGGGGATAAAATGATGACTTCGATGGGTGATCCGAATTTCACTTAGACGACTTATTAGTTCCTCCAGCTCTGCAATGAAGTCTGGATCCTGTCTACTTCGGAGTTGGGGGTACTTCTTTTTCCGTTTTCGTTTCTGCCTTTTCATCTTGTCATAGCTGAGGTAATCATGACTCCTGCGCTTACATTTGTGTTTGTGTTTTTCTTTAAGACTGGTAAGGACTGTAGAGGTTTCAGGGGGAATCAGAGAAACATGCTCAAAAGAATGCCTCCTCTTTTTTTGTCCACAAAATTTCTCTGCCCTGTCAGATGTGCTATTATTATCTGTTCCAATTCCACTATCACTGGGAATGGTCTCATCACTATGAGACTCACTAATTGGGGAAGGGGTAGCTTCTTTCAGAGATGTGAGTTCACTCAAGTGTGAAGGAGAATTTGGCAACAAAGTAGGAGGAGATAACCGCCTCCTCCCCTTTGAAGCCTTTTTCATTGCAAGAGTCTGAATCATATTGCCCTGTCTAGAGTGCAAATGCAAATATGGCACTGAACTGGGTTCAACAAATCCTGCATCACTACTAACAGGGCTCTGACCTCCACTAGTCCCAGAAGACTGAGAGCAAATAGGTGATGGAAGAATCTCAGAACTACTAGCAGATGAAGGCAGTAAAGGGGGAAGGATCTGTCCTAATGCTGACCCAGCTGCCTGTTGTGCTGTTTGCTCAAGGACAGCAAGGCTGGTAGGGCTACCAGAAAGAATGCCATTTAAGACAGTTTTTGGTTTGCGACCCCTTCTCTTTCCTATGTAAATGGTTCCTTTCTTGCTGACATTTATTTGTTGGCCCAATTTAGAGCCAAATGTGGCAGCAAGACTTGATACTGTATTGTGGAGTTTGGATTGCACTTTCCCTTTATTACTTGATTCTACAGAACTTGAAAGAATCTGATTCAACAGCTTCTTTCTCTTTAAAGTCTTCATTTTGTTTATTTTGCGGATAATTGTCTTCATTAATTGTCCATTGTTTCTTTTGGTAATTTTTTTATCTGGGTCCATCTCAATGTCACTCATACTACAGACACTTGGCCTGTGACTGTCATCTAAGTCATCTGGATCCTGAAGTTGATCCTCACTCTCAAAGAAATCACTGCTACTTCTATGGTTTTCACTTTCAGATTCTAGCTTGCTTGGACTTTCTGTAGCAACAAACGGAGCCACTGATAGTACAGGTGGCTTCATTTTGACTGGTGATCTCATTTGCCTCTTAGGTCTACCTCTCTTTTTTGGAAAAGGAGATACGGAGAGACTTTGTTTGAAGGAAGGAATTTCAATTTCTGGCTGTAAAATTGGGGGTTCTTGTTCTTCTTTAGATTGTAAAGAAAAAACTTTAGAGGCAGGAATTTTTAAAGTTCTTTTAGGTGGACCTTCTAGTTGAGGCATCTCCTTAGATTTAGGCCTTCCTCTTTTGGGCTTATAAATATCAGACAAAAGGTCACTAGAAACACACATACTGGAGGACAGTTTGTGAGTAGCAAATGACTTATGAGATGGTTTATCACTATCAGTTAAGAGAGCAAGAGATGGAGTTGTAGATTTGCTCAACTTTGGCAATCGGCGTTTAAGGAAGTCGTGATCTACAAATGAAGATGATCCAATGTTTTTCATAAACTTGGCTGGCTCCGAATTACCATTTGATAGTGAGCTACATGAAACATTTTTGAAAAGCTCTGATCGTTCTAATTCTAGCCCTTTTGGAGACCGGCATGTGCTTCTTGCCACCACTTTAGTCCACCGAGGTTTTCTTCCTTTTCTTTTTTTTAATGGTTTCGACTGCAAACTAGTGCTTAGGCTTTCAGCAACTTGGCAGTGTTTGTCTGATGCAGATACTGCACCAAGTTTTAGAAACGGTTTGTTACTAAATAAACTAGTGAAGTTAACAACTGAAGGAGTAATTGTATGAATACTGGATTCAGAAGTCAAACTTGGCTTTTTTCCCAATGAAGAGCTTATTCTTGGAATATCTATGTGTGTAGTTTTTGAATCATTTAGCTCTTTATCAATCCCTTTAGACTCAATACTTATGCTATGACCCATTGACCTATGACCAACATTCAAGTGGGTACTTTCAGAAGTAAACTGGTTTTTTCCAACAGATTCAGAAATTTCTTCCATTAGTTCTGTGGTAGGACTTAAAAGTAACGGATTAGGAGCCAACTGCGAAGAATTTTCAGGGGGACTTCTGGTTAAAGGATTAATAGACACAGTAGGTGATGGGGAAGGGAGATTGCTTTCTCCTACTGCACTAAAAGGGGATTTAGCTGTAGATGCATCAGAAGCACCTCCCAATTGAAAGTCTGGAGAAGTGCAATATACGGGAGGTTGCTTTTCATGCTTTGAGGTTTCAAAAGATCCCCTTTCATTGGATGAGAAACTGTCTTGCTGAATGCATGTTCCTTCACTAAACATTTCTTTCTCCAAATTAATGATTTCTTTTCGGACTGAGAACTTTTCCAATATGCTTTCTTTACTCTGCCGTATAACATTCTTTTCAAAAGTTTTGCTGGTGGCATTGTCTTTCAGGGATTCGGAAAGTTCTTGACTTTCATGATTACTGATGTTTGTACTACAAGAAGCCTTAAGTGGTTCCTGAGTGGGGAGCAGTGCTTCAGCTTTAAGGTTTATGGCATCTTTACCAACCAGTCCTGCCATAGGACAACTCACTAGTTTTTTACCAATGTCCTTATTAACCAATCCCATTGCAGAACTTGCTACAATCTTCTTTGCACAGTCCTTGGCAACCAGGCCAACAGTAGAACCTAATTTCTTTCCCAAGTCTTTATTAACCAGTCCAACCACAGTGCCAAGTCCTAACTTCTTGCCAGACTCCTTATTCACTAAACCTGGAACAATACCAATTCCTAGCTTCTTTCCTGAATCCTTGCTCAGCAGTCCTACTGTAGTGATAGTCCCTGGCTTTTTGCCTAAATCTTTATTAATGAATACCGCTGTAGTGCCAGCTCCCAATTTTTTCACAGAGTCCTTATTAACCAATCCTACTGCTGCATTAAACACTGGCTTTTTCCCAGGATCTTTGGTTACCAATCCAACTGCTGTGCTGATAGCTGGTTTTTTAATTAAATCCTTATGTATTATTCCAGCTACAGAGCCTATGCCAGCTTTCCTCATCAAATCCTTGCTAACCAATCCTGTTGTGCCAGTTCCTAATTTCTTCGGTTTTGTCTTGGAAGACTTGGAAGGAGGACAAGTAGCAATGAGCTGGGCCAACTTTTCTGTTACACTAGTTCCTCCATTAAGTAATGCTCTGTCCTTTAATTCAGGATCACGGCTACCAACAAGAGTAGATGGTGTTCCATTAACGTAATCTGCCATTTCTGAGTGCACTGGAGAAAGCTTCTTAGACAAAGGATTGCTTTCTCCCTGTGAATGAAGATGGATGCTTTCTTCAGATTGACATTCAATGGCTGCAACATCACCTGTTTTCTTGTACAACTTTGAAGGGTCCTAAAATTTAAACAAGAAAAAGGTTTCAGAGAGTAAACCTTAAACCTCTTCAATTTAGCATTATAATCCAACAAACTGTCACATATCAACTAATACAGATAACAGACCTTAAAAAAAACACTGTTACACTAATGTCATAATACATTAATTCATCTGTTGCTATATCTGAGACTATCAAGATATTATGTTTCTTGACCTTTGATCATATAAATCTATACATCACAGAATCTTTAGCAATATCTCTATGATATTCTTCGACATTGTTGTTTTTTTTTTCTTTTTGGATACCAGGGATTGAACTCAGAGGCACTTGACCACTGAGCCACATCCCCAGCCCTATTTTGTATTTTATTTAGAGAAGGGTCTCACTGAGTTGCTAAGTGCCTTGCTTTTGCTAAGGCTGGCTTTGAACTCCAGCCTCAGACTCCCAAGCTGCTGGGATTACAAGCATGCACCACTGCGCCTGGCTTAGACATTGTTTTAAACAGCATATTGGTAGTTTCTACTTTCACCTTAATTTTATTGACTACATATTAAGCATGTGAACATAATGTTTGTGAAAAGAGAAATATTATTAGCTAAAGCCTCTTTTTTTATTATTATTATTTTAGTTGTAGATGAACACAACACCTTGATTTATTTGTTTTTCTGTAGTGCTGAGGATAGCACCCAGTGCCTCACATATGCCAGGCGAGCATTCTACCACTGAGCCACAACCCATAGCTAAGGTCCTCCTTCAAAATAATAGTTCACTGACCACCTCCTTCGTTGACTTCAATGACTCCAAACCAAAATGGGGAAATCCTGACCTATTTCTACTCCTTTAACTCATTCTCAATTATAATCCCGAAGAGCAGACAAAAGCTCTCTTAATGTGAGAGGACTAGAAAAAACAATTTCAAAATTCTTATTTTTGATAGAATATGTCTTTAGATAAAATCTTACAGTAGAAGCCATTTATTCTTTTTTTTCACAGTGCTGGGAATTGAACCCAGGGCCTTGCACAGAAGGCCAGCACTCTATCAACTGAGTTATAATATCCCCAGCCAGAAGGCATTTATTCTAAGTAAGTTATTGTATACTGCAATCTAAGTCATGAGTCCTCACTATATACTTTACAAATGAATTTACTACTTCACACTGTAGTCTGTTTTACTTGAGGACAACCAATAAACAGCTCTTTCTAAATATAAAATAGTCATGAAAAACCTGAATAAATGTAAAAGTATGTGGTGTTTGTGGCTAGGAAGACATGAAGATACAGGTGTAATACTATATCATATACAACCAGACAAATGGGAAGTTATATTCCATTTATGTATGATGTGTAAAAATGCATTCCACTATCATGTGTAACTAATTAGAATAAAAATATATTTAAATAATAAAAAAAGACAAAGATAACGAATTTCCCTAAGCAAATTTGGTACCAGAGATTGAAGGCCGAGTGATTAACCAGTGAGTCACATCTCCATTTTTATTTTTTATTTTGAGACATGGTCTTGCTAAATTGCTTAGGGCCTTAGCTGTTGGGATTACAGGTGTGTGCCACTGTGCCTGGCTATATATTTTGTTTTTAATCTGTGCTGGGAGTCAAACCCAGGGCCTTATGCTAGGTAAGCCTTCTACCATTAATCTACAGTTCCCAGTCTAAAACTTATAATGAAAAAGATCTGAAATTTGTAAATATTGAAACTAATGGATACAAACACATCAAACTATATCACAAATTAATTATGTAACAATATAGAAAATTATTTTTTATTACTTTAAAGCATGATATTTAGATTACATCCTGAGGGCTGGGGTTGTAGTTCAGTAGTAAGAGAAGTTGCCTAGCATCACTGAGTTTGATCCTTAGCACCACATAAAAATAAATAAATAGGGGTTGGGGTTATGGCGCAGTGGTAGCGTGCTCGCCTCGCATGCAGGAGGCACTGGGTTCGATCCTCAGCACCACATAAAAATAAAATAAAGATATTGTGTCCACCTACAACTAAAAAATAAATATTTAAAAAATAAATAAATAAATAAATAAATAATAAAGTTATAAAATAAAAGATTATATTCTGAATCCAAAAGGCTAGCCATAAGTTTTGGGGGCTGGTATGTAGGTTGACTGGTTGAGTGCTTGCCTAGTTAGTGCACAAGACCTCAGCACTGGGGTTAGGGGGTTAGGTGTTTCCCTCAGAGTAAAAGTGAAATATACTTTGCTGTTTTTCTGCAACTTTCAAGACTCACTTTCTTAAATAACAAAATAAGTCTAATAAATATTCTTTCCAATAGCTTTTCAAATATTTGAATTAAGTCAAAATATTTAATCTTTTGCCTTGGTTACACTTCTTTCTAGTCCATTTATTATTAGCATTTTTCAATTTGTAAATATTCTTCTTTCCATGTGGCACCTATATAGAAGTACAATATACTCAACATTTGACTGACACAGAATAAAGAAAAGTACCTCTTCTTTTGGATTGTACCTTAATATTTGGCCAAGAGGAAGCTTGGTTTTTTGGGGGGCAACCTCGTACTCATATTCTCTTTCTCCCTCCCCTCTAACCCCATACTTTTTGAAGATACAGGATCTTGCTATGTGCCCAAGTTGGTCTCAATCTCCTGAACTTAAGTCATACTCTTCAGTCTGAGCCTCCCAAGTAGCTGGTGTGCACCACTGTGCCTGGATTTCCCTAACATGTATTAATCTGAACTTCTTAAAAACTTCTCCCACTGGCTTCCCATTCGATCAAATAAAGAATCCCTTTTTTCCATGTTTACTTTTTAAATATTAAAACACTTCATTGTTGGGTTGGGGCTGTAGCTCAGTGGTAGAGCGCTTGCCTCACATGTGTTGAGTCACTGGGTTCGATCCTCAGCACCACATATAAACAAGTAAATAAAATAAGATACTGTGTCCGTGTACAACTAAAAAAATTTAAAAAAAGATTTCATTGTTTTAAATATTTAAAAGTATATTTTTGGGAGGGGTGCCAGGGACTGAACTCAGGGGCATTTGAACACTGAGCCACATCCTCAGCCCTATTTTGTATTTTATTTAAAGACAGGGTCTCACTGAGTTGCTTAGAGCCTCACTTTTGCTGAACTGGCTTTGAGCTCGCGGTCCTCCTGCCTCAGCCTCCCAAGCTGCTGGGATTACAGGCGTATCCCACCATATCCCATTTCAAAGTATTTTTGTATTCCAGAATTATGGCACTTTTACTTTTAAGTAACTGTTTAAACAAACTATATGCATTAACATGAATAAAGCTTACAAGTAATACTGAACTGAAAGAAGCCAGAACACTAGAGGATATATGACATGACTCCATTAATATGAAGTTCACAAATACACCTAACAAATGGTAAAAGTCAAGCCAGGTGTGGTGGTGTATGCCTATAAACCCAGCTACTTGTTAAGTTGAGAGAGAAGAATCGCCTGCCTAGGCAATTTAACAAGACCTTGATTCAATAAAAAAGAAAATCTGCTGGGGATGTAGCTCAGTGCTTGGGGGTCTTTGGGTTAGAACCCCAGTACTGGGCAGAAGGGCTGGGGGAGCAAATAAAGACAAAAAGTCCAGAAAATGACTACCTTTGATGTGGGTAGTATGAGACAAAAACCAGAGAGGCCATAGTGGGTGCTGGTAGTGTTCCATTTCTTAAATTGAATGCTGTTTGTAAATGGAGACTAGGACTATAAAAATTCACTGAGTTGTCACACTTCAGATTTGTGCACTTTTCTATGTTATACTTCAATAATAACACGTTATTTAAAATTTTTTGTCTAAGCACAAAATAGAAACATCCATTTCCCTTAAGCAGTTAAAAGATGTGCTCCAATCTGATTTTTCACTTCTGCCAGAAATAAATTATCTCAGATAAATTAATATCAGCCTAAAGAGCTGAATACACTATTAACTTGGTAGAGTACCACGGAGGCCCTGGGTTAAATTCTAGTACCACACCAAAAAAATTAAAACACACAAACACAAATGCAGCCTAAAATGGCTAGTATCTCCCTATGATTAAAGAGGTAAAGACAAACAGGGATGGATAATTTGGGGTTGGGTTTGAACATCTTTTGATACAAATCCTGATATTAGATAAACTGAATAAATAAGACAATGTTATTAAGATTTTTGAAAACTATATTTGGTACTGGTGATATTATCCTTACATTCATAAGAACACTTTTAAATGAAAACTCTTAGTAAGAGCTAGCATTTTAAGAGATTATATTATGTATTAGGCATCAAGAAAGATTCTGTATTAAAATATCCCATTAGGTATATAAATTCAATAGGAAAATGTTTACTCCAAATATAAAAGTATTCTCATCTTTCAAAGAAAGTATAAACACTATCATCTATGTCAATCCACGGATTAACACTGTACATTTCTTTTGAGATACTGCATTACACACCCCAAAAGATATGCATATACATTCTCTTATAAAAAGGGGAACAAACTTTGTGGTAGAACAGTTTTGAAGCTTACCTGTGGTGGTCACATAAATCCATATGTGATAAAATTTTATCAAACATACACACACAGCTAGTTATATACATGGCAAAATCTAATAAGGTCTATGGATTGTACCAGGGTCAATTTTCTAATTTTGATACTGTTCTATAGTTATGTAAGATTTTACCATTAAGAGAAGCTGAGTAAAGTGTGCACAAAACCTCTCTGCTACTTTTGCAATTTCCTATGAATCTGTAATGACTTCAATATAGTTTGAAAATTAAAAGATCCTTGAAATCATCTATTATGTATAATACCTAACAACATGAATGCTATATAAATAGTAATATTTATACTGTATTTTTTAGGAAATACTGACAAGAAAAGTCTGTACATGTTCAGTACAGATGCAACTATAGCAGGCCTAACTACACAGTACACAAATGATATGCAAGGGAAACAATTCTCAAGTGCTGGAGAGAGGTTGAAGATCTGTAAAATGGTAGGAGGCTATCACAGGTTATACATAAACACATCACTTCATTTGTGTGAATTTAGTGCAACACAGGTACACAGCAAATACAAGTGTTACTTTTTGGGACTTTCCTGCTAGATTTGTATTTGTGGGGGGGGGGGAGGAGATTTTCAATCTGTGGTTGGTTGAACACAAAGATGCAGAACCCAAGGGTAATAGTCCTTAGTTTCTTGAATGTTATAATTTTACCAATTTATCAGTTGTCTTTCATCTCCTAGTATTTTTCTTGAAGGAGTTATCTATTTATGCATTCAAATACTTAGAACAGTTACTAATTACCTCACATAATGTATGTCAATTCATCCTCACAACCACCATGATGCAATTACTATAATTATTCTCATTTAATAAAGAAAATTTAGATAGCTGGCTAACATGTTCGTTATTTTAAGTGATAAATTTTTCAAACTAATATTCTAAACATTAAATTCAATAAAGTCCATTTAGCTTTATATTTTTATCCTTATACTTGGAAAGATCATGTTCTTTTAAAGGTGACTATCTCTACATTTTCAATTATTACTTTTAAGGTTTTTCTTGCTTTTTTACTTTATGTATTTATCTTGATTTTTTCAAATATAATACTTTGGTAGTTCAGCAGCAGCTTTTACCCCAGTAGGTTTGCCACAAAAATAGCTATATAACAAAATCTATCATAAAGACATATGTAGGGCTGGGGTTGTGGCTCAGTAGTAGAGCACTTGCCTAGCATGTGTGAGACACTGAGTTTGATTTGCAGCACCACGTATAAATAAAAATAAAGGTCCATTGACAGCTAAAAAAAAATTTTTAAAAAAATTTTTTTTTAATTTAAAAAATAAAAAAACTTTTTTTTGCCAATTCTCTTGGGTTACAAGGTATATAAGAGTACAATTTGCGAATGACAATTTTAATTACTTTTAGTTTGTACCTGACATCTCTAATTTTATTAACAATAGTAACTCAGTAACATTAAATACAATGGTCATCATGGACATCCTCTTCTTTATCTAGATGATTAATAAGAATGCTATGTGGGTGGGGGGGCTGGCATTGTGGTTCAGTGGTAGAGCACTTGCCTAGCATGTGTGAGGCACTGGGTTCGATTCTCAGCACCACATATAAATAAATAAATAAAGGTAACTGTGACCATCTACAACTAAAAAAAAAAGCTAAAAAAAAAAAAAGAATGCTATCAGTCTTACCATTAAGCATTATAAATAAATATATGCGTGTAGTACATGTAAAAACATATACGCATTTGTATTTTTAACATACATAAAATATTTAGGCAATATCAACCTCTTTACTTTTCTAGCTATTAGTATAACTAAGTATAGTAATATACTTCCTCATATATTCATCAATATTGCACTTCTTTGGATTTCTGGGAGAGGGTTATAATTCATAATGATACATAGCATTTAAAAAACAACATAGCAGGGCTGGGGCTGGGGCTCAGTGGTAGAATGCTTGCCTTGCATGCATGAGGCACTGGGTTCAATCCTCAGCACCACATAAAAATAAATAAATAAAGATACTGCGTCCATCTACAACCAAAAAAAAATTTTAAAAAAAAACACAACAACATAGCAAGCCTGGGCGCGGTGGCACAAGCCTGTAATCCCAGCACTTAGGGAGGCTGAGACAGGAGAATCACGAGTTTAAAGCCAGCCTCAGCAATGGCAAGGCGCTAAGCAACTCAGTGAGACCCTGTCTCTACATAAAACACAAAATAGGGCTGGGGATGTGGCTCAATGGTCGAGTGCCCCTGAGTTCAATCTCTAGTACCTAAAAGAAAAAACCATAATGAGGCACATTGGCACACACCTGTAATCCCAGCAGCTTGGGAGGCTGAAGCAGGAGGATCGTAAGTTCAAAGCCAGCCTCAGCAAAAGTGAGGCACTAAGCAACTCAGTAAGACCCTATGTCTAAATAAAATACAAAATAGGGCTGGGGATGTGGCTCAGTGGTCGAGGGTCTTGAGTTCATTCCCCAGTACCAAAAAAACAAACAACAACAACAATAAAATACTATTTGAGGTAATTGCAGATTCACTTGTAGTTAGAAGAAATATAGACAATCCCCAGTGATGGCAAAAGAAAGAAAACCAATGAATATAAATCCATTAGGCTCTTACCAAGTTCATCCCTAAGGATCATACTTTGCAAAACTATGTAGGACAAGATCACAACCAGGATATTAGTACTGACACAATTCCCTCATCTTATTCAAATAAACATATTCTATATCTTGTCAAATTAGCTTAAGGTATGCTTAAGTCTTTTTTTTTTAAATGTTTATTTTTTAGTTGTAGGTGACAGAATATCTTTATTTTTTATTTTTATGTGGTGCTGAGGATCGAACCCAGTGCCTTATGCGTGCTAGGCGAGCACGCTACCACTGCGCCATGATCCCAGCCCCTATACTTAAGTCTTTTTTGCTAAGATAGGCAGATGATTTTCCTCTAACATTAAAATATTTAATATTTACAAAGGCTAATACGTAACTTTAAGAATAAAGTGAAGTCATCAATAGAATCTACAGAATGTTCAGTATAAAAGATCGAATTTTATAACTAAAAATTTGTTTTTGAACAGTGTTAAATAACAGTATCAACATACTTCTAAATAATTCAACAAATACAAAAACGACTAGGCAGTCCTCCTTCCATATACATTTAAAAAGTAAACTAAAGTTAACCTTACCCATGTTTGGGAAAATCTGCATTTTTACTCAAGTAAGATTATTTTTTAGTTTCCTTTTTTGGTTTTATCTTTGTGCAGTTTTAGAATTGATATTAAGCTGTCTTTCTTATCCTCTGAAAACATTTAAATAACTTTGCAATTATCTGTTACTTGAAGTTTTTGTAGAATTAAAATAACTTACAGCAAGAATTTTGGGCAACAGTCTCTTTTATGAGAATCCTCTATTACATTTATGATGTCTGGGCAGTTAAATATTTCTACAGTTTCTGTACTCATATTTAGTAAACATCTGTTCTTTAAAATGTCAGTTTCACTCAAGTATAAACATTTATTTGCACTCACAACTTTTTCAATTCTGTTTCTGGAGTTATTTTAACACTCTTATTTTATGTACTCTTAGTTTCCCTCATTTTTCTTAATTTTTGGATTAGACTTGATAAATAACATCATATCTTCATTTCTCCATAAAAGAGCTAGTATTTGGATAGTTGTTTTTGTTTTTTAGCTCACTTGTACTTGCAATTTTTCAGTCTCTTTTTCACAGGATTATTTTACTTTCTTTTTGTACGATAATTTTGTTCTTTGAGTTCAATGATAGATTCAATATATTTCATTAATATTTAATTAACATTATTTTACCTAAAACCAAGATTTACTTTCTAGAATTTCTGAAGTATTGGATATTTCCAGACAGTAAGGACATTTTGCTGTGATTTTATTAATTTCTAGTTTTACTGCACTGTGCTCAGAGATTGTTCATTTTTATTTATGGCAATAAGTTCAATTTTTGTAACCATCTGTTATGAACAGAACTATAACTCACAACACCACTACCACAAAATTACTATATAGAAGCCTTCACTCCCAAAGTGACTTCCTCCCTCCCACTTATCTCATAGGATAACTCATGTTTCAGTGCCTTGAGATGTCTCATATTGTTGCTTCATCCTTTGTATTACAGAGGTGATTGCTTTTATAATTCCTAGCAAAATATAGAAATGACATGCATGCTACACCTGCAACTCATTCTGCCAAATGGAAGCTCTGTTATGAACTGACAGGTATTTTCTCTGAACACTTTGAAGATAATTTATTTCCTAACTTTTCTTCAGGTTCTTTTGAAAAGCCTGGTATTTAGTGCCACTCTTTTGTCTAATTCTCACCTGATGTTTTTAAGTTTTTGCTTTTATTTTATCTTTGATTTCCTAAAGATTTATTAATATGTCTCAATGTAGACAAAGTTTTGTCGATCCTTCTCAGAACTTGTCCTCCCTGAATCATCAGCTCTGGAAAAATATTCTTTAAAAATTTACAGGAAGATAATCCTTTAAAATATATTTCCTCAATCCTCCCTATTTTTCAGGATTCCAGTAAATACACATCAGATCACCTCTTACTCTCCTTTAACTTCTCTTATTCTTTCTACCATATTTGACATCTCTAGCTCTGCTACACTTTAGGCAATTTTCTCAGTTTCTAGGCTACTTTCTAGTTCAATTTTCTTTTCACAGCTGTCTAAACTGGATGAATAAACTATTAGTGACTGAGGTTTTAAATATCAATGCACGTATTATACATCAAGAAAATATAGTTTTCATTTGCAGAAAATATATTTCATTGTCCTCTTTTGAAAATCTACCTGATCAGGCTGGAGATGTGGCTCAGTAGGTAAGTGCCCCTGGGTTCAATTCTCAGTATGCCCCTGCTAAAATCAAAAATCAAAAATCTACCTGGTCATTTTTGTAAAAAATAGGTTTACTGTTACCTAGTTTATTATTATTATTATTATTATTATTATTATTTTGGTACTGGGGATTGAACTCAGGGGCACTCGACCACTGAGCCCCATCCCCAGCCCTATTTTGTGTTTTATGTAGAGACAGGGTCTCACTGAGTTGCTTAGCTGGCTTTGAACTTGTGATTCTCCTGTCTCAGCCTCCCTAAGTGCTGGGATTACAGGTGTGAGCCACCGCGCCTGGCTACCTAGTTTATTATTTTTTCAAGTTTTTTTATAATTCCAAATAAAATAATTGTATTTTATCCAATAATTATGTTATATGAAGTTCTTATAGAGTTTAATCCTCTTAGTTGTATGTGCTGACTTTTGCTCCTCATGAGAATGACTTTTTTGTCTTTTCATTTTTAGTGCTGAATCATTTCAGGAGGTGTTTTATTGAGAATATAAAGCCTGAAGAATCCTAGAGTTCCAAATCTTCACCTTCAATAGAGTTGAAATAAAATATAGGTAAATTTTTAATTCATAAGAGAATGGAGTAATTTTTCAAGAAAGGTAACAAAAATATACACAAATACTGATAACATTAAAATATAACAAGAAAGTACAATTATTGCAACACAAACATTAGCAAAGATGTGAACAGACAATTCCATCAGAAATTTTAAATAGCAGAAGAGGAAAAAAATGTTCAAACTAACAAGGTTGGAAAAGAAACATAACTTCATAAATAGGATTTCAGATGTTATTATTACCATTATTATATGTGATTGCCAAGAAGTGCAGGATAATAAAGAAAACAAATGAGAGCTCTATAAATATATCCAGACTCTAAAGGATTACCCACAGAGATTCAAGAGAATAAAAGTTACAAAAATATTTTCAAACAGGTTTTTCTGGAGGTGGGGGTAGCAGTACTAGGGATTGAACTCAAGGGCACTTGACCACTGAGCCACATCCCAAGCCCTATTTTATATTTTATTCAGAAACAGGGACTCACTGAATTGCTTAGCGCCTCGCTTTTGATGAGGCTGGCTTTGAACCTGCAATCCTCCTGTCTCAGCCTCTTGAGACGCTGGGATTATAGGTATGCACCACTGCACCCAGCTTCAAATAGCTATTTTTAAAAATGATATTATGCAGAGAATTGTAAAAACAGAGCTCTATATATGTACTATGACTTGAAATGCAACTAAATAAACTAATTAAAAAATAAAAAATTTTAAAAAATGGTATTACGAATTCATACTAAAAAGTAGATATTAAACAAAAGGTTAGGTATCAGTTTTAGGAAAATCCAACAATTAAATCGTCCTTATCCATGCCATTTCTGGTATCATAAAACTTGTGAATAATAAACTTGAAAGAATAGTTTACTACCAATTATAATATGATTACTATGGTCAGTAACAGAAATGGGCATTCTGTGTTGAAAAATGTTGAGGTACTAACTGGGCGCAGTGGCCCATAATCCCAGTGGCTGGGGAGGCTGAGGCAGGAGGATTGCGAGTTCAAAGCCAGCCTCAGCAATGGCGAGGTGCTAAGCAACTCAGTGAGACCCTGTCTCTAGATAAAATACAAAATATGGGGCTGCTGTTGTGGCTCCAGTGGTACATCCGCTCACCTAGCACGTGTGAGGATATGGGTTGGATTCTCAGCACTACATAAAAAATAAATAAGTAAGTAGATAAAATAAAAGGTATTGTGTCCATTTACAACTTAAAAAATTTTTTAAAAATAGAGGGATGTGGCTCAGTGGTCGAGTGCTCTTGAGTTCAATCCTCAGGACAACCCCCTCCTCAAAAAAAACCCAAAGAGCTGAGGTATATATACATGGTAAAAGTGAAGCTATTTCATGTTCTAAAACTATAACAAACTGTTAAGCAAATAAACAGAATGACAATACAAATATTAACAGTACAAATATCCTTTGTATTTCTGTGGTAACATTTGTCTCCTTTTTGTGCCTGTGATTTTATTGAAGTTGTCTTTTTTAGTCTAGCTGAAAGTCTGACAATTTTATTTTTTCAAAAAATCCAACTCCTTGTTTTGTTGATCTTTTTAATTGTTTTTCTAGTTTCTTTATTTGTGTCTGCTCTGATTTTAATGGAACAGAAAAGAGTCCAAAATGAATCCATGCATTTACAGCCAACTGATTTTTTTTTTTTTGGTACTGGGGATTGAACTCAGGGGTACTCGACCACTGAGCCACATCCCCAGCCCGATTTTGTGTTTTATGTAGAGACAGGGTCTCACTGAGTTGCTTAACACCTCGCCATTGCTGAGGCTGGCTTTGAACTCGCGATTCTCCTGTCTCAGCCTCCCGAAGTGCTGGGATTACAGGCTTGAGCCACCGCACCCGGCTGCCAATTGATTTTTTTACAAAGGTGCCAACAACAAACAAGGGGGTAAGGACTGCCTTCACTAAATGATACTGAAAAAACAGGACATCACCATGCAGAACGCTCTGTCTCACTATATGCAAAAACTGACTCAAAGTGGATTATAGACACAAATATAAGACTCAGATTACAAAACTCCTGGAAGAAAACATCAGAAAAAGCTCCATGACTTTGGTATGAGCAATAATTTTTTGAATATGTTATCAAAAGCAAAGGCAAATGCTATGGTTTGGTCATGGTTTGAGGGTTCCCCCAGGGGTTCACAAGTTGAAATTTATTCCCCACTGCAAGATATTACAAGGATGGAAACTAAATCCAACTACAGTGTTTAGAGGTGGGTGCCTTTAAGAGATGACCAGAATTAAATACAATCATCAGATTATCAAAAATATAAAAGGGAGCGTTGGCAAGGATATACAGAAAAGGAGTTATACAATATCAGGGGAAATGTAAACTAGTAGGGCCATTATAGAAAATACTTCCAAGTTCCATAAATATTAAACATAGGACTACCATATGATCCAGCAACCCCACTACTGAGTATATATTCAAAAGACGTGAAATTAATATGTTGAAGAGACATCTACACTTCGTTTATTGTAGCAATATTTACGAGAGCCAAGGAAAAGAAACAATCTAAGTGTTAATCAAAGCTAATCAATGGATTCAAAATATACAATGAAATATTATTCATCCATAAAAAGGATGAAATCTTGTCATGGATGAACCTGGAGATCATTATGTTAATGATCAAATAAGCCAAACTCAGAAAGACAAATACTACACAATCTCATTCAAATGTAGAATCTAAATAAGCCAAACTCAGAAAGACAAATACTACACAATCTCATTCAAATGTAGAATCTAAAAAAGTTTACCTCAGAGAAGACATGGGAGTCATCAGAAGCTTGAGAGGTAGCGGACAGGGGAAAGTAAGAAATTATGTCAAAGGATATATAATTACAATAGAATAGGCAAATGGAGACAGAAAGTACATAAATAATAGCCTGGGGCAGTGGTGGAGAAACATATAACTATTACCGACTATAGAGGTTCTTTCATATATGATAAAAATCTAAGCTTAATTAAGGTAATGGCTGCAAAACTCTAAACATACCAAAAAATTTTTAAAAATCATTTATTTGAATAAGTGAACTGTATGTTATGTGAATTATATCTCACCAAAGCTGCTTTAAAAAATTCAAAAATGTAAAAATGTACATTAGTATCAGCATTATCTTATGTTTAAGCAAATTAATGCTAAAATACAGATGTACAAGAATAAGATGTGCATTTATATAATTCTAATCTTCATAGAATTTTAGTGTACAAGTCTAAAGAACATTAAGCATATTAACCTTTAAATGAAATATTTCATTTTAATTCTTGAGTCTTTCAAGAAAAATTCCTATTAGAGAATTCTTCACATCGTGTGAAAATTAAAAGCAAATGTCAACTCAAAAATGTTACAAGAAACTCCAAAATGAATCACCTTTACCCATTAAAAAAATAAAATTATCTTTGACCTGGACCTAGTAAGGCATATTTTTACAAAACAAAAATGTTGGAAGAAAACAGAACACCAAAAACAAGGTCTGTTCTTGAACAAGACAATGTAATGCTTTAAGATAAGTCTTCAAAGGATATAATTTTGCAAAGCTTAAAATTTGAATAAGCTTACTTCTGAAGTATTTCTGTAGACTGCTAATCATTTTCAGTAGTTGACAAAAATTTTTGAGATCTGCCCAAGTTATGAATCCAAGATACAAAGTTCCTTTGAAAAACTATTAAAACACTTGTTTGTAAATTGTGTTCTGCTATGTATAAAATATTAAATCAGTAAATATCCTACTTCTGCGTCTTGCACATCAAACATTTAGACACTGAAAACAATGCGTGCTTGACAATACAGGATGATAAATCAAATTAAACATGTTTTGATTATTCACAGATGTCTGCATTTCACACCTTCTAACAAAAGAATGAACCTGACTGGTGAAAAAAAATCACAGAATGGGAAATGAGTGAAGAAAAGAAAAATAAATTAGATCATTTAATTGAATCATACAATAGGACAAACAGTAAAGGCTATGAATGATTTGCAAATCATAATAGAATGTTTTGTTCACATCTTCTACTTGTGTTTAGAGAATGATTATAGCATAAAATCAGTTGCAGAATAACTGTAAGCACAAGTTCAATAGTAGAGATTGAAATTAACTTGCCATGTACTTAATGAAACAGGAAGAGTTTTCCATTATTAAATGTAAAAAAGAGTTCTTAAAAGATTAATACTACATTCTATAGATAACAATACAAAGGAAGACAAATTAAAAGGAATTTAATGAAACTCACTGAAAAAATATATACTCTTAGTGTACATGTTTTTTTACATGACACTCATTGCAAAGTTCTTCCCGTCATTCTATTATGTAGTAGATATTATATCATTCTATTATGTTGTAGCATGAATGCAATGAAACAGATAGATGAAAAATTTGCCTACAATTTTATCATCTTGTAAGCCAATTACATAAAACCCCATTTCAATGTTTCTAGATAAGATGTGTGCATTTTCCCCAAATGATTAAATGAAACATAAGTCACCTGTAAAATGTTAGAACTTTGAGATATAAATAAGGGCAAGTATCTTAAATTTGTTCTAAAAATATTTAGGAATAATTTTCAAGAAATGTTCAAAGCTTCAGTTTGTGGCATTTAGTCAAGAGAACCCAAACATCTGAGAATAGAAGTGAAAAATATAATGCTGACCAACTAACTATATTAAAGAAAACCAAACTTACAGATAATTAAGCATTTTAATACAAAATAACCAAATACTTTCTATTCAAAAGCAGTCCAGTATGGACTCATCTTTCTTCTTGTTAGGGAACTACTAGGGATAGAACTACAATCCTAGCCTCTTTACTCTTTTTATTTTGAGACAGAGTCTTTCTTTCTTTTAATATTTTTCAGTTGTTGATGGATCTTTATTTTATTCATTTATTATTCATATGTGGTACTGAGGATCGAACCCAGTGCCTCATGCATGCTAGGCAAACACTCCACCACTGAGCTACAGCCCCAGCCCCGAGACAGAGTCTTTCTAAGTTGCTTACGGTCTCACTAAGTTCCTGAGTCCGGTCTTGAACTCACAATCCTGCCTCAACTCCCCTAATTACTGGAATTACAGGTGTGCTACACTTTACCTGGTTAGATTTTTCTTAAATTACGAAGCCAGTACGTACTGGATTTGAATTCTATATTCCAGACTGAAGCCTAAACCCTATGCTCAATCTCATTATACTCTGCAATTGAGAGTAAGCCAAAACATATTACTAAAGGAAGTTTAATTACTTCATAAAATATTAGGATAACAGAACAACACAATAACAGTATGCAAATTATGTAAAGTGCATTTCCACCGCAAAAAGCTCTTCTTGGGGCTGGGGCTGGGGCTCACTGGTGGAGCTCTTGCCTAGCATGTGTGAGGCACTGGGTTCGATCCTCACCACATAAAAATAAATAAAGGTATTGTGTCCATCCATGTCAATGGACCTTTATTTTATTTATATGTGGTACTGAGAATCAAACCCAGTGTCTCACACATGCTAGGCAAGTGACTACCACTGAGCCACAACCCCAGCCCAACAAAGCTTTTCTTGCTATATAATTTAAGGAACAAACACATCTGTTTGTCCCAGATATCAGAAGCAGAAGGCAAGTAGGTATTCTTTTGCATTCCTATTTTTTTCCAAAAGTGAAAAAGTCACTGCAACAGTGACTTAATCTATAGTCTTTCCCTTAGGATGTCTCTCCTCCCGTAAATCCCTACCTAACTAATTGTGAACAGGTACAATTTAGAACTATGTACTTGTGATTCTGACTGCAAAGTGAGGTCCATCAGGAAACATCTTTTTTTTTGGTACCAGGGACTGAACTCAGAGGCATTGCTACTGACCCACATCCCCAGCCCTATTTTGTATTTTATTTAGAAACAGGGTCTCACTGAGTTGCTTGGCGCCTCACCATTGCTGAGGCTGGCTTTGCATTGACGATCCTCCTGTCTCAGCCTCCCCAGTTCCTGGGATTACAGGCATGCACCACCGTGCCCAGCCACAACTTCATCTTTGATCATATATACAAACTTCTCCTCCTATTAATCAATTTTCTTAAAAGCTCCATGTTTTGTTATTGTAAAAAATCTTTAATTCTAGTGTCTCCCCTATATCTTTATTCATTTCCATGGAGCTCCACCTCAGAATTTATCAGAAATATACATTTATTGAGCAGTCTGTATGTGTCTCCGGAGTGATTTTTCAGGCATTAAAATGAAATAAAAGATATGGACAATCATACAAATCAGCATTTTGAATTAGTGAATCAAAGTGATGGTATTAAGACTTAATTCTCTGGGAATTAATTACAAGTTGGTTCAATAATCACTTTTTCCATTAGCAAGATGAACAATGAAATGAGAAACATTCACATTACATACCCCATACTTCATTATGTATACCACTAAAATAACCCAGAATACAGATACCAGCAGATATCTTATACGTTCTACATTCTAAGAGAAAGTAAACCTCAATTAAAATGCAGTACTGATTAAGTTCCTACTACAAAATGAAAATGAGAATTAAAGATGAATCTGACTAAACTAATTATTATAGTTTAAATCTTCCTGGTACATTTCCAGCAAAGGCTCCACAGGCAACAGAAGGAATCTGATTCTCTCTTCTATTTAAAGGAGCATATGCTTTTATAATAGAAGTTATTTTGGGAAAACACTGGCATCTTATTTTGCTCCCATTTTATTGTGTATGAGGGGGCACTTTACCAAAACATGAGCAAAATCTGAAGATCCAGGATAATCTGTTTAATTGCTGCTGCCACAAAGAAGATGGGTACTGTGCCCAGTACACTTTTCTACAACCAAATACCTCTAGCTCAAGCAGCAGCTTCCTTAGTAAATAATTAAAAGAAAGAAAGAAAATGTATCAGGATTTAGCAGGTACCTACGTATCATCATCAGGTTTTTTTTCTTGAATAGTTTTTGTCAAAAAAAAACAAAGGAATGAAAGATAGCAGTGGTATATGTAGACTTGCATTCTGGATTTTTTTATAAGTTGGAATAACAAATAATATCTATTATCTGTCTGTATCTCTATCCCCCTCCACTGTCCACTCCCTGGCTGTCATGAACTGAGCAGCTTTCTTTCACCATGCCCTGTGTTATGATGTTCTCTCGTCTTAGGCCAAGAGCAATGGAGTTGATCAACATGGACTGAACCTCTGAAATCATGAGCTAAAATATTTTCCTCCTCTAAGGTGTTCTAATTTGGTCATTTGGTCACAGTGACACAAAATTAACTAATACAAAAATATCGAAAGTGGTGTCCTGATAAGAGGAGATACTCCTGAGGATAGAACAAGACAGACTACATGCAAAGGATTCGCTAATGAAAAAGAATCCTAGCCTGAAATATGTGGAATGTAAGTCCAATCCACAAACAGCCACAGAACTCTGGGAGGAGCTGAACACTATTCATGCCTTCATATTAAGTAGAAATCACTTAGAAATAACTCTTTCTTTATGTATATGCCATTCCATTTAGAGAAATGAACCAGGCAGAGTCAAATGCATTGGTGAATGTCTAACAATGCCCTGACAAAATGTGCAAAATAACGTACTACTCTGAAATGAAAGTCATTTCACAAATAAAATAACTCTATTACTTTTCAGAGAGTTCTTGACTTTTCAGCCTTTCTACTAAGCATTCATCAGAATAAAACTAAATTATTTTATCTGTTACCTTTTAATAACATTTCAAATGAATTTGGGACTGCAGAAGAGAAATGAAAAAGTATCTTAGTCTGAAAATCTGTGAATTACAGCTGTTTTGGTTTTTTAAATTCTCATATGAATAAAAAACACAACTAATGTATATGCCATACATTTCATATTCTTTGAAATACTTTATGTGATTTAAAATGTAAAACATTTATGGATATTTTAGTTAGCAAATGAATTCACGTGAAACAGTATTAAAATATTAGAATATTAATAACTTCTATGGTAGAAAAATGAAGCATCAAAGTGGGAAATGCTAAAAGTATGTTAAATTTTTAAAAAAGATGAAATGGCATACATGCAATTAGATTTCATTAAGTAAAACATATGTACGATAAAATTAAAAGCTACACCAAATGTTAGCAGTATTATCTTGTGTGGTGTGATTATGAAGTGAAAATTTTTTCTCTCATATTCTCTTTGTTTTTTCTATATTTTCTAACCTACAAAATGCATTTACTAATCTAATAATAAAAAGAACAATAACAAAGGAGAAAAAAAGAAATAATATGCTCAGAGGTGGCATCTTGCCCACAGAACACAGGAAGATGAGAGAATGTGCCCATTTCCTTCCACTTAACAAGTCTCAAATTCTCTGGTTAGAGCTAAGGAGATAAATTTTTTTTTAAGATAGTAGGATCAACACAATACCCCATGGCAATAACAATAAGACTGTTTCCAGACCCAACAAATGTTATAAAAGCTAAAAAATAAAAAATAAAAAACCCCAAAACAGTTTCACTTAGGCTCATCTGGTACCACTTTTTAGTGGATGTCACTCAGATGTGTTAAATGCTTTCAAAGATATCTGACATCTGAAAAAAATATTTTTTGAAACTAAGAGTCCGATGTGAGGTTGTTTTTAAATGGAGATGCTAAACACAACATAATTTACCATTCTGTTTTATGCTAAACACTTAAATGGAAGTTTTTCTTTGAGTTTTTATAAGATGTATAAGTTTTCTAAGAGTGATAACCAAAGATGATGTTTATTAGAAAATTCATACAATTCTTATATGAATACTTATTCATACAATACTTATATCAATACTTATATACTTATACATATCACAGGTACTAGCATCATTACCAACACCACTAGTTTCTTAACAAAGGAAACTACAAAGGGTTTTAAATAGGCATAAAAATTTTACTATACATTTTTAGTAAATGAGAGAAAATATAAATAGTTATGACAGTGTATATAAAAGCAATATCATAGGACTAGGGAAATAAATTCAATTCCCAAGCTCTATCTTTGGTGGTGGTGATGGTATTTGTATTATGCTTACAGATTTTATTTTCCATCTTAGTGAACTACTCTTAAAGCATTTACTGTTTTGATCATGAAATGCAAAAACTAAAAAATAAGACTCAAGGACCTATCACCAGTAAGAGATTAGCAAATTCATAACTGATATAACATACTGTATGTTAAAAACAGAAATGTATGTTATGTAAGTACAGAGACTACAATAACTGCCTAGGAAGGTTCAGGAACATTTCACAGAATTGATGTTCTTGCTGAGTTTTTCCACACCGCCCCCCCTTTTCCTTCCTTTCACTATTGCATTATCTTTTTTCTTTTTCTCTTTTATTTAGGAACAGAGTAACTTTAAAATTTACTTCTGTAACTTTGTTTTTATCCTATGTAATTTCATTCTTGAGGCTGAGACAAACAGAAGAAAAAAAACAGTCACTAAGTGTGCCTAGGAAAATTTCTACTTATTGATAATTCCTCAATGTCACAATAGCCTAAATCATCATAATCAACTAACAGCGTAAAAATAAAAGTTATCAAGTTCCTCTATTTTGGGCTTATAATTTTCAGTGTGTGCTTATAATTTCTTCTGCAGTATTTTGGAGCCCCCTACCCATACAATCAAGAACTGAACAAAGAACTACTGGATAATTAAACTCAGCAAATTTGCTGAAAAATGAAAAGGTGGGGTTTAGAAAGTTTCATCTTGTTTCACTGTTTTTACTGTGAACTTGTTATCAAACCCTGTAACTATTAGGATCATCACCCTGCTTTCACATATATTCTTGGATGTTAATAATTAAATGTAGCTTGACTAAAAACAGTGAAAATATTCTAGCGTATATAACTACCATTGTGTGTATTTTGTGAAAATGCTCTAATACGTCTCTGAAACTGTCTTAGTAGCAAAACTTTCTACTATATGCTTGTATACTTAACTTTGAGATGTTTTCCAAAATTGAAGGCAAAATATACATAATAAAGACTTGACTGCTAAAAGAGAGAGAGAGAGAGACAGAGGTTAAAAAAAGAGCAAATTTAATAGTCTTATTTGATAATCTGTATCCTCTCAATTTAAGTAGATTTTAGAGAAACCAGAATCTTAGAAATACTACAAATCCAGACTAAAAAATATGGTTTCATACCAAGTGGTTCCACAGAAATAATAGTTAATATGGAAATTACCATCCTATTACTATATATTCCCCTCTTAACTATTGATATCAGACATTTGCTAGCACAAAGCGATGCTTATTTGTAATGAATATGCTAAGGTTATTATTAAGTAGTGCCAGGAAGACGCATTTCATTTTTCACTACCTTTTAGCTTATAGTAGAGAGTAGAAGTAGTAGATATCAGAAATTTTCTTCTAGAAAGAAAATTATTATTTTTGTTTTGTTTTGCTGTGTTGGGGATTGAACTCTGGACACTGTGCATGGTAAGCAGGTGATCTGGCACTGCGCTTCACACTCAGCCTGGAAGAGAATTCTTTTTTGTGTGTGTGTGTTCTTGTGGAACTGGGGATTGAACCCAGGGGTGTTCTACAACTGAGCTACACCCCCCACCCTTTTTATTTATTTTGAGACCAGGTCTTGCTAAATTGCCTGGGCTCTGCTGGGAACAAGCGATCATCCTGCCTCAGCCTCTCTAATTGCTGGGATTATAGGTATGCATCACCACATTTGGCTTGGAAGAGAATTCTTAAGTGCTAGATTTTGAAGTGGTTAGTTTAAAAAACACACAATATTTAAACAAATTAACACTATCAAAAGGGTAAAGCTAAGTCCAGTTGTGTCCTGAATCCACGATCCACCTTACTTCCCTTTCCCTTTTATAGTCAACTACAACTCATTCTTAAACCTGATCTCTAATGCCACCTGCTGTTACAGAAGTTCAAACGGTTCTACAAATCTGATCCAATATTATCCCTGGCTTCATTTTCACTCCTGCATTAAGACCAAGATGGCTCACTATTAACTATGCACAGGTTTATAGAATCTTTTAAAATAAAAGCAACATTCACTGAGGGCAGTGGCACACACCTGTATTTCCAGTGGCTCAGGAGGCTGGGGCAAGAGGATTGCAAGTTCAAAGCCAGCCTCAGCAACAGCAAGGCGCTAAGCAACTCAGTAATACCCTGTCTCTAAATAGAATACAAAATAGGGCTGGGGATGTGGCTCAGTGGTTGAGTGCCCCAAAGTTCAACCTCTATACCAAAATAAATAAATGCAACATTAACTTTTAATTTTTCCTCTGAGAAGAATATTATAATAAAGTAAGATTATAGCTTTAAAAAACAAAAGTCCTAAGAAAATGAGTACAGGCATGTTATTCAAAGTAAGTAATATTCAAGGTATTTCAAAGGAAGTATTCTTACTTTGAAATTCTATATCGCTAAAAGCAACACAGAACAAGATTTTATAATGGGGAAAAAAAACCCACTTTATAATCATTCACTAAGGAAGCTTCCTCCCAAGATCTATTACTATTTGAATTTTCTTGTTACTAATATACACTAAAAGAGCTCTCAAATTCTAGTTTTACAGTACAACTGACAAAACTATAGGAAGTACTCAATACTACCCTTTAGTATTACTTCGTTCCAAAAGTTCCATCTCTTTCTAGCAAATTCTAACAAAGCTATCAACACCTAATTTTAAACATGAGTTCTATAAAACTCTCATTGTTTATTCTCTTGCTCACCACCTTCCCCAGAAATTATGTGATTCCCATAAACATTCTGTAAGTATTTCTAGTTATGGCAGTTATCATATTACTCCATAATCTTTTTATGACACAGGATAGGCACTAAAATATTTTATGGAAAAATAAATAAATCAAAGAATGTTGAACCTACACTAGATAGTATGCCCAAAACTGATTTAAGAAAAAAAAGTTGGCCTTCTTTTATGAAAGTACAAAGCAAAATATTAGTCCATTTTAACAGTTATCTAAAGTATAAAAGACAATAAAACTACAAACTTAAAGACAGTAGAAATGTTTGACTTTAGCGGTGATGATTGCACAACTCTGTATATGCCTAGTATGGTAAGTATACTAAAAACCACTGAACAGCACATTTTTAAAGGGTAAATTTTATGGTATTTGAATTATATCTGAACAACATATAAGCTTTATTCTAAAACTGACTAACTTTACACAGGGTACAATACAAGGGAACAGTTCTATACAGAAAACAACCCTACTACCATTCAATAGCAGAAATGCCAAGGAAAGAAAAGCCAAAAACCTAGGTAATATCAAATCAATCTTTTTCAACAACTTCATTTGAAAATAATTAAAATTTGCTGGGCATGGTGGCGCACACTTGTAATCCTACTGGCTTGGGAGGAGGTGGCAGAGGCAGGAGAATCACGAATTCAAAGCCAGCCTCAGTGAAAGTGAGGTGCTAAGCAACTCAGTGAGACCCTAAACAAAACACAAACAGGGCTGAGGATGTGGCTCAGTGGTAGAGTACCCCTGAGTTCAATCCCCGGTACCTTCCCCCATCAAAATTAAAATTTGTTTGAGTAATTTAAAATTGGCCTGGAAAATCATGCATATGAGCAAGATCTAAGGCATATTATTAATATTCACTATTTTCTTACTTGATAGACATTTATCTACCAGTTCTACATGTCATTAAATTCTCAAGTAACGAGTCTTAAGTCTAATAATTAGACTCATGTAGGTTTTAGCAATTCTCCACAAAAAATTATTTCATTGATATTAATTACTTTTTCAATGAACTGTTTCTTAAAAACCTATTAAGCTTGCAAAGATCTTTCTTTTTACTTTTTATTTTTGAGATGAGAGGCTTGCTATGTTGTGTGAACTGGCCTTGTAAAACTAAAATTCTCTGCCTCAGCCTTCATAGTATCAAAGATTACAGGTGTGCACTACCACACCCAGCTAGACATTTCTAAATAGGAAATTATCTTTTGGAAGGAAACTTATAATTGTAGCTATGAATTTTATTTATAATTCATTGTGTTCTGTAAATATACCTATCTAAATAACATCAAATTAACCTGTTGGGAGGCTGCGACAGGAGAATCATGAGTTCAAAGCCAGCCTCAGCAACAGCAAGGCGCTGAGCAACTCAGTAAGACCCTGTCTCTACATAAAACACAAAATAGGGCTGGGGATGTGGCTCAGTGGTCAAGTACCCCTGAGTTCAATCCTCAGTACCAAAACCCACCCCCCCAAAAAAACAAACAAAAAACTAACCCGTGACAACATGTTAGTCCACCTACAACAAATATCAATGCTATTTGACCTAATTTGTAATGGATATGTAATGGTAGTAAAATATCTATTGCCCTCATCTTGTTCTCTTTGAAATTTCAATTTTTAACCACCATCAATAGGAAACAGGTATTCTATTTTTTCTTTTGCCACCAACCTATATTAAGTAAACTATGAACATAAGAGCAAGCTATGACGTAAAACTCCAAAACTGGAATTTTCTTTAAATGCCAGAAAGGAATGTACACTGCTTCTTCTTTTAAATTAGTGCATGATAAGGGCTGCGATATACCTCGGTTGGTAGAGTACTTGCCTTGCATGCACAAGGCCCTGGGTTCAATCACCACCACCAAAAAAAAAAAAAAAGTAAATCAGTGCATGATAAATATAAGTAAATATTATTATTACTTCCACTTCCACTTTCTAAAATACTACTGGAGAATGTACCATTCTGATAATTTATGAAATGGCAAAGAAAATACATGAAGTTGAAAGAAAGCCACATATAAACATCTTACAGGAAATGTGTAAGATAGTTTTTCTTTCCACTTTAGAAAGTAAAATAGAAAACAGGAAATCCTACTATAAAATTAACAATGAACATATTTCTTATAAAACAATCAGGTGATTTCTACTTCTAGCCAAATGGCAAACTAAATACTATGAAAAGTACTCTACTGCCAGGTAGAGTGGAACACATCTTTAATCTCAGTGGCTCAGGAGGCTGAGGCAGGAGGATCACAAGTTCAAAGCCAGCCTCAGGAAAAGCAACTCAATGAGACCCTGTCTCTAAATAAAATACAAAACAGGGCTGGGGATGTGGCTCAGTGGACAAGTGTCCCTGAGTTCAATCCCTGGTGGCAAAAAAAAAAAGAAAAAAAGGTAATGTATCTATTACAACAAAGTAACTTAACCCAATATAACATACCTATACTGCAGTGCTTGTCTCAAGGAAATAAGAAAAATCTCTACAAGGGCCAAAAGAAAAGAAGGAAGAGAGAGACCTAAATAGGTATAATTGTACAGAAGATTAACACACCACACTATGGTCTAAGAGGCAAAAACAGAGCCCCCAGAAAAGGAGTTATAAACATACCCCAAGACTCCTGGCAAACAAAGCAAATTCAAAACTTAATTCTCAAGTAAACCATCATCAAATCAGGCTCCAAGATAAAGATGAACAAAACACAAACTTTATAATTAGTTGGACAGGTTCTAAGGGAAAAAAAATTCTACATGCATTAATACTGCATTAAGCTTATAAATTAATAGGCAAGAAAAAAGCAAACTGTACTGCAATACAGTGGTAATAAGGAAGAATTAGTCCTATCTCTAAAACCATTAAAACTACATCATGCTGGCAAATAAACACAAACATCAGTGGCATAATGGAAAATCAGACCAAATCCAAGTACATAATGAATTCAGTGTAGTGCCTCAAATCAGAGAGATCAAGGAGTTTTTTTTTCCTTTTATTACTTGTTACTTTCTTATGAGACACATTAGCTGTGTAGCAGAAGATCTTCCTCCCCAGCTTTCAACCTCATTACATGTTTTATTACAGGTCTCATGTTAGCATCCTAAAATAATGAAAAATCAATACAGTGCAGGCAAGTATAAAATGCATCAACTTAGAGTCTGATAGGTAACTATGTCTCTCTTAAAAGCAATATGCAGAAGAAAAGTGTTTGAAATCAGTAAAAGTGAGGATTGAACCCAGAGCCTCACAGTTGCTAAGGAAGAGCTCTACTCTTTTTTTTTTTTTAATATTTTTTTAGTTGTAGATGGACACAATGTCTTTATTTTATTGCTTTGTATGTGGTGCTGAGGATTGAACCCAGGGCTTCACGCATGTGAGGCAAGCGCTCTACCGCTGAGCTACAATCCCAGCCCAGCTCTACTCTTAATTCTTTTTTATTTTTCATTTTGAGACAGGGTCTTGTTAATTTGCCCAGGCTAGTCTTTTTTTTTTTTTCTCTTTATTTTATTGCTTTATATGTGGTGCTGAGGATCGAACCCAGGGCCTCACGCATGCGAGGCAAACGCTCTACCGCTGAGCCACAATCCCAGCCCCCAGGCTAGTCTTGAACTTGCAATCCTCCTGCCTCAACCTCCTAAGTAGATGGATTATAAGTATGTGTTACTGCACCTAGCAAAGACAGATGTCTTTATAACAGTATTGGGACAACTGTGTAGGCATTTGTAAGAGACAGAACCATAACTCACATACTGTAATAAAATTCTAAAGGAATCAAATATATTTATATGTTAAAAATGAAACACAAGCCAGGTTCAATGGCATATGCCTGTAACCACAACACCCCAGGAAGCTGATCCAGGAGGATCACGAATTTGAGTCCATTACCAAAGCTTAATGTGACCCTCAGCAACTTAAGTGAGACCTTGTGTCAAATTAAAAAATAGAAAGGGCTAGGGATGTGGCTCAGTGTTAAAGCACCTCTGGCTGGGTTCAATCTTCAGCACCACCACCCCACCACCCTGCCCCAAGAAAAAAAGAAAAAAGAAAAGGAAAGAAACGCAAAGAGGCAAGGAGTACTACAAAAGAAAGAAACAAACAAAAAAAATCTTTTAAGAACCTCTAGTGAAAAAGGTTTTTCTAATGGCACACCAAAATCCAGAAACATTAAAAGTAAAAATTTATGATTAAATTTAGGTTGGAAAAAAAAAAGCTCAAATACTTCTACATGTCAAAATAATGTAAGCAATGACTAAAGATTAATAACAAGCTGAAAACAAATTTGCAATTTCAAATGACTACAGAAACCCTCTTTGTCACGGTATTGAAAATATCTGGAATAAATTATTTAAGTAGAAAAAGATTCAAGAGTGTATATAGCATGCTACTATTTGCATTTTTAAGTACAGGAAGAACATGCATATGTGAGACATGTAATTTGCTTAAAAGCATAAAATATTTCTCAAATATATCAAAAGCACTGATGCAGGATTTACTTTGTGGAAGTTGCCTTGTACCAACTTTGGTCCCAAATAATTTATTCTTAATGTAGTAGAAGTAAACCTGAAGGCATATTCAATATAAAGTTTTCTTCATTTTCACTCAGAAATGGTTATTTTGCTTACCATTTATCACAACACGGTGCTATAAAACTGTCTAAGGGGGGATTCCAAAATGGATTTGTTTACATTGTTCAAAATAAGTCATAATGGTAACAATGTTTGTTTTTCTTTTTGTGTTTTAAGGGATCTATAGATGTCAAGGAATCTGTATCAAAATCCGAACATTTTTTTGAGAAACAGAACCTCACCACTCAAATTCACACAGAATCTCAAGGAATCCTAAAATACCAAAACAATCTTGTCAAGGAACAAAGTTGGAGGACTCACACTTCATTTTAAAATGTATTGCGAAGCTTTAGTGATCAAAACAAGGTAGCACTGGCATTAAGACAGACTGACCAATGGAATGGAAGAGTCCAGAAACAAATCCCCACATACACATATATGGGATTTTTTTTTCTTAAACAAAGGAAGCAGAACTGGAAATTATATTCTCTTTAATGAAGGTGCTAACAAAACTGTTCATATTCAAAAGAACCAAGTTGAAACTTTACCTTAAGCCATATACAAGATTTAATTTAAGACAGATTCAAAACTTACACATAAAAACCAAAGCCATATAACTCTTAGAAGAAAACACAAGGGGACATACACTGAATCTGCCCAGTTATTGTTAAGATACACCAAAAGCATACGTAATAACAAAAAAACCGGACTTCATCCATTTTTTATCAAAGAACTCAACACAATTCAAAAATGGTCAGAAGATTTACACAGACATTTCTCCAAAGATACATAAATGACCATTAAGCCTATGAAAAGATGTGAGCATCATTAGTCCTTAGGGAAATTTAAATTAAAATTACAGTGAGCTATAATATATTCTCTTTATGATGGCAAAGAAGGAAGGGAAGGAATAAAGGAGAAGATCTGGAGAAATTCTGGAATGCTTATGTATTACTGGTGGGAATATGAGATAGTGTAGCACCTATGGAAAATAGTTTGTCATTTCTCAAAATCTAAACAGAGAATTACCATATGATCTATCAACTCCATTCACAAAGTACAAGTGGCCCTCAGGAGCCACAGGTTAGGCAACCTTGGATCAAAAATATTCAGGAAATAATTATATCTGTACTAAACATGCATATACTTTTTCCTCATTATTCACTAAACAATATTATATAACAACTATTTACACAACATTTACATATATTGGGCATATTAGGTACTATAAATAATCAAGAGATAATTTAAAGTATATGGGAAATTTTGTGTAGATTATACTTAAAACACTAGGCAATTTTATATAAGGCACTTGAGCATTCAATGATTTTTTTTGGGGGGTGGGATACCAAGGATTGAACTCAGGGACACTCAACCACTGAACCATATCCCCAGTCCTATTTTGTATTTTATTTAGAGAGAGGGTCTCAGTGAGTTGCTTAGTGCCTCACTTTTGCTAAGGCTAGCTTTGAACTTGTGTTCCTCCTGCCTCAGCATCTCGAGCTGCTGGGATTACAGGTGTGCGCCACTGCACCTGGTGAGAATTGTTATATAATGGGGGTCCCGGACCCAATCTTCTAAAGACACCAAGAGATGACAGCACACATGCAACGAATTGAAATCATCCCTCAAACAGGTCTTTTCAAACCAATGCTCCTTGCAGTATTATTCACAATAGTCAAGCATGGAAGCAAATCAAGATTCCACCAACAGATGAATGATTTTTTTTTTTAAATGTGTTGTGCTCATATAACAGAATATTAGTCCAATATAAAAAGGAATGGGGGCTGGGATTGTGGCGCAGTGGTAGCATGCTTGCCTAGCACACATGAGGCACTGGGTTCGATCCTCAGCACCACATAAAAAAAAAACAAAGATATTCTATCCACCTACAACTAAAAAAATAAATAAATATTAAAAAAAAAAAGGAATGAAGTTCTGGTATATGCTACATGGATTAACCTTGAGGACATTATGATACATTAAATACGCCAAACAAAATGGAATAAGCATTGAATGATTACACTTTTATGAGGTAGCTTCAACAGGCAAAAAAAAGTACACTAGACAATATGAGTTGCTGGGGATAGGGAAAATAGGGAGTTGTTGCTTAATGGTTACAGAATTTTGGTTTTCGGGTAATAAAGAAGTTTTGGGAATAGTAGTAATGGTTGCATAACAGTGAATGCAATTAATGCCATTCAATTATACAGTTAAAAATGGTTATATTTTTATTTTTTTGGTACCAGGAGATTGAACTCAGGGACACTTAACCATTGAGCTATATCACCAGCCCTTTTATTTTGAGACAAGGTATAACTAAGTTGCTTAGGGCCCCACTAAATTGCTGAGGCTGGCTTTGAACTTGCAATCCTCCTGCCTCAGCCTCTGTCACTGGAATTACAGGCATTTGCCACAGTGCCTACCTTAAAAAATGGTTAAAATAATAAATTCCACATTACATGTACATTTAACATCAATTTAAAAACTTAATGTGATACCAAAAATCAATGAATTTAAATGGTGGATTTGTGATGATATTTGAATTATACCTTGATAAAGGTATTATTTTAAAACAGATAATACTTCCAATTCAGAAATAAGAAAAACAAGGCTCAGGATAATCAATTTACCTAAGATTTATACTGTTGATTTTTTTCAGGAACTGGGTACCATACTCAATTTTTCCTGATTTATAATCCACAAACTTACTCACATGATTTCATCAAGAAATCATCATAAAACATCTTAAATCTCGGGGCTGGGGCTGTAGCTCAGTGGTAGAGCGCTTGCCTAGCATGTGTGAGGCACTGGGTTCGATCCTCAGCACCACATATAAATAATAAAGATATAAAAAATAAAGATCCATCAACAACTAAAAAAAAAAAAAATTAAAAAAAAAAAACAACATCTTAAATCTCTATGCTCTTATGTCGAGGAGTGATCTATTAGAAATTTCTGAATTCCATAGCAATTTGGAGAACAAAAAGCTTACAGCATCATAGTTTCTGGTAACATGTAAAAAGTACATGAATGACAGGAGAGAATTAATCAAAAAAAAAAAGGAAAAAAAAAGAATTGATTTTAAAAAAAGACAAATCATCATGCGGATGGGGTTGTAGCTCTTGTACAGCGCTTGCCTAGCATGTGTGGGACACTAGGTTCAATCTTCAGTACCGCATACAAATAAATCAATAAAATAAAGGTCCACTGACAACTAAAAAAAGAAAAAAAATTTTTTTAAATCATCGTTTCAGTGAATAATATCCTTAGCCAAAATATTAAGCCAACCCTTTCTTGCTTGTTTTACTTATATATGCATACTATCTCAATCTGTGTGTGGGAATACCTAGTGTCTACAATCTGAAATTAAAAAAATGAATAAAGACTAAAACTATGGTCAATGAAATAAAGCACAAATGTGGTTATCTTTATTACACAAGGTGAATAAAATTAAGAAAAGTTAGTGGTATAATTGGATATCTGGCAGAAGGGAGAATGACTTTTCTTTTTGTTTTTGGAGATGGGGTTTCACTACGTTGCACAAGATAGTCTCAAACTCATGAACTAAAGCAATCCTTTGCCTCAGTGTCATAAATAGTTGGGACTTCAGCCATGTGCCACCACACCCAGCTGACATTCTTAATGTATTAACATGCCTTATGAGGAACAACAACAGAAATATTTTACAAAATAATTCACTTAACAAAAGCTTTCAACATGTGTTAGTGAATCCAACTATCCTGCAAAGTAGGTAGTATTATAACCAGTTAATATCTTTGGGCTCAGTTTCTCCTCTGTTAATTTGTCTATGATGACAACCAGTTAATATCTTTGGGCTCAGTTTCTCCTCTGTTAATTTGTCTATGATGACACTGTCAGTAAGTAGGAAGGTAAGATTCAAATCTAGGTTTCCTGACCACAAATCCAATGTTTTTCCCACTAACCTCAGAAGCAATAATCAGAGAATGCTCCATTTTAAATATGTCATAATTTTATAAGTAAATAATATCACATTGTTATACTATTTATTACATCTTTGACATGATTCACAGGCTACTTGGAAATAACCTAAAAAGATTAAAATCAAATTTCCTGAAATAGGTATATAAATTAATAGAAAAATCTGAATATTGTCAATGACCATATATTGCTGGGCATTACACTTACCCGTTTTGGAGGACAGTGTTCACTCTTTTCATCTGTCATTTTCCCACTTTTAAGTGTTTTCCTTGGGTGCTTGATAGTTGTTTTTATGGCAGGTCGACATACATAATTCTCCAAGTTCTTTGGAGGTTTTTTAGTTCTCTTAGCCTGAAGGCCAATTTTCAATTTTAAATTTCCCTCTGAAAAGTTTGTTTCTTTCACTGAAAACTGTTGCTGTGCATCAGTCAAACCATCATTTTTCCCTGCTTCGATGTTTCTTTCCCGATTCCGCTTGCGAAGGTCCTCTTCTTCCTTTGCGTTATTCTCTAGCTCTACTTCTCTCTTGCTGACCAATGTGCCAGTACTGATGGCAGAAGGACTCTTTCTTGAAAAACCTTCGGAATCAGAACCCAATCCTAACATAGCAGTATTTCTAGGGTCCATCACAAGCGTATGTTATTGCCAAGTAATCTTATGAAAATTTTACAGAACTTTGTTCCATAAAAAACAGGGATTTCCAAAACTTGCAACCAGCATCTCTTTCTCTGCAGGATAGATCATAACAAAAATTTATCAGAAAAGAAACAAATATTGATTAACATGAATGGGCATATAGGGAAAAAGACAAGAAGTCAACAAGCACCCAAAAATCACAATTAAAACAAATCAAATTGTAGTTTGGAATAGATTTAAGATCATTTAGTTATAAATACATTTAAAAATTTCAGAAATGTTTCATTCTACAGGTATCATGAACAAATAAATATAAGTGGTATGGTACAAATCAGAATTTAAGAATCACTATAACTCAACACCAAGAAGTTTTTGCAACTGATGGTCAAGCAAACACAAACTAACATAAAAATAAGTTCATTTATTTTAGAACTCTCCAATTTGAAAAGTATATTTCTTATATTTTAGTTAAATAAAATCAGTTTTACTGAAGGTAAAGGACAATTTTACTGTTTTTAAGTGGGCTTCAGTGTTCTAATCATTTATAAGAAACTATCAGGCTTTTTAGGTTAGGACTTTGGGACAGGAGTAATCTTGCTGCACATTAACTTGAATTCATACAATCCATTCAAAAATATTTCTGACCACCTATTATATGCCAGGCATTATACTATATCCAGGAAATATGTATTCAACAAATTCATTCAGTTCCTAAATTTATGAGGCTTATAATCTAGCAAAAAGACAATAAACAATAAATATAGAAATGACTGATAACAATTGTTATAAAAACTTTTGAAAATCAGAAATTTATGTTTACAAGTTTTCCTAATAGCAAACAGTCAGTTGGCATGTGTCAATTCCCCAAATACATAATATTTGGGGTGGGGGGTTTACTGGGGATTGAACTAAGGCACACTTTACCGAACTACATCCCCAGTCTTGTATTTTTTGAGACAGAGTCTCATGAAGTTGCTGAAGGTCTTGCTAAATTGTGGAGGTAAGCCTCAAAACGATGATCCTCCTACCTCACCCGCCTGAATTCACTGGGATTGTAAGAGTGTGCCACTATACCTGGCTACATATATTTTTAAAAGAGCATTCTGATTTATTTTATGATAGGTGGTACGCCTAATCTAAGAATCTACACAGTATACCCTTCCCCCCATATGTTAAGATCCTCAGATTACCATATAATCAGAAGGCTGACTGGTAAATATAAAGTAAAACAACATAATCTACTATTCTTGAGGACTGAAAGACTTGTCTTCATTTCAAGCATATGCCTGGCTCAAGATTTAGGACTAGGAACCGTGATTGGAGCTCAGTGGTAGAGCACTTGCCTAGCAGGTGTGAGGGACTGGGTTTGATCCTCAGCACCACATAAAAATAAATTAAATAAAGGTACTGTGTCCATCTACAAATAAAAATTTTTATAAAGAAAAAAAAAAGAAGCCGGGCGCGGTGGCTCACGCTTGTAATCCCAGCACTTAGGGAGGCTGAGACAGGAGAATCGCGAGTTCAAAGCCAGCCTCAGCAATGGCGAGGCACTAAGCAACTCAGTGAGACCCTGTCTCTACATAAAACACAAAATAGGGCTGAGGATGTGGCTCAGTGGTGGAGTGCCCCTGAGTTCAATCCCCAGTACCA
>CM053400.1:100309984-100344884 GCA_028644305.1 Xerus rutilus
GAAAAAAAAAAGAAAAAGATCCAGGACTAGTATTTGGAAAAAGGAGAATCTCATATCCCTTAGAAAATACTATTTTTGAAGCAAAATACTTTATAGTTTTAACTGTACCTTAGTATCTATTTCCAAAAAAATTTTAAGATTCTCAAGGACAAAAACCATATGATATAAAACTATTTTCGAACTCCTACAAGGAGTATCAGAAAAATGCCTAACCCAATGATTAGCACATAGCAAGAACTTAATAAAAGACACCCAATATTTTAATAGCAGTGACAGAAGCAGCATTTTAGGCAGTTACTCAGCAAGTAATGGTCAACTGACTGAACTCTGTCCCCTTCTGTTCAATCAAACAATGAAAGAGTAATCTTCCAATGGCTTCACTTTGGAAATTCTGTCTACTACTTTACAATGGTATTCGAGATATATATGTATGTATGTGTATATATATAAATTTATTTTAGTTATAGATGGACACAATAGCTTTATGTATTTTATGTGGTGCTGAGGATCGAACCTAGCCCCTCACACGTGCAAGGCAAGCATCCTACCACTGAGCCACAACCCCAGCATTCAAGGTTTTAATAAGCTGGCTCTATTCTAACTATTCAAACTTGTTCATCCTTACTTCCAACATACATCTCCTATGATTTAGTCAACTCAGTTTTCTTTACTGTCCCCAGGAAATCATATCTGCTTCTGCTTCTGCTTCTGCGTCATGTGCTTTCTCTCTCTTAAAAGTACTAAGTCCTAGCCGGGCACGGTGGCACAAGCCTGTAATCCCAGCACTTAGGGAGGCTGAGACAGGAGAATCGCGAGTTCAAAGCCAGCCTCAGCAACGGCGAGGCGCTAAGCAACTCAGTGAGACCCTGTCTCTACATAAAACACAAAATAGGGCTGGGATGTGGCTCAGTGGTCGAGTGCCCCTGAGTTCAATCTCCAGTACCAAAAAAAGAAAAGTACTAAGTCCTATCCACGTTAAACGTGATGGTTCAGGATCCTGAAATTCAAAAAACTCTGAAAACTAAGTTTTTTCATAATTCATTAGTAACAAAACCTGACCTGCACCTATTTTAGTCTTAATTATCATAATTTCCATGCATATTTATGTTACAATGCAGAAGTATTAAGGTATTTGATTACAGGGTGCATTTCCAAACACTCTGGAGCCAAGCCACTCGATCTATGTAAGCTTTTTAAAAGCTGGGAAACAAAAAAGCCTTTGGAATCAAAGATTCTGAAGGATGGACTATGGACCTATGATCTCAGATCTACATTTAAGCTTGCGATGACCAGATCCATTGCTGAATACTTGTTATTAATTTGGGCAACTTTTTCTTACTCTCCATGTCGGCATCTGGGGATACAAGTGTATGAATGAATGAATGAATTTTAAGGTCTCTGTAATTTTTTTTTTAAATATTTTACTAGTTGTTGATAGACCTTTATTTTATTTATTTATTTTATGTGGTGCTGAGAATCGAACCCAGTGCCTCACACATGTGAGGCTAGCATTCTACCACTGAGCTACAACCTCAGCCCAAGGTCTCTATAACTTCTAACATAATGTTTGCCCTATATCAAATGTTTTTCCTTTTCTATTTTACATGAATATCCTATGCTAAAATAAGAAATTTATAGTTTTCTTAATATACAGATTATATTTCATATAGATGATTTTCTATACTTACTAAAATATATTAATTTAATCAGTGATATTTCTCATCACATTGTATACCTTTTCTGTCCCTGTACCATCAAGGGTTGTCTAAGAAAAGCAACTATGCTGACTGATCTAACTTTATATTCCTGACCAGTGATTTCAAGTGAACCCTTAGTGCAATCAACTTATTTCTCTAATCCATTCACTGCAGCACCCTTCTAGACAACTATTTCATCCCATCTTCACTTCCTTCACCAGCTGCCTACTATCTGACAATGGCAGCAGAAAGGATCAGAGGAAAATTGCTCAAACAACCTACTGTTTATCTCCCCACCTATCTGCATCTATTTCTATAGACTCTGCCTTCCTTCTTGTAACAATAAACAATTTCTACTTCCAATTCCTTAACTTGAGAACTAAATTGTATCAATTTTGTTCATGCAACTACATCCCCCTTTTCCCCTCATATCATTCTCGCCTTTCCTCTAGATAATGCCAATCAGCATGAAAATACACCACAGTATCTCTCATCCAAAAAAACCTCCTCTATTCCACATCCTGCACCAGCCCCAATTCCCTATTCTTCCTTACAAGAAAACTTCTTGGAAGGGCTGGGGTTGTGGTTCAGTGGTAGAGCGCTTACCTCACATGTGGGAGGCACTGGGTTCGATCCTCAGGACCACATATAAATAAATGAATAAATAAAGGTCAATCAACAACTTAAAAAAAAAAACTTCTTAGAAGAGTTCTCTATAGTTCCTATCTTTAAATCCTCTTATTTTCTTCTCAGGAATATATAATCACACTTTCACAGTCACTTCTCCACACAAACTGGTCAAGGGCACCTTCACGTTGCTAAGTACAATAATCAATTCTCAGTACTCTATCTCACCTGACCACTCAACAAAATTTGACAGCAGAATAGTCCCTTCCTGTCTTCACAAGACTTCCAGAATACCTTTCTTAATTCTCCTCCCTTACTGATCAGTCAACCTCTCCTTTGTTGGTTCTTTTCTTCATGACTGGTGAGTATGAGTGTCCTGGAGCTCTTCCTTATTCTATCTACATTTATTTCATAAATGACCTCATCCAGTCTTTTGGTTTTAAATTACATCTAGCACTGATGATTCATAAATAAGTCATCTCCAGAAAAAGACAAGCGGAGCCTTCTTGGAACTTCAGACTCTGACATTAAATGCCTTCTTGAAGCCGGGCGCGGTGGTGCACACCTATAATCTCAGCACTTTGGGAGACTGAGACAGGACAATCGCGAGTTCAAAGCCACCCTCAGCAACAACTCAGTGAGACTCTTTCTCTAAATAAAATACAAAATAGGGCTGGGGATGTGGCTTAGTGATCGAGTACCCCTGAGTTCAATCCCTGGTACAAAAACAAACAACTAAATGCCTACTTGACACACTGGATGGATATGTAATAAATAAGCACTTCAAGCATGACATACTTAAAATCAATTCATCTTTGCTCATCATCCAAAATCTATTATTCCCATGTGTTTCCTCATCTCAATAAATGACAACCCCAACCACAAATTTTTAGGTCAAAAATTTCTAATCAGAAATTGATTCCTTTCTGTCCTCATAATTTGCGTGCTCATTTGGTCAGCAAACTCTGTCAGAAGGTAAATTCAAAATATATGTAGAATCACTACTTCTCACTCTTTCGACAGACATCTGATATAAGTGATCATAATATCTGACTGGAGTACTACAACAGCCTTTTAACTTGTTCCTGTATTCCAGTTCTCATCTCTCTTACAGTCTTCTCAAATCAGCACCAAAATGATGCTGTTAAAGCCTGAGTCAATTGTGTCACTCCTCTGATCAAAACCATAATGGGGCTGGGCGCAGTGGCACAAACCTGTAATCCCAGCAGCTCTGGAGACTGAGACAGGAGATTGCAAATTCAAAGCCAGCCTTAGCAATGGCGAGGTGCTAAGCAACTCAGTGAGACCCCGTCTCTAAATAAAGTACAAAAATTGGGCTGAGAATGTGGCTCAGTGGTGGAGTGGCCCTGAGTTCAATCCCCAGTACCAACAAAACAAAACAAAACAAAACAAAAAAACCCAAACCATAATGGGGGCTGGGGATATAACTCAGTTGGTAGAGTGCCTGCCTCACATGCACAGGGCCCTGGGTTCAACCCCTATCATCACAAAAAACAAAAACAAAACAAAATTGTAATGGTTTCCTATCTCACCTAAGAGTAGAAGCTAGATTTCTTGAAGACTTTTTTTTTTTTTTTTTTGGTACTGGGGATTGAACTCAGGGGTACTCGACCACTGAGCCACATCCCCAGCCCTATTTTGTGTTTTTTATGTAGAGACAGGGTCTCACTGAGTTGCTTAGCAGCCTCGCCATTGCTGAGGCTGGCTTTGAACTCGCGATTCTCCTGTCTCAGCCTCCCTAAGTGCTGGGATTACAGGCTTGCGCCACCGCGCCCGGCTTAGATTTCTTATAATGGTATAGAGAGAGTATTTAATTTCTCCTCTCCGTGTCCTACCAGTCTCCCTACTTAGTTCCAAGGAGGGGATATAAAGGTCTTCCTTCAGTTTCCCAAATACAACAAAAATAAATCTCAGCAGGGTGCAGTGGCGCATGCCTATAATCTCAGCCCTTTGAGAGATTAAGACAAGAGAACGGCAAGTTTAAAGCCAGCCTCAGCAACAGCGAGGTGCTAAGCAACTCAGTGAGACCCTGTCTCTACATAAAACACAAAATAGGGCTGGGGACATGCCTCAGTGGTCAAGTACCCGAGTGCAATCCCTGGCACCAAAATAAATAAATAAATAAATACGTCTTATAACTCAGGGCCTTCTCACTTACTATTCTTTCTAGACACCCTTACCTCATTGTATGCCCTTTTTCATTTGATATCTTCGCCTAAATGTAAACTTACATAAAAGGCATTCCCTGACAACCCTATATAAAATAGAAAAATCCCCATTCTTATAACCCTCTTCTCACACTCTATGCTGTTTTATTTATTCCAATGCTCTTCTCACCATCAAGTACATAATACATTTATTTGTTTATTGCCTGTATCTTACTCCACCAGGGAATGGACTTGTTAGTTAACTGTTGTATCCTAACACCTACAACAATACTTGTGTCACAATAAGCAGGTTTTCAAAAATATTTGCTGAATTAATTTCATGCCTTAAGTGAGTTTTGAGCTTATTGGCTCCAATCTGTCCTTTTTTTATTTTACTTTTCCCTTTCTTGGTTCCTAATTTCTAATGACCATCCTGGGTTTCATGTTACTAATGGCAAACTGATGTATCTGCCATGTATCTTTTTGGTTAGTTGTTAAAACAAAGTCCTTATGAAATAAAAGCAAACAACATTTTACACAAAAACAATTACTTTTATAGTCATTACTCTCAAATACATACTTTCTTAAATTTCCCTATAATTTTTTTGTTTTTAAGTCATGAAAGAATTCCAGGAGCCTTAATATTTATAAGTGGAAATTAGAATTTCAGAATTTTCCTCAAAGAAAGGAAATCATTTTTTACCTATATTCACTGTCAAAACATTAAAGAGAAGGGTTGGACCGAGCGCAGTGGAGCACGCCTATAATCCCAGGAGCTCGGGAGGCTGAGGCAGGGGGATCCCAAGTTCAAAGCCAGCCTCAGCAAAAGTGGGATGCTAAGCAACTCACTGAGACCCTGTCTCTCAATAAAATACAAAAATAGGGCTGGGGATGTGGCTCACTGGTCAAGTGCCCCCAAGTTCAATGCCCAGTATCCCCACCAAAAAGAAAAAGAAAAAAGAAAGGTTGAGGAGAAGCAAGATTTTCTTCATTTTAAAAAACGCAAAAAACTAAATCCAAGTTACATATATAAAATAGTAGGATATCAATAAACAGAAGAGACTAATTTTAAAACATTTGTAACCCCTCTAGAAATGTATATAAAAATAGAAGTATTATGTTTCCTAAGCTGATCAAGGATGAAAGCACAAAGTATGCCTATGGACATATTTTGTGAATCCATTTAGGCATTAAACTAGGAAATAACAACTGTCAAATTCTACATACCAAATTTAACTGTTTTTAATAAAGATATACTCAAATTCTGAACATACTTTATAACAGAGTACTTTTTACTTACTGACTGTAAACTTTAAAAAACAGCCCCAATAGTAGCTGTCAGAATGCAGTTTTTTTGAACTTTCAAAGCAATGATTTGTGAATGACATTCTTTTAGCTTTGGGAAAGATATTTATCTATACAATCTAGGTTTTCCATCCAGGGTCAAAGATGTCATGTTGTTACACAATTTATTCTGGTTTCTAATATATTTAATTTAAAATATAGTTTCAAGGAGAAATAAAAAACTCAGACCACTAGAATTTTTTTGCTCTAAGAGATAAGTTCAAACTTTATTTCACATGCAACTTTTGAGATTTATGTTTCAAATCTCTGGAACAATCCAAATAAACTGTTCAAACTCAAAGAGTCCAAACTCAAAGAAAACATCTTTACAGCATAAAGTTCTTTTGCATATATCATTACAGCAGTGAACAAACTCTCTGGGAAAACCTAATCATATTAATAGGACACATACATTATATCAACACAATGTATGATAACCTAACCATATGGTGGACACTCTAAATTTTAAAAAATCAAAATTCATAGTGATTCACAGTGTACTCACTGTACATTCTGCAATATTCCACTAAACCTGGGAAAGCAATACAAATACAAGACTTCAGCTGTTGATAGAGCTCAGCAGTAGACCATGAGCTTTTTTTAGCATGCGTGAGGCCCTGGGTTCAATCCACAGCACCCAAAATCAGTGTGTGTACTTCTGAATGGAAATTGATCAAAATTGTTTATCATATCCATACCCCATTCCCTTTATATAGTGAAGACCCTAATACTTGCCATACCAATCCCACACGCAAATAATAATAAGTATGATAAAAAAATAACTAATACAATGTTGTTAATTCAAGAGTTCTGAAGCTAAGAGTGTAATTAAGTAATAGAGTACTTGCCCAGCATGCATGAGACCATGGATTCGATTCCCAACAAGACCAAAAAACAAACTTTTAAAAAAAGATGTTCTGGTCTAACATATAGAACCTTTATCATGATTGGAAAGAGTACAGGCACACTTTGACTATACACTATTTAGCAAGACAATACAAAATCAACTCTAAGTTTTTAACAAGTACTACTAACATATCCTCACAGTTTAACATTAGTAACTTAAAAGTAATTTAAAAATTACTAATATTTACTGAGTTTTTAGTATGTGTGCAAAGCTCTAAGCTTAATGTTTCTCATTTATGCCTCACAATCACCATGAGGTAGTTACTATTATTCTCTTTTTACAGATGGAGAAAAAAGGCTTGATGGTCAATAAAAAGCGAGCCAGGTTAGCTTTGCTCCTCTTACCTATTATGTTGATTCTAATAAAAAATTTTTAGTTCTGATCTTATTATTCTCAATTACATCTGTTATACTTGCTACATTTGAAATTCTCCTTTGGCTTTTATGATGACACACTCCAAACGAGATTGCCTACTATCTCTATAACCAATCCATCGTTTCCTTTATGGATTCATCATTCTTAATCTATTCCTTCATTAATTCAACAAATATTTCCCGAGAGCCTCAAAATGCATTTTGGGAATTGTGACATGCTCTTATATAAATATGGTCCTTTTGAACTTTAAACCTTAGAGATAATTATATAAATACATAATTATAAACTATAATAAATGCAATTAACAAAACATACTACTATAAATGCCTGTCCTAAAACAGCAGGAATTTGTTTATTTTTTGTATTGCCATTGTCAAAAGTACCTGAAGGGACAGGAAACAGATCTTAGAAAAACATTTAACATTTAAGCTGAGACTCAAAGTCTCTGTAGAAAACAGCCAAGCAAACTGTTGGGTGAAAATGATATAGAAAAAGGGAACAGTATATCTAAAAAGTCCCTAAGATTTAAAGATTAACAGAAGATTAACTGAAGAAGTAAGAACACCAAATGGAAATGAAAGATAAATGAGAATAGTTTGTCAACGGCCTTGTTGAGATACATTAAGGATCTAGAATTCAAAAGGCTCTGAGCAGAATAGCAAGATACAATTTATATTTCGAGAAAACATCTCTGGTTGCTGAAGAAAAATTATAGAAAGCAAGAGTTGATTCTGAAATACAACACTCTTACAACATTGAACTTAAGATTAACAAACTAAAGTAGGAATGATAAAACTAGAAATAGAGAACAAAGATGAATTTGAGAGATTAAGAGGTATAACTAACATAATTTGTCATTAAGATGTGGGAGATAAGAAAAAAAACTGTGAGGACTTGAGCAAATGGCCTGATGGTACTATTTAAAAACTTATTAAACAAACATTTACTGAGTGCCATTTATGTACCAGACACTGAAATACAGAGGTACAAAAAAACAAAAAAGCATAAATACTGCCATTATGGGCTGACATTCTAGAATTTCATAGACAGAGAAGATCAAGAGTTCAGTAATAAGTATGTCAAACTTAAGGTGCCTACGACACATATTAAGTGAAAAAGTCAAGCAGATAGCTGCAAATACACTGCATATGCAGGGAGTTAGTGTAAACAATATACAAATAAGCTGAGTGTGGTGGCACATGCCTATATCTCAGCAACTCTGGAAGCTAAGGAAGGAGGATAGCAAGTTCAATGCCATCCTCAGCAACTTAGTGAGACTCTAAGCAACCTAGTGAGCACTTGTCTCAAAATAAAAAATAAAAAGAGCTGGGTATGTGACTCAATGGTAAAATGCTACTAGGTTCAATCCCCAGTATCAAAAAAAAAAAAAAAAAAATCCTGCATATGTATACGTGTGTGTATGTATAAATATATATCTATAAATGAAAACGTTAATATTGTTTTCTAATTTTTTTTTAAGCTTGGTGAAGGTAATTTATTAACTTATTTAAAATTCCTACATATACTTCAAAGCTTTATATAGTACACAATAAAAATATAGTGTTATCTGTTAAATTTTTCTTTAAATACTAGGAAAATTTTTTAAATTTAAAATTGCCTCATTACAATATATTTTTAGCTTTAAAAAGGTAAAATCTGATTTTTCTCATCTGTGAGAAATTTTTGTTTTGCTCTATGGTCTTTATTAATCATAGATAATGGCTGTAATCATTATTTATCAACATTAAAAACCGAATATAAATGAACTACATTTTTTAAGTCAAATGTATACCACATTATGCATTTATATTCATCCTGGGTTTCACGCTCTTTGAATTTCTTATAGATGTACTGGGTGAGGTGGTACATGTCTATAATCCCAGATGCTCAGGAGGCTGAGGAAGGAGGATTGCAAGTTCAAGGCCAGCCTTGGCAACTTAGCAAGACTCAGTCACAAAAATAAAAAATTTTAAAAGGGCTGGGAGCCGGGCACGGTGGCACACGCCTGTAATCCCAGCACTTTGGGAGCCTGCAGGAGAATCCCGAGTTCAAAGCCACCCTTAGCAATGGCGAGGCACTAAGCAACTCAGTGAGACCCTATCTCTACATAAAATACAAAATAAGGCTGGGGATGTGGCTCAGTGGTGAGTACCCCTGAGTTCAATCCCCAGTACCAAAAAAATAAAAAATAAAAAAATAAAAAGGGTCAGGGATGTGGCTCAGTGGTAGTGTCCCTGAGTTTCATCCCAGTACTGGGGGGAAAAAAAATTCTTATAGGTGACTATCCTATTTCTTAGAATGTATCAAAAAGGTAGGGAGATTTTAGTCAGGGAGAATAAAGTGCAAAGGCTCTGAGGAAGTACTTTTGTCCTGTCTGAGAAACAACTGAGTAGGGAGACTGGTAGGAGATGAAGACAGGCAGAGGAAGAGATAGAAGACATGCAGGAAAGTTTTCATAGGGCTTTGCAAATTTGTAATGACTTTAGTTTTTCACTCTGAGGTAGAAAAACAACTAAAAAGTTTTGACCAGTGAAATGATCTGAGGCCTTAAAAAGATCACCCTGACTGGGCACAGTAGCGCATGTCTGTAATTCCAACAACTCAGCAGGCTGAGGTATGAAAAGCACAAGTTTCAGCAATTTAGCAAGACTCTGCCTCAAAATAAAAACTAAAACGGCCTGGAGATGTGACTCAGTGGTAAAGCTCCACTGGGTTCAATCCTCAGTACCAAAATAAAAAAATAAATATAAATTACCCTGCCACTGAGCTGAGAAACAAATTTTTGCTCTAATAATTTGTAATCATACTTTTTTCTTTCTCTCAAACTCTACACAATGCAGTCAATTAGCAAAAAGCTGTCAGCTTTACCTTCAAAACATATATGCAATCATCATTTCTGACTTCTTCAACAGCTACTACATATGAATTATTTTGCTATCGCTGTCAAAGAAGAAATTGTGTTTTTAATGCTTCTTCATATTGAAAAAACATGTTTAATCAAAGAAAAGTTTAAAACTGAACAACAAATTACAATTATTATAGTTGTCAAACATTATCAAACAAACTCAAAGAAGTCAAATCTCCCTGAAATAGTATAATCTGTTCCCAAAAGCTCAAAGCTAGTAGATTTTAAGGAGTAATTTCAAAGGAGTAAATTTTACAATGATAGTATTCTGCAAACCAAAAACTTGAGCATTATTCACTCATTGAAATGAATTTAAAGAAATAAAAGAACAGAGTATTTGGGTATGATGAAGTGTTTTTCAAATTCTACTACTATTTATTGACCTTAGGCCAACTAGATGCCATCACCTAGTGTTATATATCACTCATTTGATTCTCACAATAACCCTGTGAGATTTAAATAACCACATTTTAAAGATGAGCAAACAAGTTTGGAAGAGTGACTTAGCGCCAAGATTGTAAAGCTAGTAAATGGAAGAACTAGGAGCTGGTGGTGAAGCTCAGAGGTAGAACATCTGCTTATCATGTGCAAGGCCCCTGGGTTCAACCCCCTGCACAACAAAAAATAAAATGAACTGAATGCAAGGCTCCTACTGGATATTTATCTGCAAAAAGAAAAAAAAAAATAGAAACTCAGACAATTACCTCATATCATACACTAAAATGAACTCAAATACACCACAGACCCAAATCCAAGAGTTAAAACTAAAAAACTCCAAGAAGAAAATGTAGGAGAAAAATTTTAATGCTGTTGGGATAGGCAAACATTTCTTAAATGATAAAAAAGCATGATTTATGGAAAAAAATCTGAATTGTACTTTATCAAAATTATGAACTTTTGTCCTACAGAAGGTACCGAGGCTAAGAAGCCAAAATGATACATTTGAGGTGAAAGGTATGTTTAATGCCCTGATTTAATCATTAAACCATGCATACATTGAAACATCACACTATATGCCATAAATATGTACACTTATTTTCTCAATTAAGAATAAAAATAAAACTGAAAAGAAGATGAAGACAAGCCACAGACTACTAGAGACTTCCATGATAATATACTTTCCTAATGTCTTTCTGGTAGTTGCTCCTCAGCCACATTTGCTGGCCTGATTTGGTCTACCAGCACTTCACATGCTGAATTTCCTTGGGTTTGATCTTTTCCTACTCTAAATTTTATCCCTGGGTAACATATTGTATTTGCATATAATAAATAATATTAGACTGTAAGACTTTTAAGATGCTCACAGTAATTTTGGAGCTTGTTCAATGTCTTGACAAAGTCTACTCCTCCTCCAGTCTTGCCAATTTCAGTGTCACCCGATATTCAAGTCAAAAAACTGACATTTATCCTGACAGTCTAGATCCCTTTTTGCCAACCTTTAACCTAATATCAAAACCTGTGAATACCACACAGATAATATGCAATTGCACCCAGTTCTCTCCATTTCCATTACCTAACTTGTCCAAAAAACCGACAGATTACAGCAGACTTCTAATTTCTTTCTATATCCACCTTATTTTTCTGTTACGACCAATCTGCAGCCAGAAAGTTGTTTTTTAAAAAAATCAATCTAATTTCCAAACTTAAAACCTTTGGATGTTTTCTTATTTACTGCTCTTCAGCAATAAGGGTCCCCAAATCCAATCTTAACTTATAACTGATGTTCTGCAGCATGGTACAGTGGAGTTAAGGACACATACTCTATAGTCACAATGCACAGGCTCAGATCTCAGTTCTTTTGGACAAGGCACTCTTTCATTTGTCTTTTGTGTAAACAGACATTGTTAGAGTTCAATGAACTAATACATGAAAAGTACTTAGAACAGTGCCTCACACATCACTGGTTCTTTCTTTTTGTTCCTGTTCCTGTTAACTGCCCCTACTTATATCTAGCTTCACCATTTCCCATTCTGCTATGGGCAGAGCAGGGGCAAAAAATAACCAAAAAAATAAATACTGTTACATGTGTCATATATGTGTTTTAAGTACCTTTTAGTTTCTAAATATGTCTTCGCTCCATTAGAACATAATTCTATCTGGAACTCTCCTCCACTCAATTCCTGAATGACTTTACTCATTCTTCCCATCTCAAAGGTCATTTCCTCGGGGAGACATTTCCTAACTTCCTACTCTAGAATAATTCTCCCTGTCAAGTGCTCATACCCATACGTCAATTCACTGTAGTAGTAAGTTGTATTTTCTACTAGAAAATAACTTTGTATCTTAGAGTAAGTCTTTTTTTCATGTTTACTGTGTTTTCTTCTAATCTTTCTTTGTGATTGAGTTTCTTTTTTTGGGGGGGGGCAGTGCTCTGGATGGAACCAGGGCCTTGTGCACACTAGGCAAATGCTCTGCCACTGAGTTACCCAGCCTTGTTTTTTTGTTTGTTTGTTTTTTGTTTGGTACTGGGGATTGAATTCCGGGGTACTCGACCACTGAGCCACATCCTTAGCCCTATTTTGTGTTTTTTCTGTAGAGACAGGGTCTCACTGAGTTGCTTAGCGCCTCTATAAGAATCCTGTTTGGTATACCCTATACTGCTATGCCCTTAGCAAAATACCTAGAATATAAAAGTCATTCAATAAATATCTGTTGACTGAATAAACAAATATTAATGTATTTTTAATCATGTAAATAGATAAAAACTAAGAATAGGCAAGATGAAAATAAAAACATAAAGGACTGATATTTTTATTCAAATATTCAAACACCTCATAACCTTTTTTTTAGCAGTACTGGGACTGAACTCCCGGAGGTTTGTACAAGCCAGATAAGCACTCTATCACTAAGATACATCTCCAGACCTCTTCTTTTTGAGACAGATTTGGGTAAGTTGTCAAGGTTGGTCTCAAACTTGCCATCCTTCCTGCCTCAGCTTCCTGAGTATCTGGGATTATAGGTGTGCAGCACCACACCAGAATCTCATATTGTTTTTACTACTTAAAAAATAAGCACTATATAGTCAACCATGTAATTTACTCTCCAAAGGTACAAGGGTAAGCAGTGTCTTAACTAGTTTAAGATGTTTTATATTAGGGCTGGGAGTAGAGCTCAATGGCAGAGCACTTGCTTAGCATGAAGAGGCCCTAGGTTTAATTCCCAGCACCCCCAACACACAAAATATCTTGTATTAAACCAACTAAATTATTAATATTATATAAGTCACTGAAATCACAAAAAACTAGAGTGTCTTTGTGAAGATATCAACAAAATTTGAACTATGTTAGGGCTAAGGATGAACTCTGGAAACATGCTAAATGAAAGAAGTCAGTTCCAAAAGACAACACAGTGTATGATTCCATTTATATGGAATGTTCAAAAAACGCAAATCTACAGAGAAAGAAAAGAGATTAGTGGTTACCCACTGCTAGGGTTGGGATAGGGAATGGCTGTTACCAGGTATGGTAATGAAATGTTCTGAAATTATATAGTGGTGACAACTATGTAACTATGAATATACAAAAAAAAAAAAGATTGAATGTTACATTGTATAGCATATGAATTATATTTCAAAGCCATTCAAAAAATTTCTGGCAGATCAAAATAAAACATCTTGTAGAAGAAATGTCTTTACTACTTCACATAAAAGCAAATACAGAGTGTTAGTCCTGTGAAAACCATTTTCAATGATTAGATTTTAATATGGCTAGTTTATTTGACATATGTTACAACACATCAACACAATTGGCTATTAAACAAAAGCAAAGTTAGGCCTATTCTTTTTTTTTATATTTTATTTGTTGATGGACCATTTATATGCAATGCTGAGAATCAAATCTAGTGCCTCACTTATTCTAGGCAAGCCCTCTACCAGTGAGCCACAACCCTAGCCCCTAGGTCCATTCTTCTATGTCATAAACAAAAATAATTCTCTCATGGATTTAAAACTACATACAAAAGTATTTGAGGAATTCTTTTACTTTTAACATTTCTATAGCCTACAGTGGATATACCCTTTGTAAATATATCAGGAAACTAAAATCTACAAAAGAAAACATTGACAAATTTTGTTATAGTAAAGCACTGTATGCCCATATGGCAAGACTTTTTTTTTTTTTGGTACCAGGAATTGAACTCAGGGGTACTCAAAAACTGAATTACATCCCCAGCCCCATTTTTTGTGGGTTTTTGTTTTTTTGGTACTGGAGATTGAACTCAGGGGCACTTGACCACTGAGCCACATCCCCAGCCCTATTTTGTGCTTTTTTTTTAAAGACAGGGTCTCACTGAGTTGCTTAGCACCTTGTCGTTGCTGAGGCTGACTTTGAACTCGCAGTTCTCCTGTCTCAGCCTCCCTAAGTGCTGGGATTACAGGCGTGAGCCACTATGCCCAGCTCGGGATACAAGATACACTTTTAAAAAAAATTTTTTTTAGTTATAAACACAATACTTTTATTTATTTTTATGTGGTGCTGAGGATGGAACCCAGTGCCTCACACGTGCTAAGTGAGCACTATACCACTAAGCCACAACCCCAGCCTGTTAAGATACTTTTTTAGGCTGGGAGGAGGCATCAGGAGGCTGAGGCAAGATTGCAAGTTCAAAGCCAGCCTCAGCAACTTAGCGAGGTCCTAAGCAACTCGGCAAGAATCTGTCTTGAAATAACATATTTAAAAAAGAAATAACATTTTTAAAAGGGCTGGGGAAAGCCAGGCGCGGTGGCTCAAGCCTGTAATCCCAGCACTTAGGGAGGCTGAGACAGGAGAATTGCGAGTTCAAAGCCAGCCTCAGCAACAGGGAGGCGCTAAGCAACTCAGTGAGACCCTGTCTCTACAGAAAAAACACAAAATAGGGCTGAGGATGTGGCTCAGTGGTCGAGTACCCCGGAATTCAATCCCCAGTACCAAAAAACAAAACAAAAAAAAAACAAGGCTGGGTAACTCAGTGGCAGAGCATTTGCCTAGTGTGCACAAGGCCCTGGTTCCATCCAGAGCACTGCTCCCTCAAAAAAGAAACTCAATGACAAAAAAGATTAGAAGAAAACACAGCAAACATGAAAAAAAGACTTACTCTAAGATACAAAGTTATTTTATAAATTAATAAATAAGAAAAGACATTGAAGAGATACATACAGGCAATTTCAAAAGAGAAATAATCGGGCTGGGATTGTGGCTCAGTGGTAGAGCGCTTACCTCGCATGCATGGGGCCCTGGGTTCGATCCTCAGCACCACATACAAAGCAAATAAAATAAAGACATTGTGTCCATCTACAACTAAAAAAAAAAATTAAAAAAAAAAAGAGAAATAATCACCAGAAATATAAAAAGATGTACCACCCTCACTAACAGTAAGGGTTTAGTTCAGTAGTAAAGTGTTAGCCTAGCATTCAGGAAGCCCTGGATTCAATCCCCAGTACCAAAATAAATTTATAAAACAAGATATTTTTCATTCATAAGTTCACCTGAAATTTCAGACTAATAGCACTTAATAATGGCAAGGTGTGTGTAAACAGGCAATAACAGCCACCATCATTTTGGAAAATAACAGTTGTAGGATCTGCTATACTTTTAAATTATATATACTCTGACTCCAAAGTAATCTGACTTTTAAGACTATGTCAGAGGATGTATGTATATATGCATACAAATACCTATGTCTGCTCTTTTCTTTTTGTGGTGCTAGGGATCAAACCCAGGACCTTGAGCATGCTAGGTAAGTTTTCTACCACTGAGCCACATCTATAGCCCCTATGCCTGCTATTTTCAAGTTGGAAAAAAAAAAGCATAGTCTCATATTTATAAAGAGTAGAAAAAACCCATATGTATTGCACTCACACAGGAAAAAAGTATGGATGATTACATAAATATTGGTTACTTGAAGGAGAAAGGTTTGAAAGATATATACTTACATATAAAATCTGCATATATATTACAAAATTTATATTAGTTTTATAATTAAAAATACATTAAAACTATTTTGGAAAGATCTAAAATATATTTATCTATCATATATACACCTTTCAAAATTTTGTTTATATCCATATGAAATTGGGAAAAGCAACCCAATTACTTCTGGACAAACTACTTTTTTAAAATACTTTTATTAGTTGTTGATGGAACTTTACTTATTTACATGTGATGCTGAGAATTGAACCCAATGCCTCATACATGCTAGGCAAGCTTTCTACCACTAATCCACAACCCTAGTCCTGGACAAACTTTTTTTTTTTTTTTTTTTTGATACCAGGGATTAAACTCAGGGGCACTCGACCACTGAGCCACATCTCCTGCCCTATTTTGTTTTATTTAGAGACAGGGTCTAACTGAGTTGCTTAGCACCTTGCTGTTGCTGAGGCTGGCTTTGAACTCGCAATCCTCCCGTCTCAGCCTCTCAGTCACTGGGATTACAGGTGTATGTCACCACACCTGGCCAAACTTTTTAACACAATTCTATTTAAGAAAAAAATGACAATGTCAGGCACAGTGGCATCTGTTATCCCAGCAAGTTGAGAGGCTGAGGCAGAAAGATCACAAGTTTGAGCCAGCCTCAGCAACTTTAGACTCTGTCTCAAAATAAAAAAAAAAAAAAAAAAGGCTGGTGATGTAGCTGTGTATAGCACCTGTGTTTTACATTCCTATCATCACAAAAAAGAAAGAAAAAAGAGACAAGTTGAATTCTATAAAAAGTAAGATCATCAAAAGGCTCCATCAAAAATGAAAAGGCAAATCACACAGTGGATGATGATATATATACAATGCATATGTTTGAGGAAGGAATTGCTTTTAGAATATATATTAAAAACAGCACTTCACAAAGAAGATGTCTAATGTTAAAAAATGTTGCTCCAAATCACCAGTCCTCGGGGAAATGCAAATACTACAATGATCACCCGTTAGAATGACTATTATGGGGGCTGGGGTGGTGGCTCAGTGGTAGTGCGCTTGCCTAGCATGCGTGAGGCACTGGGTTCGATTCTCAGCACCACATATAAATAAATAAGAAATAAAGGTCCATCAACAACTAAAAAAAAAAAAAAAAAATTTAAAGAATGACTATTATGAAAAAAATAACACTATTGGAGCCAGCACAGTGGCTCAAGTCTGTAATCCCAGCACTTAGGGAGGCTGACACAGGAGAATCGCGAGTTCAAAGCCAGCCTCAGCAACGGCGAGGCGCTAAGCAACTCAGTGAGACCCCGTCTGTACATAAAACACAAAATAGGGCTGGGGATGTGGCTCAGTGATCGAGTACCCCCGAGTTCAATCTCCAGTACCAAAAAATAATAATAATAATAATAATAACAACAACAACAACAACAACACTATTGGGCTGAGGTTATGGCGCAGTGGTAGCGTGTTCACCTAGCACGCGTGAGGTGCTGGGTTTGATCCTCAGCACCACATAAAAATAAAATAAAGATATTCTGTCCACCTACAACTAAAAAATAAATTTTTTAAAAAAATAACACTATTAAATGTTGTTAAGTAATGTGAAGGAATACCTACACATTCCTGGTTATAAAGTCATACAATCAATTTATTTTATTTTATTTTTTAAATATTTTTTTAGTTGTAGATGGACACAATGTCTTTATTTTATTGCTTTGTAATCAATTTAAAAACTAGCGGTATTTATTGAAGATAAAAATAGGCAGGCATCTCCTACTGGGTATCCTCTTAACCTTGTTGTCTCTTTTCTTCTCACTTGAATAAATCCAACTCTTTTACACTATAAATAAATAAGCTTACCCTGTGGACTAGCAATCTCATAGGTATATGCTCATGAGAAATTAGTGCATATCAAAAGACGGGAAATGACCGAGACTTCATAGTATCATCCTGAATTTTGTCTATGAAGATGGAATAGGTGTGTTCCCTAAGCAGACAGATACTAGGAGCAATATGCATTTATAAATGAAACCTGTCTTGAATCTAGAGACATAAGACCAAAGAGTAGGCAGGATCTCATAGAGCTTTGCTAAGGAGTCTGATCCCTGCTGTGGGATCTAGGTTTGAATTTAGAAAAGGCATTCAAAGAGGTGTATGGAGTATAGCTAAGGAGGACAAGTAACTACAGGCAGGAAGCCAGTAAGAGCAGGACATAGATGAATGATTATCACTCTGCTGCCACTTTACCAATTCTGGAGAATAATCACTTTCCTTATATTCTCAACTACCTGCCATTCTATGAGAGATGGAACTGAGTTGTTGCTTTAACTGATAATTCTCCAGAAATTACTGTTTTACCATAACAGCAAAGGGGAAAGGCAGATAACAATCCAGAAAAGATCTGTTTAAACCACCTCTAACTACTACCCTTCCTTACATGAGTTATTCCCATTTTTAGGAGGTGTTATCTGTTGAAGAACAGATACAACTGTCATTCCAGAACTTTCAAGAAGATACTTGTGAAACAAATAATATTGGCCTATAACCAAATTTGCCAGTGAATCTCTTTAAATTGTATACCAAAAAAATTCTGTGCAAGTGTTTACTTTCTGGGAAAGGGTACAAAGGTTTTATCGTATTTCTAATGAGATCCATGACTATCCATCACTACACCAAATATGGAGTTATTATCTTGTCTTTAAGGCCAGCTTCTAAAGTGGCCTTAAAATAGAACACTTATAAAACAAGGGAAAATCACCTAATTCTAAGTCTTAACAGTTTCTAAACTTTTGTGGAGCAGATTCACCTAGAAATATTTCTGGAGATTATGTGAACCTTAAATACTATCTTAACCATCTCAGTTCTACTTTAGACGACTGCCTCCAAACTATTCAGAAATTTTCTGGTAGCGTTATTTAAGGATACCTGGGAAAGGGTACAAAGGTTTCTCTTCATTTACCTGGAAGAGAACTAGTTCTCTAAAGTACCCAACTGATAGTTCTGACTGTGACTTGAGAAAAAGAAATCATGTGATACAGATCCTAATTCCTTAATGAGTTCTATAAAATAACAAGAGGTGAGATAAACACTGGAGGATATGTTATTACCAGAAATGTTTCCCCTCTATGTTCTAGAATAACTTCTCTTCCTGAACTAACAGGGTTCAAAAGTGCCAGACTCTTACACATAGTGCCAATTCAACAGATGGCCTCTGCATTTTCCTAAAAGTGGTGGTGGATTGGCAAGTATGAGGTAGTATACTCAAATAAGAAATACTCTGTTAAGAAGATCTGATAGAGTTTTTGTTGTTGTTGCTTTTGCAGTATTGGGGACTGAATCCAGGGTTGTACTATAAATGAACTACATCTCCAGCCCTCATTTTAATTTGAGACAGGGTCTTGCTGAGTTGCCCAGATTAGCCTTGAACTTGTAATCTTCCAGCAGCCTTCAGAGTAGGTGGGATTACAAATACAAGGCGTTTGTACCCAGCTTCTGATAGGTTTTTTAAATCATCAACAACAAAGGATCTATATGCTGTGACCCTCTTTAACTGTCTGTTATTTCTATTCCTTTTTATTTCTAATACCTTAAATACATTTAAACAGATCCTTATCCACAATGAGAAAATGTGTCCTAAAACATGCAGTCAATCTAAACTATATTAAGCCCCTAACATTTATTTTAAGCACTGTATCTTACAAAGGTGTTATAAATATTATATATGTTTACTCATTAGACCCACATATGAAAACTGGATTCTTTACAGCTTGAAAATGCTAAATGATCAACTAAGAAATTAGGAGGCAGCTTGATCTGTACATTTTCAAAACCAGAAATAGTTATTGTGTTAATGGGTCAAGAGGTTCATATGCTTTAATATCTCATTCATGATTTTACAAACTTGTATTTATCTCTTTTATGTTATGGGGACCTCCACAATGGATTTCCAGGAAGGTATTAACCAACCACCTTCATCACTTTTTCAGAGTAATCAAGCAGAAATTAGTCACTCAGGTTTTTTTTTTTTTAATTTTGTTAGTTGTAGATGGACGCAATATCTTTATTTTATTTATTTATTTTTTATGTGGTGCTGAGGATCGAACCCAGTGACTCACACATGCGAGGCAAGCACTCTACCACTGAGCCACAACCCCAGCCCACTCAGGTTCTTAATTTCAAATTTTTTTAAAGTGTTTTGATTGCTGAGACACAAAGCTATTTGGCATATATTTTACTTTTGTCTCCATTTTATTTTTGTCTCTACATCTACATCTTGACTAGTTATTTATGAGGTTTTCCTAGCCAGGAAGGTATTATTCTTAAAATTATCAAGATTCGTTTCTAGTCTTAGTAGCCTTGGTAGGATTCTTCAAGTGTCAAGAATACCCCGTAACTCAAGTCTTAAGAACTTCATCTCTTCCCAATCTATATTCACCCTCCAGATAATCATTAAGTCTCATGATTCTAAATAATGTCACTATACTAATCAACTCCCAAAATTTATATTTTCCTTGACTTCAAGACCTGTACATCCAACTACCTACACAGTATTTCAATTGCCTACCCGGTAGCTCATTCCTAAACCCTTAATAGAAATCTTAGAATATTCAACCAAATCCTTAATTTCGGCACTCCCCATAACTTGCTTCTACCAGTATTCATATCTCTAAATGGAATCCAACTGCTTAGACCCTAAGTAAGGCCTCTCTTACTCAAACCCAACAACTAATCCATCAACAAATGATCATCTCCACTACTTTCAAAATATTTCCCAAATCCACCTCACTAAACAATACTCTAGGTTCAACCCCACAATCATCCTTTGCCTCAGTCATCACAACAGCCTCCAAACTGGACACCCTGGTTTCAACACTCTCATTTCTCAAAGTTTATATATTAGATCAAGTCACTTACTTTCCTGCTCAAAAATCTCCCAACAGCATCCTATCAAGTCCAGAATAGCCAGGCATGGTAGCATTTGCCTCAAGTCCCAACTGCTTAGGAGGATCACTTCTCATGAGATTGAGACCCACCTGGCAACAAATATAAGGAGACTCATCTCCAAAAACAAACAAACCTAGAATAAAAAAATAGACACCTATGCAAATCTTTAAATCCTGTTTTATCTAAGACTCTGGCTACCTACTCTACCTATCTCTTTATCATTACCATTTCAGTCCTTTTCTAATTGAATAACCAATTGTATCTAAGAACTTATGTCCCAAGAGTTGTTTTGAGGCATACCAACTTCGTATCACTTCATATCTGCCCAAATACTCAGTCCTCAGAGAATTTCCCTAATCATCTAACATGTCTTTACTTTCTTCACATTTACTTGACAACACTTATCAATAAATTGCTAAGATATAATATGCATTTATTTAACATCTACTTACTCATTAGAAAGCAAGAACAGTGAGGGCAGTGATTTTAATGTTTTATTCACTGTTGGATCCCTTAGGATTAACCTGCCACAATCAGTACTGAATGAATGAATGACTATTCCTTCTGTCATAAGACACAGGAAGCAAAATGGTAGGTTTGGGTTTTTTTTTTTTTTTTTTGGTACTAGGGATTGAACTCAGGGATACTCGACCACTGAGCCACATCCCCAGCCCTATTCTGTGTTTTATTTAGAGACAGGGTCTCAATGAGTTGCCTAGTGCCTCACCATAGCTGAGGCTAGCTTTGAACTCCCAATTCTCCCGTCTCAGCCTCCCAAAGTGCTGGGATTACAGAAATGATGTAAACCACTATATCCCAAAAGAATACCTGTCCAATGAACTACCAGACCAAAAGTAGGTACATGGTAAGGATTCCTCTAACAGGAAGAGATGTTCATCCCAAAATTCATCTGCTCCAGCATAAAAACAACCATATCCCAGGACATTCCTTCAGTAGGTTTATAGCAGTCCTCTAAGATTTTGCACTGGAAAAGAGAATTTTAAAAAATGCCCAAATTATGAAATTCCTAAAATAAAGAAGCAACCTTATTTGCTTTACCAGCCTGCAATTGACTCTGGAACATAATAAGCACTCGATAAATACACGTTGGTCTTGCTCAATCAAATGAGGTGATTTCTTTTTAATGAAAAAGATGCATTCTGCTTTATAAGAATACACTGATCTTCTTAAAAAAAAAAAGAAAACACTTATAATCTTTAAAAAGAGAACTGTTAAAACCAACCCAATTTAGTTCAAAGACTTCAGGTTTTCTACCCAAGGAAAATTTTCACAGTGAGATACGTTCCTGTATGCTTCTGAAACAAATACTTGATTTGATCAGAAAGTAAAAAGAGAAATAGAAGCCACACACAAAAGCCTAGGCTAGAGTTTAGTGAGAAAACATAAAATTAGAATTTCCATGTAAGGAAAATAAGATTTTAAAAGTATGCTAAAAATTGAGAATTAGAAAAAAAATATGTATACATGTAAAGAGGTTGTTTACATATACTTTCATAAATGTACTTACATATTCTTACTACCAACAGAAAATAAATACTAGGGAGGTAATCTGCTTTGATAAATTCTCCTTGGGAAATGAGTAGCAACTAGCATAGCAAATATTATGCACTAAGGATACATGACATGTTATAGAAAGCACTTTAAACCATTATCCCACATAATCTTTCAACAACTCTATGCTTTAAATATTATAATCATCACCATCATTTTACAGTCAGGGAAATCAAAGACCACAAGTCTTTGCTCAAGATCAGTCAATAAGTTAGCAAAACTGAGCTTAGTCAATCTGATTTCAGAATCTATAATCTTAATTTCTATTTGGAATTTTCAACAAATGAAGGAGAAATATGCCAATGTGGAGGCAGAGGTTTGTTCTCTGCAAAAAAAACTAATCATATATTTTCAGTTTAACTAGATACCTATTAAAGTCAGGGCTTGATTAACTAAAATGCCGAGGAAGTGTTTTCAGTAAAAATTTCCTGAGTAAAACAAAATATTTTCTTAATTTTAATCTTTGCTAGAAATTACCTTTAACAATATACTGCTTTTGCATGAGTGAAATATGCCAAACATCTTTTCATCTTTATTTGGTAGATATCTCAGTACAAAATACAGGAAATCATAATGGGCTGAAAGTATACTACTGATCCAAATTACAATAAACTCATCTATTATATTACATTCATTTTTATACCTTTGCAGATTTCTTAATCTACTTAGAATGTCTTCTTTAAGCCTTACTGAATAACTCTTATTTATCCTTTAAACTCCGAATCTTTCCATTTGTAGGAAGCTACTTTAACCTTTCCTTTCTCCCTTCAGATTTAATAACTTTCTCTTCTTTCCACTTTGAACAAATTATTACACTGTATCATAATGTTAGTTAAAATGTTCTTTTTAGACTGAGAACTCTAAGAGGCAAAATAAAAAACAAAAAAAATTACATCCAGCAATGGGGAGGCGCTAAGCAACTCAGTGAGACCCTGTCTCTATATAAAACTCAAAATAGGGCTGGAGATGTGGCTCAGTGGTCGAGTGCCCAAGTTCAATCCCCAGTACCAAAAAAAAAAAAAAAAAAAAATTACATCCTTTTCCCCATCACTAAGCAGAAATGGGCATCAAGGAAGCACTAAAAAATTTTAAGTTGACTGAATAAATGAACACATAAATAAGTAAACAAGTAGAAGGAATTTCTTGTTTTTGTTTGGTTTTTGCCCTAACTACAGACTCATTAGTTCCGTGCAATACACTTGTTAGTGTTTGTTTTCTTCTTTCAAGTAAAAATGTTTTAAAAATGAATTACATCACATTAAATGGTCATTATTTCAATTTATTTTTAACTGATATTTAAAACTGTGTAACAAATGTTTGTTAAAGTGAACAAAATCTTGACTTCATTCTACAATTATCTGACTTTTTTCCCTTAAAATCAAACACATATATACACAGATAAAATTAACTTAAATCTCTAACTCAAGGCTTAAAAAGTAGTTGCCCTTTAACTTCCTACTCTGTTGTCATTAAGTTAGATAAAATGTCTACTTGTTTGAGATTTGTATCCCCCAATCTTCTTTGAGGATCTTTATGCTCTATAATGCTCAATTAGTAATCATTATACATGATTGATTCGCTTCCCCTCCCCTATTTTCTCAGATGTCAGTTACGTGTTTCTTCTACAAAGACCACCTTAAGGTCTCTCCATTCTACCCTGTTAGGCTTATGTTAGCAAATATTTAAACTCTGGAGCTTTCATTTTCAGTAGTGCTGAATTTAAGTAACCTTATTTAAAAGAATGTCTCCTCAATTCAAATGTTGTTTACATGAAGAAACTAGAATATACCTACTTTATAATCTGACACACAACTTCTCTATAATCTTAGGGCAAATAAAACTGAGAAAAGTGATTTGGTATTAAGTATAGAAAACAGATTGGACAAAATGTAGAATAAGATTTACATCAAAGATTCATGACTTATTTACTGTGACACTGTGCCATAAAATGCAACCAAAGTTAACGAAAAATTCACTGCTGATGGAACTTGCACTCACTTGAGCTATAATACAAGTATCAGCTTTTTACGAACAGCTATCTAAACTCTACTAGCAACCACTTAAAATCTATACTTTGATTCATCTTCATAACTCAACAGCAGTATTTACTTTGTTTTCTATAATATTTCTGCTTATCATGACAAACATACTCAGTGACATGGTTCTCAGATATGAAATATAGGCTCAGGTACAAATTTTCAAAAGTCCACAATTGAAATTTCAAAATTCAACACAATATAAATTTCATTCCAGTTGACTTGAGACCAATTCCAGCCCTCATTCAGCATCATCAGTGCTATCTGATTTGTTTTTGGTAACTGCATCCCACTAGAAAATCAAGAGGAAGTAAAATCAGACAATGGTTTAGCATCATGTCACTTTGACTAAAAAAACAAAAAACAAAAAACAAAAAAAACTATAATAATCATTTTTCACTTGTATTTGAAAAAAAATAAGCTTTTCTGACTAACATGGTAAGAACTAACTACTAATTTTTTAATGCAAACATCTATAAGTAAGTAGGTTAATTTCTGTTCATTTCTTCTCAGTTGGAAGAGTTCCCTATTGACAAATAGAGACTGGAAGTAGCTGTAGTTCCAACTACCATCAGATAAATTATTTTATAGGTGTAGTTCCAACTATCATCAGATAAATTATTTTAGAAGTTATAGAAACCTAACAATTTAAGAGTAAAGAGAATATATACACTGAAGTACTCAGATAAAATGGTATGTCTGGAAGATTTTCTCTAAAATAAGCAAAGAGAGGAGGGACAAAGGCTAATAGATGTGGGTATTGTGTGAAAACTGTGCTGATAATGTTGAAGCAGGAAGTTGAGTACATAAGGGCATATACTACTCTCTTGCTGCATGGTTGAAATCTGCCACATTTTAAAAATAAATGAAATTCAATGGAAAAAAAAATTCAATCCTGTCATCAATTTGCCTTATGTCTGAAGGAAAATGACTAAAAACTATTAAGAGGAAAAACAACTAAAAATGTTTCATAGATTCTTCAAACATGAAAAAGTTAAATAATCAATGAAAGATACAACTCTGAAATGGCAACAAGATCATGAGTTAGCAGCCTAGTACACACCTGCAATCTCAGTTACTAGGGAGACTAAGGCAATAAGACAACTTAGCAAGACCTGTCTCAAAATAAAAATAAAAAGGGCTGGGGATATGGCTCAGTGGTAGGAAACACTTGCCTAGCATGTACCAGGCCCCAGGTTCAAGGCCCAGTACTATACTACCACAGAATCTTTCACCTTAAACTCATATCAACATTGTACAGCTAAACAAAACTTTTTTAAAAAGTGTGGGGACAGGGGCTGGGATTGTGGCTCAGTGGCAGAGCACTTGCCTCATGTATGTGAGGCGCTGGGTTCAATTCTCAGCACAGTGTATCTATAAATGAATAAAATAAAGGTCCATCAACAACTGAAAAAAAAAAAAAAAAAAGCGTGGGGACAGGGAGATCCAAACATGACCTGAAATATAACTTAGTTTTATTTCATTACAGTTTAAATGCCTGGAATTATTATGCATAATTTGTGACTGTGGTTATGCTCTTTTTCTAATGTGAGGTTTTTCATTAGACCCTCAGAAATACATGTGACCCCCAAAAAACTAAGAACAAACTAATCTAGTGTATCAATGCATTTCAAAGGAACAAAATTCAGCTGACTTAGTTCAAGTATTCTTCCCTCTTATTCATTCATAGAGGGGATACTTACTATGAAATTCGCCTTTCGAAGAATTCTTTTAACCCAGCCAAGAAGTTCCAATATGCAAAAGTACATATATCAACAAATTCCAAGTCCCAAAAACAGTTTACTCATAAATGCCAAAAGAAAATGCCAAAGGCACACACTACTACAAACCGGATGCCCTGGATTTTTAAATACTCTCATAACCTTCCATATTAAATTGTCTAGAAGACCTAAATTACCTCCAAACTAAATAAGATTTTTTTTTTTTGAGGTACTGGGATATGCTAGGCAAATCCTCTATATTGAGCTACATTCCAGTCCTTTTTATTTTTTGATTGAGTCTTGTTACATTGTCTAGGTTGAACTCTAACTTGTAATCCTTTTGCTTCAGCCTCCCCAGTAGCTGGGGTTACAGGTTTGCACCACAGTGCCCAGCTCTGAATAGACTTTTAAAGATTTTCTGCTTTCAATTCCACACTGACTTGTCTGCTCATTCAACTCAGTATATATGACTGTCAAGACAACTACTCTCATATGCATGCAAGCTATTTCAACAATGGCATCTTCATTATTTTCACCAAAAGACAGGGACCACTTAAATAAACTCAATAAATATTTGTTGAATGAATGAAAGAGGATAAATGTCTGGATGAAGGTATAGCTCGGTGGCAGAGCACTTGCTGCAGGGTTCAATACCCAGCACCAAAAAATAAAGTTAAACTGTCAGCACCCATGAAGCCTTCCTTCCCTCAAACTTACAGGCTAAAGTGTCAGAAATGCTCTGCTTTCTCCACAAACACAAAATAATATAATCATGGATACCCATTTTATGCAGATCAGGCTGGCAAGGAAAACCTATATTCCATATATATGGTTTGACACTACTGGCCTATCCAACCAGTCATATATTCTCCTATTTTTCCAATATACTCATATGTGTCAAGAGAGATCTTTGGAAGGATTATGATATAGTGAATGTACTATTGGATTAGTAGTCAAAATATCTGAGTGATATTCCCAACTTTGTCACCAATTTAATAAGTGACCTTGGAAAGCTTACCTTTGTGCCTCAATTTTGTTTTGTAAAATGGGAGAAAATATTTATTCCACCATTTTTACAGAAATTTAGGATCACAAACTGAAAAAGCATTCTAAATACAAACGACTTATACTAATATAAAGTACTACCATGAACCCACATCAACAAAAAAGGTCACCCATTCTTTATAGTCTTATAGTAATAACTCTTGTTAAAGATGTTTACATTTTTACATTACACAATTCACTCTATTCAAAGGCACAAACTAACCAGGCACAGTGTTGCAGGCCCGTAATCCCAGGGACTCAGGAGGCTGAGGCAGAAGGATCACAAGGTTCAAGGCCTGTCCAGGCAACTTGGCAAAACTGTCTCAAAATGAAAAATAAAATAGGGCTGGGGATGCGGCTCAGTGGTAGAGCGTCCCTAGCTTCAATACCAATCATTCAAAGGCAAAAACTATTCCTAAAACCACAACTGGCCATGCCAAGTTTCTCCCTTTCCTGACCCCACATATATGTGCTATATTGTCTAGAATAATGCCATAACTATTCTTTCCCGACAAGTAATTAGGTGCTCCCAATCCCTAAAACACACACACTATCAACATGCAAGAAACATCCCAACATTTATTTTAAAAATAAGCTAACTTATAAGGGGAACTCCATTACACTTACAGAAATACAAGCAAACTCTTCCGGAACACTTTCCATCCTTGCGTGCACACACAAACACAGCCGCTATACACCAACAGACCATCTGTCTTCTAAACCAAAAACATCTCTTTCCATGTACAAACTAACCAGTGACATTTACTAAACTTCTAACAGTGAGACCATTCTGTCGTTCCCATATACAGTTCATCGTGTCAGAGACACCCCAGACCTTGTCATTCAGGTAAACTACCTCTGAAGATCATTTCCCTTGCCAGTTTTGTCCCTTAAACAAGCACAAACTGGACTATGGGTGATGCTCCAATCATGCCTATACACACAAACCTGTCAGGGGCACGGGCGACTCCGCCTCCACTTGCTTACTTTCCCGCCCCCCTCCCTCCAGCCAGGAGCCCGCCTGTCAGGGACACCCCTTCACCCCGGCCTGGAGGGGACTTCCCGGTAAGCTCAGGATCCCCTTCTCTACTCTCCCCTCCCCCATCCTTACCACCGCTCTCCTGGAGATCCAGGTCCGGGAGATGACAGTAAATCCCAGGAAGCCAAGGACTGAGTCGCTGAGAGAGTACTTAGGCCCAGAGGCCTGCCCAAGCCGTTCTACTCACCGTGTCAGAGGCCGAGGCCGAGAACGATGAGAGTGCAGGGAAGTGAGGAAGAGGGGGTGGCCGCCAGGAGCCTCCGCTTCCCTTAGTCCCCAGCGGATTTCTCCCGCTTGTCAGGAGGCGGTCAGAGGGTAAGCGGAGTGGCGGAAATGCGAGAGAGGAGAAGGAAAAGGCGTAGGGCTAAAGGGGGAAAACTGAGGGGAGGCGGGTCCCGCAACGAGAAGGGGATCGTCTCCCCCTCCGCAAAGCCAACCCAAAATGGCGGCGGGAGCGGCGGCAGCGGCAGAGCGGCAGCAGCGGCGGCGGCAGCTCCTCAGGAGGGAGCGAGCGAAGGGCGCCTCGTGCCCCCCCCCACGCCTCCCACTCCTCCTTCCTCGCGCTCTCCCCACCGCTCCCCCCAACCTGACTCCGGCCGCGGAGCGCGCACGCCCGTCGGCACGCGTATGAGTGTATCTGGTCTCGTCGTTCGCTGCTCCCACCAACCACCACCTTGGCCGCCCCGCGCGCCTGCCAGCCCTTACGCGCTCGCTCAGGGGCGCCTTCTCGCGCGGTCCCCCACAACCCCTGGCCCCTGTCAAGCCGGCTGTGGCGCAGGCCCTCACGCGTACCTTCGGCGGCGCGAGCCCAGGCCTCCTCCTCCTCCTCCTCCACCTCCTCTTCTTTCCTCCCCCCCTTCCCCGCCCCCACGGCCACCAACCGCCGCCACGGCCGCCGCCGCCGCCGCCTCCTCCGGCCCCCCCCACCCTCCACCCCTCGCGCGTGCGCCTCCCACAATCCCCCCCGTGGGACTGTTCCATTCTTAGCTGCAAGGACGGGGGAGAAAGGGACAGGCAAAGGCAGGTAGAGATTGCTCTTAAGACTAGATTATCGGAGAGGCTGGCAGTGACCTACGAAATTACCTGCTTGTCTGGGTTCCTCGCTGCGGCGCCGAGGCTTGCTGATCACTTACTTCTGCTGCCCACGGTGAGCGTATCGGAGGCGGCCTAGCGCCCCTCTGCTGACCAGCGGTTGGAGGCCGCGGCGACTGCGCGTTAAGTAGCTTCCTGCCGTACGACCCGAGGTTTCTTTGCAGTTGCGGGACTAGCGCTTCGGTTGCTGGTAGTGTGTATCAGTCATCGCGTGAGGAGAATTTATCTTCGATTCACGGTGAGGCAATGGACCCGCACAGAGGGTTTAGCTAAGAGCGAAAGGAGCCAAACACGAAACCTCCATGAGGTAGGGAGTGAGACCAATAGGGCAAGCGCCCTTCTAGAAGGGTCTTCCTCTCCAGCTCTGTTGCAGACCTGGAGTCCAAGAAGAACCGGCGTTATGGTCTGTTTGTTGTGGATGTTGTGGATGTTGTTCTTAACCCAGTTTAGATTTCTTGAATTTCACATACCTACGTATACGTTATGTTTTTGTGCCTTATACGTACTCCTCGGAAATCGTACATCTTCAGTTACCTTAGCTAGCCTGATGTTAAAGGATAAAGAAGCTGTTTCTAATTCAGTTCCGGACATGATCTTCCATGTTTTGTGTGGCCCCCAGTAAGTTATTATTATTTTTGTTTGTTATCGAAAACTGAACATAAAATTAGCTTAACTCCAACTATACCTTCAGGGTTGGTGTGTGAAATAGTAAGGTAATATATGTAAAATACAGTTAGCTCCTAGGCACAGAGAAAGTGCAGAGTATTATTATGTTACCTTTTACAGTGCTGTTGATAAGGTTTGTGGGAGTAATTGGTAGTCTGTGTTCCATCCTTCCAAATCGTTAATAAAATAATGTAAAACAAGGCCTGTCGGATTCTGCGACTACCGATTACTTGTTTCTCAAAACTGCACTAACATTTAATGATTGAATTCAGGAGGCTGATGGACTAAAAATCCACATGTAATCCTCAAGTTTAATCTAGTATTTTTTAGTTTCACTCAAAGCAAAATAAATTAGGAGAACAATCAATGTGGGTTTCCCTTCCCTTTACATTTGTTAACTCTTAGAGATCCAGGAAATAATATGAAAATCACTACTAGATTGATCTCAGAGGCTCTTTCAAGCTCTGAAATTTAAATAGCCTTAAATTTTCTCATAATCCTATGTATTTCCCTCTTTCTTGGTTTGCACATTAGAAGAGATAGTATGCTTACATTATCACTTGCATCTGTATCAAAATTGTAAATTAGATGTGTAGCATTTCTAGCAAAAACACCTAGAGGTACAAAGATGACAACTTGAAGTTTACACTGAAGTTTATCATCAATATGTTTCAGAACTCCTTTATTTCTATAGCCCTAATGTTGCTCTAGCAATCCAGACCTGGAGAAATATTTTGAAGATTAGAAAATTCAACATTACAATTTTTTTTATAACTCAAGTTACAAAATCAATGAGCAATTTTTCCTGTAAGACTCAAAGATTTAGAACAGTCTTGTTAATCCTCAATGCTATTGACATTCTTTGTTATAGGGACTCTTTTGTACATTGTAGAATGTTTAGCAACATCCCTGGCCTCTACTCATTAGATACCAGTAGGACACCCCCTCCCATCCTCCAGTTTTGACAACCGGAAATGTACCCAGACATTCATTGCCAAATGTTTTGGGGAGGGAAATTCTAAATCACCCTAGCTCAGAACCACTAATTTAGAAAATTACTATCAGAGGAAATTGGTCTGGTTTCAATAGAAGGAAAGTCACGAGAGACTAATATATCCTTCTTGTTAGAATTCCTAGAATGGCAGATAAAAATAATTTAATTATTTGTACTATGTCTTCATTAAAGTAAGGTACTTGACCATCTCTCCCTATGGCTTTTTGGAGAAATGTATACTGAATATTTAATTGATTAACTAACCATACCCAAAAACTATGTATTAGTTAAGTGGTTAAAATTCTCTTAACTATTAACACCTATGCAGAGGTTCTCAGTGAGGACTGGATGCTAGAATGGGCTGGGGAGCTTTAAAAACTGATGCCTGAGTCACTCCCAGAGACTGTGATTTATCTAGTCTGAGATAAAATCTCAGCAGAATTTTTAAACCACACCTGAGTGTAACTAATATATGGCCACAGTTTTGAACCACTATCTAGGCTATGCTACAGAACTCTTAGGTAACCCCATCCTGTTTAATAGTTGTATGAATCACTTGAATGAGATCACTGAGAATATATTTTTCAAATTTATAGTTTTCACAAAAATTTTTGTAGGCAATATGTTGGTGATAGATTTAGAAAATCAAAAAGATCTCCATATGTGGGATCTTGGATTAGATTCTGTAACATAAAAGCTGAGAAAAATCCAAATAAAGCCTGTGGTTTAGTTAATAGTATTGTACCAATGTTAATTTCTTATTTCTGATAATTGTATATAGTCATGTAAGATGTTAACATTGAGGAAGCTAAATGATGAGTATAAGGAAGTTCTTTGTACTGTCATTACAACTATAAGGTTATGTTTGTGTGTGTGTGTGTTTGTGGTACTGGGAATTGAACCCAGGGTTGCTCTGCCAGTGAGCTACATCCCCAGCCCTTTTATTTTTATTTTTTTATTTTTTAGTTGTAGATGGACACATGTCTTTATTTTATTGCTTTGTACGTGGTGCTGAGGATCGAACCCAGGGCCTCACGCATGCGAGGCAAGGGTTCTACCGCTCAACTACAATCCTAGCCCCGCCCAGCCCTTTTAATTTTGAGTCAGGGTCACACTCAATTGCCCAGCCTGACCTCAAACTTGTGATCCTCCTGCCTCAGCCTCCCAACTGACTGGGATTACAGGCTGTGCCACCACATCTGCCTTAGTATGAATTTTTTTAATTAAAAAAATATTTTTAACTAGTTACAAATGGTAAACAACTGTCTGTGTGGCTCAAGATTTTTAACAGTCTGTGGGGCTGAGGGTATATATGTCAGTGCTTACATAAGTCCTTGGGTTTAATCCTCAGTATCACCAAGAAGAAAAAGATTTTTAATAGTGTGTGATCAGAAAAGAAGCCAAATTCTGTTGGATCCTGAAACAAGTAGGAAACTGCAACCATCCATAACTTCTGATTTAAAATTTTATCAAAACAGCTTTTTCCCCCTAGTATTAGGGATTGAATTTAGGGCCTCGGGCATGCTAGGCCAGCACTTTACCACTAAGCTGTATCCCCAGCCCCTCAGAACAGCTTTTAGTTGTCTAATTAACTTTAGAAATAAATGTTCAAAACCATAAACTTAAAAAAATTCTATTAACAAGCCGGGCGTGGTGGCTCACGCTTGTAATCCCAGCACTTTGGGAGGTGAGACAGGAGGATCGCGAGTTCACAGCCAGCCTCAGCAACAGTGAGGTGCTAAGTAACTCAGTGAGACCCTGTCTCTACATAAAACACAAAAAATAGGGCTGGGGATGTGGCTCAGTGGTTGAGTGACCCTGAGTTCAATCCCCGGTACCAAAAAAAAAAAAATTCTATTAACAAAAATTTTCAACAAGCTGAAATAAGATTCCTAATTATTTAAATGAATTTTATTAACTCAGTTATTCTTTGCTAAAATCACTTTCAACATACAGCTGCACAAATGAAAGATTGAGGTTGCCTGGAGGAAATACAGTACAGTGATGCAGAATGTGGGATTTTGAGTCTCGTTACTATATGTGACATAATAAAAATACATATATTGGTCACTACCCCTGGTTCCTGACACAGTTTCTAAAACCCTTCTAATATCCTGAGTGATAGAGGTGCTAGGAGTAATTTTTGTTCCAGTATTTGGTCTTTGATCTGGTTCCTAAATCCCTTAGAATTTCTTGAATGATAGGAATATCTTTTGTTTTGATGAAATGACTCTTGGTGAATTCCTGGATAGTTTCCATTTGTTGGCTGGTCACCAGAAAAACTAAACCATGATTAGAATTTTCAAACCCATTGCCCAGTTGGGGCTATAGATTGAGTTAATGATCAGTCATGCCTACAGGACGAAGCCTCCATACAAATCTAAACCAATAGGGGTAGGAGCTTCCAGGTTAGCAAAAGTATTCACATGCCAGGAATGCATCCCAAATTCCAGAGGTACAAAAGTTCTTGCACCTAAGACCCTTGTGTACTAGTTGTTCATTTGTACATTTCATCATATTCTTTGTAATAAACCTGTAAACATAAGTATTTTTTCCCTTGATTACTCTGAGTCCTTTTAGCAAATTATCAAACTTGAAGAAGGGTCCTGGGAATCTCTAGTATGTAGCCAAATCAGTTAGAAGCATGGGTAACCTTGGAACCCATTACTTTTGTCTTCTGAAGTGAGGGGCAGTCTTATAGAACAAAGCTCTTAACTTGTGGGATCTGACGGTAGTATCAGCACTCAATTAAGGGCAGAACATCTAATTGATGTCCACAGAGAACTGGAAAACTGCTTGGTTTGGAAAACCCACACATTTGATGTCAGAAATGTCAGAAGTAGGGCTGGGATTGTAGCTCAGCGGTAGAGCGCTTGCCTCGCATGCGTGGGGCCCTGGGTTCGATCCTCAGCACCACATACAAAGCAATAAAATAAAGACATTGTGTTCATCTACAACTAAAAAAAAAAAAAAAAAAAATTTAAAAAAAAAAAAAAAAAAGAAATGTCAGAAGTAGAGGAAACAATTTTTCTTTTATCATGTTTACATCTAGACTTCACCATACTCTAATGCACTATGCTTATCATGTCAGAAGTTTTGTAATTTTGTAGTTTCTTCCATAAAGAAGCACTTTTTTCTACCCTTTCTGTCTGGGTTGGCCTAGCAAAGGGGCTTCAGTAGAAGAATAAAAGTGTTACTCTACTAGTTTGGAGCCTAGACTTCAAGAGGTCACAAGTCAGTCATTCAGCTGTCTTGGACCTTTAATTTGTCACTGCTGTGAGAACAAATCTAGGCCACACAGCTAGAAGATAAAAGATGGTGTGGAGCAAAATCAATTATCCTAGCAGAGGCCAACCTAAACCAGTCCAACAGAGCCAAATCAGCCCAGGGCCAAAGAATTAACCAGCTAACCTATGGCTATAAACTTGTACACAATAATAAATAGTTGTTTTAACTTTCTAAGTTCATTGTGGCCCCTTACACAGCAGTCACTAAAACAGTGCTTCAGAGGATGCTTAACAAAATAATTATGTAAGATATGTATTACATTGGCACATTGATCGGTGTATGTTAACTGCTACTACTGTTTTATCTTTTAATATGGCTAACTAGCAAAATTTTTAAATCAGCTTTATTAAGATATAATTAACAAGCCGGGCGCGGTGGCTCACGCTTGTAATCCCAGCACTTAGGGAGGCTGAGACAGGAGAATCGCGAGTTCAAAGCCAGCCTCAGCAATGGCGAGGCACTAAGCAACTCAGTGAGACCCTGTCTCTACATAAAACACAAAATAGGGCTGGGGATGTGGCTCAGTGGTGGAGTGCCCCTGAGTTCAATCCCCAGTAAAAAAAAAAAAAAAAGATATAATTAACATACCATAA
>CM053400.1:100345384-100361894 GCA_028644305.1 Xerus rutilus
CTAAGAAAAAGTTTTTTTAAAAAAAGGATTGGGCTATTCTAGGTCCATTGTGTTTCCTTTATAAATTTTGAGATCAATTTGACAATTTTGACTAAAACATTTACTGAGATTTTAGTAAGCAGCAATTTTTTAATTTGTTTTTGTTTTTTAATACTTTATTTTTATTTATTTATTATTTTTATGTGGTGCTGAGGATTGAACCCAGTGCCTCACCCGTGCTAGGCGAGTGCTTTACTGCTGAGCCACAACCCAGCCCACAATTTTTTTTTTAAAGAAGAGGTGATTTTAGTAAAATGTGTTCTCATGAAACAGTGGTGTGTTAGTTACAAAACGGTCACTCTGAATGTAATACCTAAAATTAGGAAAAGGATAGATCATATCTCAAGTGTATTGAGATAATATAAGGAGTGGACTTATATTACACAATTACTGTAAGTTAAGAAACTGAAGACATTTACTTAGCAACAGAAATAAACAAGACATAACTACCTTTAATATTTGAATAGTTGTCATGTGGAGATAACTTAAAACCCAAGGGAAGCCGGGCGCGGTGGCTCAAGCCTGTAATCCCAGCACTTAGGGAGGCTGAGACAGGAGACTCACGAGTTCAAAGCCAGCCTCAGCAATGGCGAGGCGCTAAGCAACTCAGTGAGACCCTGTCTCTACATAAAACACAAAATAGGGCCGGGGATGTGGCTCAGTGGTCGAGTGCCCCTGAGTTCAATCTCCAGTACCAAAAAAAAAAACCCAAGGGAAAGACTGTGGCAGTAAATGGAAGATATAAGGAGACTTTTCACCACACACTGAGAGTATATTCAGTGAAAGCAGTCTAAAAACTGTAAAAAAAGATTAGGCATTGATGATTGATGGTATAGTATATACCATGGCTAATAAGAAAGAAGATTCAAGTATAGCTTTCAATTATAAAACTACCTTTGAGAAGTTATGTAATCTGTCCATACTTATTTTCACCTGGGGATAATAATGTATACCTCATAGGATTGTTGTGAGATAAAATGACTATAAATTGTTTATCATACATCTTGTTTCTTTTTTGGCATGAAGTGTGCTCAACCACTGAGCCACATCCCTATCCCTTTTTATTTTTTATTTTGAAACAGGATCTCACTGACTTACTTAGAGGCTCGCAAAGTTGCTGAGACTGACTTTGAACTTACAATCCTCCTTCCTCAGCCTCCTGAGCCTCCTGGCTGATACAGCCTATTTCTGAAAAATATTCAGTAATATAATTTCAATTAATGTAGCCATAATCTAGTTCTGAACTAGTTCAGTTCTTCAACTAGATCAGATTAACCTTAAGAATCTATGATTTTCTTCACACAAAATCATGTACATAAATATTCATAACTACTTTTTTCATAATAGTCAAAAACTGGAAGCAACCCAGATGTCCTTTAGTAGATAAATGTTTAAATAAACTGTGGCACGATATCATGGAATAATGTTCAGCAATTAAAGGCACAAACTATTACTCAGTGTGGTGGTGCATACCTTACTCCCAGCTACTGTGGAGTCTAAGGCAGGAGGATCACAAGTTCAAGGCCAGCCTGAGCAGGTTAGGGAGACCCTGTTTCAAAATCAAAAGGCATGGAGACATAGCTCAGTGGTAAAGCCCTTACCTAGCATGTATGAAACCTTAGGTTCAATTCCTAATATCACAGAAAAAAAAAAAGTACAAACTGTTTATACTTATATACGGATAAGGAAAGTTGAGATTGGGTAGGAAGGCTTTGAGTTGGGTAGTTGACATGGGGGAGAATTAAGAATTGGGGTGGAGAAACTTGAGTTTGTCAAAGATGAGCATTGGCTAGTATTGGGCACCAGGGAGATAGGAATGTTGGGTGGTACTGGACATTGAGTACTTGTGTTGGTGATTTCCAAGACTGCCTTCAGATTCTGCAATTTGATAGGAGTACTCAGAAACCAGCATGTAGTTATATTTATGGCTGTGATTTATTACAGTGAAAAGATACAAAGTAAAAATTAACAAAGGGAAAAGGCACATGGAATGAAGTCTGAAGGAAACCAAGCACAAGCCTCTAAGAGCCCTTTCCCAATGGAATCACAAAGAATACACATAATTCCTCTAGTAATAAGTGCCAACAATGTGAAATGTTGTCCACTGGGAAACTCAGTGCCCAGGTTTTTTATTGGGGGTTGGTTGTGTGTGCATCATCTGTTTGGCATGTACCAAAATTCCAGACTTTCTTAATTCCCAGCAGGAAAGCAGATGTTCACCATAAACCACATAGCTTTCATAAACTCTTAAGCAGTTGTAAGCACGATGAGTGGTGATCCTAAAATCCAAGTTCTGGACACCAGCTAGGGCCAGCCTTACAGCTAGCAATCTCAAACCTGCTAGGTCAACTCTTTTCTGCATAGTTGTATTAGGAAGCAGGTTTTGGTGGACATTGGGCAGTTGTTTGCAGTGAATGCATTTGTAAGGCAAAGTAAGTTAAGGATGACAGATACCAAGCAGAGTAGATGGGGCCTAACCCAATCTGAGGCCTCGTAGAGGTTTGTGCTTGGGTTTGGGCACACAAAGCCACCATCTTACTCCATAGCAGGAGCCCCTTGTGATCTAAGAGAATGATATTAATACCGTTTTTCAATAAAGAGATGTCAAGGGCAAGTAAATTTGGAAAACAGTATAAAATGAACTGTATTATAGCTTTCCCTAAAACTTTAAAAATTATAATATGTATTGTAATTAATCAAGAAATGTCTTTGTATCAGTTCTCAAAGTTCTTCAGCCATATAGCTTTGGTGCCTTTTATAGGACTAGTTAATATTTACCAAACTGATTTTGGGAACAGCTGGGCGCAGTGGCACACGCCTGTAATCCCAGCACTTTGGGAGGCTGAGACAGGAGAATCGCGAGTTCAAAGCCAACCTCAGCAACGATGAGGCAGTGAGCAACTCAGTGAGACCCTGTCTCTACATAAAACACAAAATAGGGCTGGGGATGTGGCTCAGTGATTGAGTGCCCCTGAGTTCAATCCCCAGTGCCAAAAAAAAAAAAAAAAGTAAACTTGAAAACTAAAAAGAAGGTAAAACTCAAAGGAGTCTGACTTTTTTTCACTCTACTGGAAGTACTATTAGGTCAGGGACTATTAACAGTTTGTTCATCGTTGTATTCACTGTGGTGCTTGGCACACAGTAACTTGACTGTTGTTAGCTTTTTCTTTTTTTTTTTTGGTTTTTGTTTTCCAACTGGGGATTGAATCCAGGGATGCTCTACTTAGTTTTTATTTTGAGACTAGGTCTCAATAAGTTTCTGAGGGTCTTGCTAACTTACTGAGGCTGGCCTTGAACTTGTGATCCTCTTGCCTCAGTCTCCTGAGTCACTAGGATTATAGGCATGCACCACTGTGCCCAGCCTGTTGTTGCTTTAAGAATTTTGGTCATAAGAAAGGTGGAAATGATTAGGCAAAATAAATTAACTACCTAGAATAATTTATTCTATCAGTACTAGATATTGAGAGTTGCATTTAAGTATAGTAGTCTCCACTTAACTGTGATTTTGCTTTCTGCAATTTTAATCACACAAGTTAAACCCTGGTCCAAAAATCTTAAATGAAAAATTACAAAATAAACAGTTTGCATACTTTAAATTGCATACCACTCTGAGTAGCTTGATGGAATTTTCTGCTTTCCTACAACTGAATCATTCCTCTGTCCAGTATATCCAAACTCATACAAGTACATGTGCTATACCCACCCATCAGTCACTTAGTACCATCTCAGTTATCAGAACAATATCATGGTTGTTGTAGTGCTTGTGTTCAAGTAATGCTTATTTTACTTAGTGTAAGAGTAGTGTTGCTAGCAATTTAGCTGTACCGAAAAGAAGCTGTAAACTGTAATCCCAGCACTTAGGGAGGCTGAGGCAGGAGAATCGCGAGTTCCAAGCCAGCTTCAGCAAAGGCAAGGCGCTAAGCAACTCAGTGAGACCCTGTCTCTACATAAAACACAAAATAGGGCTGGGGATGTGGCTCAGTGGTCGAGTGCCCCTGAGTACTTACAGCTTCTTTCCTTCACGTGAAAATTCAGTAAGACTGGATTTTGTTTTGTTTTGGGGGGTGCTGGAGATCGAAGCTATGGTCTTGTACATGCTAGGCAAGTACAAGTAGGCAAATATGTACAAGTAGTCTACCACTGGCCTTGCCTCGTGTACCACAATAAGCTATTTTGAGAAGGGAGACTCCATTTACATAATTTGTTACAGTATATTGTTATAATTGTTCTGTTTACTTATTAGTTGTTAATCTGTTACTATGCCTAATTTATGAATTGAACTTTATCATAGGTATGTATATGTAAGTATCTGTATGGTTTGGTACTTGTGGTTTCAGGCATCCACAGGAGGTCTTGGTACATATTCCCTATGTAAAGGGGGCAGAGGTCATATTGTATTCTAAACTTTAAGAGTAGAGGGTGTACCTCAATGGAAGAGCACTTGCCCAGCATGTGCAAAGCCCTGGGTTTGATCCCCAGCAACACACACACACACACACACACACACAAACACACAAATCTTTTGGCTCTCAAAAGATTGTTTAGAGGGCTGAGGTTGTGGCTCAGTGGTAGAGCGCTTGCCTTGCACGTGTGAGGCACTGGGTTCAATCCTCAGCACCACATAAAAATAAACAAACAAAATAAAGACACTGTGTCCATGTATAACTAAAAAATATTTTTTAAAAAAGATTGTTTAGATTTAAAATTCCAACACAAAAAAAGGATAAATGTAACTAACACACATAACAAAAAGTAATAAAATACTCATTTATCCATTATCCAGTGTTAATAGATCATTACTGATTTCTTTGTGCATCCTGCCCCAATTGTTTCCCTTTCCTTCCTCCCTAAGAGCAACCATTATTTTAACTGTTCTTCCATTCTTTCACTTGTTTCAGTTTACTGTGTATGTGTATATCCCCCAAATAATGAATGAAATTTTGTTGTATTGAAATTATATCAGGCTAGATGTAATAGTTCTCACTCATGCACATGTGTTTTTCTAGAATAAATACCAAGAAGTAGAATATCAGGGTGACAGAGTTATACATTTTTATCTTTGCAAAGATAATCCCAAATATTTTTTCAAGGTATTTGTATTTATACTCCCAGTGGCAGTGTTATGAAATTTCCCAGTGCTTCTTAGGCTCTTTAACATTTGCTGTTATCTCACATTTTCAACTTCCCATGATAGTGATTATGAATGGCATCTCATTTTCATGATTTTAGTTTGCATCTCCCTGATATGTAATGAGATTGAAAATTTATTGGTTTTATTAGCCATTGATATTTCCCTTTGGGGGAAATATCTTTCCTGTCCTTTTCCCATTTTCCTGTGCATATTGTAGATATTAATCCACTGTCTATTTTGCGTGTTTCAGATAACTTTTCCCAGTTGTGGCTTACGTTTTAAGAGTACAGGGACAATGCTGAATGGAATAACAAAGCTTATCTCCAGGGTCCAGAAGGTAAGTCCTAACAGACCTGAAAACTTTGTGCAAACTACCTGTAGGTAGATTTCTTGGTTTTAGATGGCTTCGTTATATCCAGAACAAATACTCTGGAGAACTTTTTTTTTTTTTTTAATATTTTATTTTTATGTGGTGCTGAGGATCGAACCCAGTGCCTTACACATGCTAGGCGAGCACGCTACCACTGTGCCATAACCCCAGCCCCCTCTGGAGAACTTTAACTGACTAGTATTTTAATTTACAAATGTGCACTCAAAACAGCAGGCACAATTCCAATTTTCTACCCATGAACTTCACTACCAGTTGCTGTACATTTTCAAGTAACATATCTCAGTAGAATAGTTGTGCATGAGAATTTACCATGTGATAGGATAATTAATGTTTTTCAAAAAACATAGATAAGTTTAATTGTACGTATCTTTATTAACTTTATTTCTTATTAGATTAATGATTATCTCCCTTAATGAAGTATCTAAAAGAAAAGCAAGTTGCCAGTTTAGACCTATAGAACCTAATAGTATTTTGAAATCATGTATGGGGGTGTCAGTCTGTTGCTTTACTTCATTCCTTTCATTTATTTACCTTTTATATGGCAGATAGTACCCTTTATATGGCAGGTACTCAAAATTCTAAAATGGCTCCTTTTACTATTTGGTGAGTATTTCATTATGTGCTGGGTACTCTGCTAAGTGCTTTATTTTAATCCTCATGAGCAACCCATGAAGTAGATAATATCCCTGTCTCAAATATGTGGAAACTAAGGATTAGAATGGCTAGGTAACTTATGTAAGAAATTGGCTGTGAAATTATAAAGCCTAGACTAGATACCAGGTCTATCTGGCTTAAAAGCTTGTGACCTGGGGCTGGGATTGTGGCTCAGTGGTAGAGCACTCGCCTCACATGCGTGAGGCACTGGGGTCGATCCTCAGCACCACATAAAATAAATAAAAATAAAGATATTGTGAGCTGGGCGTGATGGTGCATGCCTGTAATCCCAGCACTTTGGGAGGCTGAGACAGGAGAATCGCGAGTTCAAAGCCAGTCTCAGCAATGGTGAGGTACTAAGCAACTCAGTGAGACCCTGTCTCTCTAAATAAAACACAAAATAGGGCTGAGGAAGTGGCTCAGTGGTCAAGTACCCTGAGTTCAATCCCTGGTACCAAATAAATAAATAAATACATACATACATACATACATACATAAAGATAGATAGATAGATAGATAGATAGATAGATAGATAGATAGATAGATATTGTGTCCATCTACAACTAAAAAAAAAATTTAAGAGGCTGGGATTGTGGCGCAGTGGTAGCATGCTCGCCTAACACGCGTGAGGCACTCAACACCACATAAAAACAAAGATATTCTGTCCGCCTAAAGCTAAAAAATAAATAAATATTTTTTAAAAGAAATATTTAAAAAAAAAGCTTGTGACCTAATTGTGGGGCCATATTGCATTTTATGGTTCATGTATTCCAGAACCTCACAGTCCAGTAGCAGATTCATGAATAAATAACTTGTACAGTGTGGTACTATTGCAGCACCCAGGAGGAGCATCTAAGCTGAATTAGTTCAGTCCAGAGAAAATCCTCCCAGAGCTAAATCCTGAGGATGACAAATGAGCCAAAAGAGCATGGTCATTTTCATCAGATCATGTAATTACAGATTAGGTTCCCGAGAAAAGGAGCTCTTCCTCCTGTATATTTTTTCCTCTCCCTCCCTCGAACCCCAGGATTCATGAAGAGTCTATATATATAAAAATAGCCCATTATTATAAAATGAAGAAAAGGCAAAGATCAACAACAGAATGGATTCTAGTCACAGCTGAATATTACTAGGCTAAAATTTCTTTTCTTAATACCAGACAAGAAACACTTGGGACTAGACTATAAGGAGATGTTAGAGAAAAAATTTTGTTGGTGTTTTTAGTTTGGTTCAGGTTTAGTTTGGTTTAGTTTGATGTTATAGATTGGCCCATGGATGCTGTCCTTGCAGGAACTCATGATATGCATTCTGGAACTATGCAGAGGCAATTGTACATTTGCTTGTTTTTCCTAGAAACAAGATTAGCTGAGTGATACCATTTATAACACTCTAAGAATTAAGGAATCCATTTTTCTATCTTTTCATTTACTGCAAAAAGTATAACTAAAAAGTCATCAGTTACTGTAGAAATAGCACCACCATGTGGTCCTTGAATATTTTTAGTTTTCCACTTTCTCTCCAGTAGGTAAACTTGAGTAGTATTAGTACAAAGGTGTATTATTCACTTTATTTTGTTGAGGTAATAAGCCTTTGATTCTTGTTTGTTTTCTGTGTAAGTGATCTCTCTTCTTTTTTTTGCTATTCCTGTATTTCCAAAGGTTTTGAGGCAGGAACAAAGTTTTATCTTCATAGGGTACCGTCTCAACATGTAGCTCTTTTTTTTTTCTCTCAAGGTGATCTTGCTATGTTGTCTACACTGGATGAAATTCTGTGCTCTAATGATCCTCCTACCTCCCCCTTGAAGTAGCTGAGACTACAACAATGCCACTGCACACAGCAACAGTAGCTTTTAAGGTTGCCATATCAGGAGGGAAAGGAGATAATTTATACCCACTTTAATTGGCTTTGACTAGAAATGGCACACAAGTTATTTCCACTCACAGCTCTTTTGCCAAAAGTAGTCACCTGACCCTAAACTCTACAAGGAAGACAGAGAAATGTAGAGAACTATTTGGTGTGCTGCATCTACTGTGGAGTTAATTTACAGTCTACAAAATTGGAGCATCCTATTACCTTATACCATTAATTTAAATTGAAATCTACAAGTAATGGTTCAGAGGTTTCCTTTGCAGTTCATTAAATTGCCTATTAGGCAGTTTACTTTCATTGGCTAGATGTCTATATACTCCCTCATTACATTTCTTTAAGGAAATATTCTTTATTCCTAGGCATGTGTTCTTAGTATTTGTTGTATGTTAATATATATATCGAACTTACACATATCTAACTTACACATATATATATGTTAGTGACATTTTTCCCTGTTGTAGATACAACTTACATCCTTGGTGTTATAGCAAGCATAAAAAGCCTGATAATTTCAAAACACTAAAATGCTTTCTTTTATAGTTGGACCCTAGATGTTTTTTGCACACTGGGACCCAGGCACCCCAAATCATTGCTGCTCACCTTGATAGCGAGGTTCCAGTTGAGAGTCCCAGAGCTATTTCCCGCACCAATGAAAGTGACCTGGTGAGTTGCCAATGTGTATGTGAGATTTTTCGGGAATTATAATTTGTGTTGCTATCTTCTTTTTATATATCAAGAAACCTGAAATTTAAGGAAACTAAGCAGTTTTACATATATTCAGATCTCTCTAACCCAGATCTGATAATAAGGTAACATAAAGCACTCAGGTTAGTCCATATTGCTTCTGATTTAATCCCTACAAGTGAACTCACTAATGCAAAGTAGGTGCATAGTTTTCTGCTTTAGATTGTCAATGGCTTGCTAACTTACTAATTAATAATAAGTACCAAACTTATTGTTAATGATACCATATGTAGGGTGGCAAAATTCTCCTTAAAGGATCAGTTTAATAGTTTAAGCTTATGGGCTACAACATACCTGTCATAGCTACTCAGCACCACCTTGAACAAATTAAGTATGTCTGTGTTCCAATAAAATTTAAGTACAAGCCTGGTGCAGTGGCACACGCCTGTAAACCCAGCATTTTGGGAGGCTAAGACAGGAGAATCATGAGTTCAAAGCCAGCCCAGCAATGGTGAGGCACTAAGCAACTCAGTGAGACCCTGTCTCTCAAAAAATAAGGCTGGGGATGTGGCTTAGTGGTCGAGTACCCCTGAGTTCAATCCCAGGTACCAAAAAAAAAATTTTTTTTTTTATGTACGAAACATGTGACCAGAGCTGGGAGTATGCCTCAATGGTAGAACACTTACCTAGTGCATATGAGGCTCTAGGTTGGATCCCCAGCACCACACACACATAGACCAAAAAAAAAAAAAAAAAATGATGACCAGCCTGGCACAGTGGTGCATGTATGTAGTCCCAGGAACTCTGGAGACTGAGGCAGGAGGATCACAAGTTGAAACCAGCCTGGGCAACTTAGTGGAATCCCATCTCCAAATAAAAAATAAAAGGGTTAGAGATGTAGCTCAATGGAAGAGTGCCCCTGGGCTCAATCTCCAGTACCAGAAAGAAAGGGAAAAAAAGAAAAATGAAAAAATGACCAGACATAGCTCTACCAAGCCCTGGTATATAAAATCCTAAGGAAATCAAATTACATGCCCAAGCACTGCACAGCAGGGCAGGTACAGAACTCAGTTTTTCTAACAACCAATCTGGTATTATTTTCCACCTTTATGAAATGGATTTCCAAGTACCTGGAGAGAAACCTAACTTGATTTGGTATGGAAAGGTGGCATCTAAAATGAAGTTTGGGGCTGGGATTGTAGCTCAGTGGTAGAGCACTTATCTCACATGTGGGAGGCACTGGGTTTGATGCTCAGCACCACATAAAAATGAATGAATAAAATAGAGATATTTGTGTCCATCTACAACTAAAAATGTATTTTTTAAATAAATAAATAAAATGAAGTTTGTCAGCCAAAGCCAGGGTTCCAACACAATCCATTTGCATTTTCAAGTCTGATTAAAGTGGATATTGGCTTCCTTTCTCTTTCCTCAGAGATCATAAATGAAATTAGTTGTGTGGTCTGTGCTTTAATGTGAAGGGAACCACCACGTTTTGTTTTTTTGTTTTTTTGTTTTGTTTTTTTGGTTTTTTTTTTTTGGTCCCTATACCCACCCTCTTGAGTCCTCCAATTAATATGGCTGTGTGGCAATTCTAAAAAATAAACCAGGTATGGTGTCACACTCCTGTGATCTCAGTGGCTTGGGAGGCTAAGGCAGGATCACAAGTTCAATGCTAGCCTTGTTCAGCAGTTTAGTGGAACCCTGTCTCAAAATAAATAAGAGCTGGGGATGTAGCTCAGTGGTAAAGCACTTCTGAGTTCAATTCCCAGTACCAATAAATAAATAATTAACTAATTAATTTAAACTTTTTTTGAAAAAAATGACTCCCTACCCCAAATATTATCTTAATAGGATTTTTTGTTTGTTGGTTTTTTGGTTTTTTGTTTTGTTTTCTTTTCTTTTCTTTGGGGATATCCAGGATTGAACTTAGGGGCACTCGACCACTGAGCCACATCTCCAGCCCTATTTTGTATTTTCTAGAGACACAGTCTCACTGAGTTGCTAAGTGCCTTGCTTTTTGCTGAGGCTGGCTTTGAACCCCCGTAATCCTCCTGCCTCAGCCTCCCAATCCTCCTGCCTCAGCCTCCTGAGCCACTGGGATTATAGGTATGTGCCACTATGCCCAGCTCAATAGAATGTATTTTAAATGCATCTTTAGCATTCTCCTATTTTCACAAGCACCGAATGAAATAGAATAAATGAATGAAGTCACTGATGTGTCTTTCAGCTTCTGTAATTGTAGTCCCTTTCTTTGCCAATTCATCTGGGGTTTCTATGGAAACAGCATGCAGATGATTTTTGTCACATGACTGGAGCATCTCTATACACAGCACCAAAGAACCCAGATGGCAAAAATTATCTCTGCTACCTCCACATCTAGAGTTTATTTGCTGTACAACTGGCTTTATCATTCAAGTTACTACCTTAGTATATAGAGGATTTAGAGACAACAACCAGCAATTTTGACTAAGATAAGTAAAGGATATTTTCCCACTCTGAGAAACAAGTGTTTCCCCAGTGTGGTCTAGTAGACCCTATTCACTTTATAAAGTCATTATTACTTTGTGTATCCCTATTATAGCTGTTTACATTTTTATTTCCTAGGCCAAGCATGGCGAGCAGCATGAGGGTCAGCACTACACCATCCCTCTCCAGGATTTGAAGACTGTATTTCCCCATGGCCTGCCTCCTCGCTTTCTTATGCAGGTGTGCAAAACAGAATGGAACTTGTGAGGTCCCTGAATACAAGCCAGTGTAGCAAAGGGGAGGGATTAAATGAGTAGAAAACTATAAAATTTGAATTTGAAAACCTGATAAATTTAGTTATCTTCTGCCAACCACCTTAAATTCTTCATGGAACCAGATAAATACTCTTACATAATAAAGAATATTGACATTTTTCCTTGTGTTACCCATCAAGTTTATAGAAGCTCTGGCATTCAAATAATTTAAATGAATTTAATATTTGTCTTAGCAGAATATCATTACTGTGCTAAACAAAAGCAAAATACATTCCTGAGCTAAATAGAAGTGCTGTTTTGATTAGCTGCTTCATTCTTCTTTTTTCATTCTCATAGATTTTCAGAAAATGTTGTTTTGTGGCCATGATTTCAGCCTAAAAGAGTGTAATCTTAGAAGTGGCCGGGCACGGTGGTGCATACCTGCTGTAATCCCAGCAGCTCAGAAGGCTGAGGCAGGAGGATCACGAGTTCAAAGCCAGCCTCAGCAAAAAGTTAGGCACTCAGCAACTTAGTGAGACTGTCTCTAAATGAAATACAAAGTAGGATTGGGGATGTAGCTCAGTGGTCAAGTGCCCCTGAGTTCAATCTCTGATACCCAAAACAAAACAAAAAGAGTTTAATTTTAGGGCTGGGGATGTGATAGTTTAGTAGTATGAGTAATTGCCTAGCATGTGTGAGGCCCTGAGTTCAGTTCCCAGCACCACCAAAAATATATACATATATAGCCATTGGAAAAATTCATGATTAAATGTGACCCTAGCTTATTGGCACAATTGTTCTTCCTATTAGCACCCACTGGGTTTTTTGTTTTATTTGTTGTATTGTATTTTGTTTTGTTTTGTTTTGTTTTGTTTTGTTTTGTTTTGTTTTGTTTTTGAGACATGATCTCACTATGTTGCCCATGCCAAACTCCTGGGTTCAAGTGATCCTCCTGTCTCAGCCTCCCAAGAAGCGCTGGGTACCTGCTGAATTATTTTTAGCACCAGAAATTATTCCTTCTCCTCCAGGCACAGTGACTTAGCTGTCAATTCCTATACAAACCCAGTTCTTTTTTAGGGGAGATTTCTTTCAAGAGCACTAGCACTAGTGCCAAGAATGTAGCTTATTGGTAGAGGTTATACTTACAAGTGGGAGGCCCTGGGTTCTATCCCCAGCATCATAAAAGAAAAAAATATTTTAACTCTTTTAAACCTCATCTGATAATATTTACAAATTATATTTGTGAAATATTTGTTCTTAGTAGATACAAATACTTCACTTGCAAACCACTTTCACAGCATATCAATCAGTGCTTAACAAATTTTTCTACCAAAGTATTCTGGTGGCGTAAGAGTAAGGAACATATAAACACTGATGTATCAGTACGCTGGTGATGTTAGGTGTGGCCTGGTAGGTGTGGGATAACTAACCAGACCTTCTGAGCTGCCATGTACATAGTTCTAAAGAAAAGCAAAGGTGGTTGTAGTGATAAGAATTAACTAAAAATAACTCTGGAAGAATATCTATTGAATGTTTACCATGTATCAAATAATTGGTTAAACATTTTATATGCTTCTAATACTTACATTGACCCTAAGTAGTATACATAACTGTAAGATCTTAGTTATTCCTAGATTCCATTTAACTAATGTAATATTTGGGCATTACTAACAAGAATAAACAAAAGCTGACTTATGTTATTTGGTGTGGAATAAAATGTTTTGGGTTTTTGATAAATTATAAGGTTTCAAATTCAGTACCAACCCAACCTTTCCTAACCGAATGAATTTAAAACAGTTTGGTGCTCTTAGTTGTCATATTAGGCTTAGTGTGCATACTGAGTGATTAAAAGTTCTACAGCTCATCTTCTCCTTCCTGCTTCCCTGTTTTCATAGGTGAAAACATTTGGTGAGGCTTGCCTGATGATACGAAAACCAGCCTTAGAGCTTCTGCATTACCTGAAAAACACCAATTTTGCTCATCCAGCCGTACGCTATCTTTTCTGTATCCTTTCCTGCCTGCCCTGGGTCATCTTGAACCAGTGTTTTCTCCCCTCATGAGCAGAAAGAAGAAATGTAAGACTGCTAATGTGAGACTGCTAATGATAGTGATAAAGTAGCTGGGTGCAGTGGTGCACGCCTGTAATCCCAGCACTTTGGGAGGCGGAGACAGGAGGATCGCGAGTTCAAAGCCAGCCTCAGCAACGGCGAGGCACTAAGCAACTCAGTGAGACCCTGTCGCTAAATAAAACACAAAATAGGGCTGGGAATGTGGCTCAGTGGTCAAGTACCCCTGAGTTTAATCCCCAGTACCAAAAAAAAAAAGAAGATAGTAATAAAGTATCCCCTCTGGTGATGTTTTCTTTAACAAGAAGTACATTAGATGGGGAGAAGGGAACAGGCAAAACCCTCAGTCTTTGTCATGCTATTCATTTCTGTGCGAAACATGACTGGTTGATACTGCATATTCCAGATGGTAAGAACTTCCTGTCTCGCTTTTCTGTGTCAGGGCCAGTTCCATTACTATGGCAGCAGTGCAAACTTTAATTTTCTGACAGGGTTCATCTGGCTGAAAGAAAAGCCTTTGCTAGTTCATCATGATTTCATCATGATGTTAGTGTCAAGCAAGTTACAAGGTGAAGTTAATGTCACAAGAGGAAATGTGGCTAAAACCTTTCTGAAGCCTTTTTTTTTTGAGTGGTTTTACTTTGAAATCTCACCTGGAAGATCACCTCAGGGTTTAAGAGACAAGGTCTCACTATGTTACATGGACTGGCTTTAAACTCCTGGGCTCACGCAATCCTCAGTGACCACTACTTTTTTTTTTGTCCTTAGAATTAACCCCCACCACATGCTATATAAGCACTCTAGCCCTAGGCTTTTGGTTTTTTGTTTGTTTGTTTTTGTTTTGTTTTGTTTTGATATTGAGAATAGGGTCTCCTTAATTTGCCCAGGATGGCCTCAAACCTGCCTCAGCCTCCTAACGAGTTGGGATTACATGTATGGGTCACCACATCTGGCTCATATATCCTTTTTTGGTTCAATGTTGTGTGCATCCTCATTTTCTGACTTACCTTTAAAAACTGTCAGTAAGCAGAAGTGACATTTAATCTACTTGGTATGTCTTATGTGTTGATTGTAATGATAATGTTTATTAGTCTCAGGTGGACCAGATCAAAAAAAGTAAATCCCTGAAGCAAGACGACTTTTAAAAATGTATATAGGAGCCGGGCACGGTGGCGCAGGCCTGTAATCCCAACACTTAGGGAGGCTGAAACAGGAGAATCGCAAGTTCAAAGCCAGCCTCAGCAAGGGCAAGGAGCTGAGCAACTCAGTGAGACCCTGTCTCTACATAAAACACAAAATAGGGCTGGGGATGTGGCTCAGTGGTCGAGTGCCCCTGGGTTCAATCTCCAGTAGCAAAAAAAAAAAAAAAAAAAAAGTATATAGGGAACCAAGTAAATTCCAATGACTCATGAGGCTGAGAAAGGAGGATCACAAATTCAAGGCCAGCCTTGGAAACCTAACACCCTTTCTCAAAATTTTTAGAGTAAATGAAAAGGACTGGGAGATGTAACTCTGTGGTAAAGCTCCCCTGAATGCAATCCCTAGTACCAAAAGAGAGAGGGAGAGAGAAATACATATGGGAGGTCTAGAGAATGTTGTTCTGTGGTAGAGCACTTGCCTAGCATACTGAGGCCATGGGTTCCATTCTTAGCACTGCAAAAAAATAGGGAGATAGATTAGACAGACATAGAGATACGGGAAACTAAAGTCATTTCCTGTAACTTAAAGATGCATAGAGTATTTTGAGTTGATGATAGTCAGTTCCTGCCTAGTTTGTTTTTGTCTATTTTTCAGCTCATCTTTGGGTGAAAAATTGCCGGGATTTTCTGCAATCTACCTACAACAAACAGCGCTTTGATCAACCTTTAGAGGCTTCAACATGGCTGAAGAATTTCAAAACCGCAAATGAACGCTTCCTGAGCCAGGTAACTAGACTTGGGCAAGTTTGGTGCTAGATGGTCTTCATATAGATTGTCATCCTTGTGTACTGAAAACATGGTAGACTATGAAGCATTGATATTGTGGTTTGGAGTAAATATGCTATTTTATTTCTTTAATTCATTTTTCTAATAATAGGCTCACAACTTGCAATTCATTTATCCAGGGGATATAAAGACTCAGCAGTAAGCTGTTCTCATATACTGGGTAGCAGAGTAAAATCCAAACTGACTCACTGACTTTTCCAAGGTACAGCCTCACATTCTTCACAAGCATACTTCCAAATACATAATTTTCTCCAGATAAGATAATTTGGGGAGCCGAGTGTGGTGGCACACGATTATAATCTCAGCAACTTGGGGGCAGCTAAGACAGGAGGATCATGGGTTCAAAGCCAGTCTCAACAACAACGAGGCACTAAGCAACTCAGTGGGACCTTGTCTCTAAATAATATAAAATAGGGCTGGGGATGTGGCTCAGTGGTTGAGTGTCCCTGAATTCAATCCCCAGTACCCCCCTTCCCCCGCCAAAAAAGATACTTTGGGAAGCCCCGTGCAGAGGCACATACTTGTAATCCCATTAACTCAGAAGGCTGAGATAGGAGGATCACAAGTTCAAGGCCAGCCTCAGCAACTTAGACTGTCTCAAAATAAAAAGATCTAGGGATATAGCTCAATGGTAAAGTACCCTTGAGTTCAGTCCCCAGTGCCAAAAGGTGGAGGGCGGGGCTTGATAAAATTGTTCTTCACTCCAGTTTATTGGATATGATCTCTAGCTTATGGCTCCTTAACTCCAAGTATAAAGACTCACCTAGAGCCGGGCGCGGTGGCTCACGCTTGTAATCCCAGCACTTAGGGAGGCTGAGACAGGAGAATTGCGAGTTCAAAGCCAGCCTCAGCAACGGCGAGGCGCTAAGCAACTCAGTGAGATCCTGTCTCTACATAAAACACAAAATAGGGCTGGGGATGTGGCTCAGTGGTCGAGTGCCCCTGAGTTCAATCCCCAGTACCAAAAA
>CM053400.1:100362394-100373465 GCA_028644305.1 Xerus rutilus
GGGCGCGGTGGCTCACGCTTGTAATCCCAGCACTTAGGGAGGCTGAGACAGGAGAATTGCGAGTTCAAAGCCAGCCTCAGCAACGGCGAGGCGCTAAGCAACTCAGTGAGATCCTGTCTCTACATAAAACACAAAATAGGGCTGGGGATGTGGCTCAGTGGTCGAGTGCCCCTGAGTTCAATCCCCAGTACCAAAAAAAAAAAAAAAAAGACTCACCTAGGCTGGGCATACTGGCACACATCTATGATCCCAACAGTTCAGGAGTCTGAGGCAGGAAGATCACAGCTTCAGGGCCAGCCTGAGCAACACAGCAAGACCCTGTCTCAAAATTTTAAAAAGAGGGGTAGGTAATTGTAGAGCACTTGCCTCACATGTGTGAGGCCCTGGATTCAATCTCCAGCACCTCAAAAAGAAAAAAATTGGGCATGGTGGTCCACTCCTGCAGTTCCAGCACTCAGGAGGCTAAGGCAGAAGGGTCACTTGATCCCATGTGTTTCAGACCAATCTGGGCAACGTAGTGAGACCCTGTCTCAAAAAAAAAAAAAAAAACTGCAAATGCTAAGGACTCATTTTGGACCTTTTTAAAGTCAGAATCAGTCAATCTATCCTCCTCCCTCCTTTCCTTCCTTCCCTTCCCTTCCCTTCCCTCCACTCCCCTCCTTCCTTCCTTTTCCAAAGCTACAGGCAGAAACAGGTTAGAAAATATTCCCTTATGTGATGGGGTCTTTTACAGGACCTGCGAAATAGATTAAAACTAATTTCTGCTGGGTGCTGTGGTGCACGCCTGTAATCCCAGCGGCTTTGAAGGTGTAGGCAGGAGGATCACAAGTTCAAAAGCCAGCCTTAGAAAAAAGTAAGATGTTAAGCAACTCAGTGAGACCCTGTCTCTATATAAAATACAAAATAGGGATAGAGATGTGGCTCAGTGGCTGAGTGCCTCTAAGTTCAATCCCCGGTACCAAAAAAAAAAAAAGGAAAAAAAAACTCATCCCTCATAGCCTCCCATCTTCTCAACCAGGGATGGGTTCCACATTAGGCAAAACAGTCTTTTTTCCGTTATTGTTTTTACTTTGCTTCTTTTTAGATAAAAGTTCAAGAGAGATATGTGTGGAATAAGAGAGAAAGCACTGAGAAAGGCAGTCCTCTGGGAGAAGTGGTTGAACAGGTATTAAAACATTAGCTGTGGATCACATCATAACAAGAGAAGGTTTCCCATAGCACTCTAAGCCTCTGTCTCCCAACAGGGTCTAACACGTGTGAGAAACTCCACAGACGCAGTTGGGATTGTGCTGAAGGAGCTAAAGATGCAAAGTTCTTTGGGAATGTTTCGCCTCCTGGTGGCAGTGGATGGAATCAATGCCCTCTGGGGAAGAACCACATTGAAAAGAGAAGATAAAAACCCAGTGAGAAGACTTTCTCTTTCCTGGTTTCTCTGATTTCTGGTTGCATCATATACAAAGGCTGTGGCTTAGCCATGTAGACCATGCAATGTATTTACTTCCTCCAGAGCTTTTGAATTAATATACAGAGAGGATGGAGCTGGGGATATATCTTAGTTGGTAGAGTGCTTGCCTGCCTCACATGCATAAGGCCCTGGGTTTAAGCCCCAACACCACAAAAAAAGAAAAGAAAAAAGATACAGAGAGGAAATAACTCAGAAAGAAAAGATGGTGCTAAAGGTACCACCATGCACTGAAAACTGAGAGAGTTGTTTTCTTTTCTTTTGTTTACAAGACTGGAGCTACATCTCTAGCCCTTTTTATTTTGAGACTTGAGTATCACTAAGTTGGTGAAGATCTCTTAAATTGCCAAGTCTGATCTCTAAATTTTGATCCTCCTGCCTCAGCCTCCCAAATTGCTGGATTACAGGTGTGCACCGCTGCACCCAGCTCTTTCTTTCTTAATTTTTTCATTCTGTTCACTTTTTTTTTTTTTAATTTTTTTTAGTTGTAGATGGACACAATGTCTTTATTGTATTTATTTTTATGTGGTGCTGAGGATCGAACCCAGTGCCTCACGCATGCAAGACAAGCGCTTTACCACTGAGCCACAATCCCAGCCCCCATTCTGTTCACTTTTTAAAGTAAAGCTATGAGTTCTAAGTGGAGAAGATCAGAAATTAAGGAAGGAGGTGGGTTTAGTGCCATAAATATTTTTCTCTCTAGGTAAGTGTTTTTAATCTCAAGAAGCATAGCAAACCTTGGGCCAGCAACTACATAGCTTGTCCCAAAGGGATACGTTCAGGTACCTTGACTGCATAGTAAACGTTGAAGATTTTTATTATTATTATTATTATTATTAATTCAGTTTCAAGAGATCTTCTAGGGAAATAAGTCATTATCTCTCTCTTATTGCCAACATATAGATTGCTGCAGACGAACTGGCACTTATTCACAACCTGAGGAAGATGGTGAGAAATGATTGGGTATGTGCATACGAACAGTCTGTACATTGCACAAAGAATTGTGTTTTCATATTAAACTACTTTCATATTAAACTACTTCATTACTAATGCTTTCGGGTCATTAATTTTACGGCCAGAACAACTGTACCAAGTTAGGAGTTAGGTCTGGATTAAAATCTGTTTGACTCCTCATCTTTCCAATTGACTAGAATAAACTTATTCATAACCATTTTACTATATAACTGTTGCCATACACTAATATATATTCACAAGTATTCTATACAGCCTGATCTTGCACCAGTTTAGTAATAAATGATTTTTAGTTAAATCTGCAGTTTTTTTTTTTAAAGAACTTCACATCATAGTCACAAAACCCCTTTTTTTTTTCTGAAAAAAAAATAGCATAAAATCTGCAATGATTATTCAATGAAACATAGTATTTAAATACTGGCTCAATTTTATTTGCAATTGTACTTTTCTGTCTTCTTTAGCTTTTTCTTATTCTGTTTTTTTTTTTTTTTTCAGCATGGAGGTGCCATTGTGTTGACTTTGAGCCAGACTGGGTCTCTCTTTAAGCCCCGGAAAGCGTACCTGCCTCATGAGTTGTTGGGAAAGGTCAAGTCATAGAAAAATGTATTGCCCCTTAAATGGTCATTCTGAGTAAAAAGATAATTCTTTTTAGGTCTGCTTATTTTGACATTATTGCAAACTTAGAGAAAAATCATATTTTTCTGTCTTCTACCCCAATATTTCTTTCTTAAAACACAAAGATATCCTAGTACATAACCATAGCATACTTATCAAATCAGGAAACTGACTTTGATATAAAACTTTGATCTACCTGGGCACAGTGGCGCACTCCTATAATCCCAGCACTTAGGGAGGCTGAGACAGGAGAATCTCGAGTTCAAAGCCAGCCTCAGCAATGGCGAGGTGCTAAGCAACTCAGTGAGACCTGTCTCTACATAAAACACGAAATAGGGGCTGGGGTTATGGCGCAGTGGTAGCGTGCTCGCCTAGCATGCGAGAGGCACTGGGTTCGATCCTCAGCACCACATAAAAATAAAATAAAAAGCTATTGTGTCCATCTACAACTAAAAAATAAATATTTAAAAAAAAAAAAAAAAAACACGAAATAGGGCTGGGGATGTGGCTCAGTGGTCGAGTGCCCCTGAATGTGATCCCTGGTGCCAAAAAAAAAAGGCATGCTGTCCATCTACAACTACAAAAAAAAAGTACATGCCAGTTACTGTGTAGGTTATTTTATGAGCTTGTCTAATGTTTCCTCACAAGTAGAAGTGATATTAGAAGTAAAAATGTAGCCGGGTGCGGTGGCTCAAGCCTGTAATCCCAGCACTTAGGGAGGCTGAGACAGGAGAATCGCGAGTTCAAAGCCAGCCTCAGCAATGGCGAGGCGCTAAGCAACTCAGTGAGTCCTGTCTCTACATAAAACACAAAATAGGGCTGGGGATGTGGCTCAGTGGTCGAGTGCCCCCGAGTTCAATCCCCAGTATCAAAAAAAAAGTAAAAATGTGCTAGGCACGGTGGCACATAGTTGTAATCCCAGTGGCTCAAGAGGCTGAGGCAGGAGGGTCGCAAGTTCAAAGCCAGCCTCAGCAACTTAGCAAGGACCTAAGCAACTTAGGGAGACCCTATCTGTAAATAAAATGTAAAAAAGGGCTAGGAATGTGTCTCAGTGGTTAAGCACCGCTGGGTTCAATCCCTGGTACCAAAAAAAAAAGAAAAGAAGTAGTACGAGTAAAAATGTGTCTTCTCTGTGTAGCTTATCAGAAGGAACATGAAATCTGTTTTTCCCATTACTGGTAATGTTAATTTTGAACTACTTAAGATGATATCCATCTGGTTTCTCCTCAGTAATTATTTTCCCTTTGGAATTAATAAGTATCTTGTGGAGATACACTTCGAGACTAGATAAATTTCCTATTACTTCAACCAACTGTAGTTAGCATCCATTAGATTAGTGATTCTTTCCTAAATGTTATTATGATAATCGCCAAGTGGAGCTTGGCTTTCTATTAGAAATTTTCTGTTCCTCTTATATATTTGTTTGTTACATTGTAGTTCTGTAAATTCTTTTTTTAATAGGTTCTGAGCTTTTTAAAAAATATTTTTAATATTTTTAATATTTAATTTTTAATATTTTTTTAGTTGTTGATGGATCTTTATTCATTTATTATTTATATGTGGTGCTAAGGATCAAACCCAGGGCCTCACACATGCTAGGCAAGTGCTCTACCACTGAGCTGCAGCCCCAGCCCGAGGTTCTGAGTTTTTACCGTCATTGTTATTTCCATGCTCAGATTATCCCAGAATTACCATACATGCTTCCTTCAAGCTAGTTTCTATATCCTTTTGTCATAACCCCATCATTCTTTAGCACTTCTTTATTTCCTGGCACAAGAATATTTCCAGATTCCCCTGCCCTGTTCCTAAAATTAGTCATTTCTACCCTTGGTTTGTTTTGGAAAATGGTATTTAGAAACCAAGACCTTAGAGCTAGTTGTACTCATTGCTACTGGAGTGTCATTTCTTCTAGACCTCAACAAAGCTAGTACCTAGGTGTGTATAGTATTCACATGTAGTGTGTATACTGCTTCTCTAACGAACTATGAATTCATACTGATACTTGCCAATTCCATGCTAGAATAGCATTCATTATCCCCTTCTCCTTTTCCATATTTGTCTCATCTATAAGAATCTCTTCTTGTTAGCCAAAATATGTTTACTTATTAACTCAATCCTAAAATGTGGTTAAAAAGTTTCAAGATTTGTGGGCTGGGATTGTACCTTAATGGTGGAGCACTTGCCTCACATGTGTGAGGCACTAGTTTCAATCCTCAGCACCACCTAAAAACATAAAGTTATTGTGTCCATCTACAACTATATATATATATAAAGTTTCAGATTTGCTCACCCTCGACTCTTACATAGAAGCTGCAAACTAGAGTTCAGTTCAAAGGATCTGTAGTCCAGATATTCTGTTCAGAAGTTACCTGAAGTTACTTGCCTTAGTTTCCCCCCTTCTGTGTTATATTCAAAATATAATTTGATTGATCCATGGTTTCTGATTATGTTCCACTCAGGATCTTTCCCCCCACTGTTGTTAATTTTATTTATTTTTTCTTTTTTTTTTCCCCCCTCCAGATTTTTTGGTTTGGTTTGGTTTGGTTTGGTACTGGGGATTGAACTCAGGGCTACTTGACCTCTGAGCCATATCCCTAGCCCTATTTTTGTGTTTTATGTAGAGACAGGGTCTCACTGAGTTGCTTAGTGCCTCGCCGTTGCTGAGGCTGGCTTTGAACTTGTGATTCTCCTGTCTCAGCCTCCCAAATTGCTAGGATTATAGGTGTGTGCCAACGCACCCAGATCTCCAAATTTTTTTATGGGTGCATTATAGTTGTATATAATGATGGAATTGGTTGTTACATATTCATACATATGTAACATGTATTTATGTAATTATATTCTGTTTTCAAACTTAATGAACATTAACTTGATCCCAGAAGTTAGAGCTGTCAAAAACATAGTTGAGGGGCTGGGATGGTAGCTCAGCGGTAGAGCGCTTGCCTCGCATGCGTGAGGCCCTGGGTTCGATCCTCAGCACCACATACAAAGGGATAAAATAAAGACATTGTGTCCATCTACAACTAAAAAAAAAAAAAAATTTAAAAAAAAAAAAAAAACATAGTTGACTTAGACTGAGTGTTGTCCCCCATATCTCCCTTAAAAACATTATTTATGGCCATGCAGAGCAAAAGTAGTGAGCCACCATATAGAGTTCTGTATAAGTTGAGGTAGCCAGAGAATGAGGGGTAAAGTAGAACAGAAGAAAACAAAAGCGCTGCCCTCGAAGTGCTTAAGTAGAATTTCTCTTTCTGCTGAGAGGTCACTTAACTAATACTGTACCCTTTCTCTTCTCCAGGAAGGATTTGATGCCCTGGATCCCTTTCTTCCCATTTTAGTTTCCAATTATAACCCAAAGGAATTTGAAAGTTGTATTCAGTATTATTTAGAGAATAATTGGCTACAACATGAAAAAGGTCAGTTGTTTAATTTTCTCCTGTCAGTTTTGTGTTCCTAGGAGAATCCCACTCATTCAGAGCCTTACCCTCTTCTTCCATCAGCATTGATAAGAGGGTACAGAAAGGTGGTTGGTGGGTGGCTAAGTTGGGGTATTTTCTTTTTCTGGGGAGGGAGTACTGGGGATTGAACTCAGGGGCACTCAACCACTGAGCCACATCCCCAGCCCTATTTTGTATTTTATTTAGAGACCAGAGTCTCACTGAATGAGACCATAGCATCTCACCTTTGCTGAGGTGGCTTTGAATTCACAATCCTCCTGCCTTAGCCTCCAGAGCCACTGGAATTAACAGCTGTGTGCCACCATGCCTGGCTGTTTTTTGGTTTTTAAGACAGGGTCTTGCTAAGTTGCTGTTGTTGAGACTGGCCTCAAACTTGTGATCCTCCTGCTTTAGCCTCCCAAGTTGCTGGGATTATAGGCATGCACCACCACACAGCCTAAGTTTTTAATTTACAAAAGAAATGATATCCCTCCCAAATTCTTATCTGGTCCAAAATAAAATATTAATGCAAAAGATGGAGGCAAAGCTGCCAGGAACAGTGGTAAACTCCTGTAATCCCAGCTACTTGGGAAGTTGAGGCAAGAGGATCGCAAGTTCAAAGCCAGTCTTAGCAACTTAGGCCTTAAGCAACTCAGCAAGACCCTGTCTCTAAATATATCTTAAAAAGAGCTGGGATGTGACTGAGTGATTAAGCGCCCCTGGGTTCAGTCACTAGTACCAAAAAAAAGGATGGAGGCAAAACCCCATCCAGCCACTGGGCATTTCCAGGTGATTGAGTTGCTGCCATACTTTCATTATTGTTTTATTCATTCAACAAACTTCAATTGAGAAATTCATGTGCTGTGACACTCGCAGAATAATACACATTCTGTAAGAGGCTACCCTAGCACCAAAGCAAATCGTTGCCATACTGGTCTAATACACATACAGAAATTGTTACCTCTTAATACCAAATTTGACACCCATTGACTGAAAGCATTCTAGGTGTTCATGTATGTTTGCCTCACCTCTGGATATTCGAGGGTATATAAAGGAAAAGCAAAGGGTTTTTCTAGCACTAGATAATAGAGAGGATATTAGAGAGGGAAGAATAAAAGTAGCTGCAGCGCCGGGCACCGTGATGCACGCCTGTAATCCCAGCACTTTGGGAGCCTGAGACAAGAGAATCGCGAATTCAAAGCCAGCCTCAGCAACGGCGAGGCGCTAAGCAACTCAGTGAGACCCTGTCTCTACATAAAACACAAAATAGGGCTGGGGATGTGGCTCAGTGGTCGAGTGCCCCTGAGTTCAATCTCTGGTACCAAAAAAAAAAGCTGCAGCATTGTAGGTTGGGAAGCACAGAGAGGTGAGATTTGAGGAAGATTATATCTAAACATAATCTAGATAAGGTAGGCACTGACCACTAGAGTTTTCTGGAGGGATACAGAATAGCAGGAAGAATTTGTGACTTACTGTGTTTGACTCCATTTTAGCTCCAACAGAAGAAGGGAAGAAGGAGCTGCTATTTCTAAGTAATGCCAATCCTGGGCAGCTGGAACGTCTCTGTGCTTACCTCTGAGCCAAGGTCACAATGTGGATGGAAGACAATTGACATTTCCTTTATGCTGCACCCAGTCATGTGGAGAAGTGCCATAGCACTCAGGTAGAGCACCCAGGCCCCTGTACTTACAGTGCTGGCCAGGACTGCCATGGGCTGTGGACCTTCTTTGAAATGAAATGAAGTGACTGTAAACACATGATAAGATAACGCCTTGTTCCTAAAACTAATATCAGTTTTTGGATATGGTTTTCATGTTTAGGATAACCATGGTTCTTTTCCTTAAAAAAATAAAATTAAGTATCTTTCTTAAAGTGTTGTATTCAGTTTATAAAGAAAGAGTCTTCAGATTAGCCAAACTGAATTTCTCCAGCATTATGCTTATTGCTAGCCTGATGTGACTCAATTCTACAGAAATTTCCAGTAGTTCTGACTACTGATGATGAGATCAAGATTCACAACCTAACTTCTCCCACCCACACTCTTTCCACTCACTTCCTACTTACACTTTATTTCTTTGATTCCAAGGGTGTTACTGAGCCTCCAGCTGAGCATCTGGCAGCTTTATATGGTGCGACCCTTTCCCATGTGTTCCTGAGAGAATTAAGCACTAAAGCCCAGCAGCATACATTGTGTAGAATGAATTATCTTTTTTATTTTTAATTTTTAATGTTTTTGGCACTGGAGAATGAACTCAGGGGTACTGACCACTGAGCCACATCCCCAGCCCTATTTTGTGTTTTATGTAGAGACAGGGTCTCACTGAGTTGCTTAGCGCCTCGCCGTTGCTGAGGCTGGCTTTGAACTCGCAATTCTCCTGTCTCAGCCTCCCTAAGTGCTAGAATTACAGGCATGTGCCACTGTGCCCAGCTCATAACCCACTTTTTATTGTCTTCATGCTAAGCTACTACACAGCTAGACTCTTGGGGCTCCTTCTCATTACTCAGTTGGACTGGATCCAGATCAGGAAATAAGAAGTAAAACTTCCTTTGTTTTCAGATGGCATTAGCTTGGACATGTAGAAAACCTTAAGCTGTCCCAAAAAACCTACTAGAACTAAAAGGACGTTCAGCAAGGTCACAACAATACAAGACCAGTACATAAAAATAAATTTTAATTATACTATCAAAGAACCATCCAAAATGAAGTTAAAATAATTCTATTCACAATAGCAGTAAGAGAAAGTACTTAGAAACAAATTCAACAAAAGAAATGCCAAATGCATTTGGCATTACATGATTGGACTTCAGCTACTTAGGAAGCTGAAGCAGGAGGATGGCTTGAGTCCAAGAGTTCAAGATCAGCTAAGCAATATAGCAAACCTCTGTCTAAATAAACATAAGAGATAATCTTCATGATATTGGATTGGGTGAATATTTCTTAGATATGACACCAAAGATATCCATAAGAAATGTGATTAAAAAGAAAGGTTTAATTTGATTTCATCAAATTAACTTTTATATGCTCTTATTCTGGATTATAAGGGTTGTTATAACTCACTAATGAAGGACTCACTAATAAGATAAATGACATAAAAATAAGTAAAATTATTTGGACCTTTTTTAAAAAAAGATGGATGAACAATAAGCATATGAAAAGGTGTTTAACAGCACTAGTTATTAGGGAAATGCAAATCAAAGCCATAATAATATATTTTATACCCACAAGAATGGCTATAAGCCAGGCACAGTGGCTTACTCCTGTAATCGCAGCACTTTGGGAGGCTGAGACGGAGAGAATCACAAGTTCAAAGCCAGCCTCAGCAACAGCGAGGTGCTAAGCAACTCAGTGAGACCCTGTCTCTAAAGAAAACACAAAATAGGGCTGGGGATGTGGCTCAGTGGTTGAGTGCCCCTGAGTTCAATCCCCAGTATCAAAAAAAAAAAAAAAAAAGAATGGCTACAAATAACACTTATTGTTAGGATGTGGAGATATTGGAATTCAGTTGCTAGAAGAAATATAAACAGGTATAGCCACTTTGGAATATAGTTTGTGAGTCCCTCAAAATGTTAAACAGCATTATCTCATGACCCAGCAATTCTGCTTTAGGTATCTACCCTAAATGAACACATGTCCACATAAAGAGTTATGTTCAAGGAGGGCTGGGGAAAGAGCTCAGTTGGTAGAGTGCTTGCCTTGCATGCACAAGGCCCTGAGTTCAATTCCCAGCACCACAATAAAAGAAGAAAAATGTTCAAGTAGCATGAGACTGTTCACATTAACATTGTTCATAATAGCTAAAAAGAAATAATCCAGATATCTATGAAATTGCAATTGATAAAAGGAAACAATGTTACAAAATGAAGAGCCTTAAAACATGCTGAAGCAAAAGATCATGTACTGTTATGATTATGTAATATATTCAGAAAAGGCAAAATCTGTAAAAGTAGAAGGTAGATTAGTGTTTCCCTGTTGCAGGGAGGTAACAACAGAGATGATGTATAGGACATATAGAAAACAACGTTTTTTTAAATAATTTTTTTAGTTGTTGATAGACCTTTATTTATATGTGGTACTGAGAATCGAACCCAGTGCCTCACACATGCTAGGCAGGCACTCCATCACTGAGCTACAACACCAGTCCCTTAAACGTTAGTTTTTTTTTTTTTTTTTTTGGTACCAGGGATTGAACTCAGGGGCACTCGAACCCTGAGCTACATCCCCAGCCCTATTTTGTGTTTTATGTAGAGACAGGGTCTCACTGAGTTGCTTAGCAGCCTCGCCATTGCTGAGGCTGGCTTTGAACTCGCGATTCTCCTGTCTCAGCCTCCCAAAGTGCTGGGATTACAAGCGTGAGCCACCACGCCCGGCTAAACGTTAGTTTTTTTAAATATTTTTTTAATTGTGGATGGACACATTACCTTTTTTTTTTTTTTTGGTACTGGAGATTGAACTCAGGAGTACTCAACCACTGAGCCTCATCCCCAGCCCTATTTTGTGTTTTATGTAGAGACAGGGTCTCACTGAGTTGCTTAGCTCCTCGCTGTTGCTGAGACTGGCTTTGAACTCGCGATTCTCCTGTCTCAG
>CM053400.1:100373565-100385079 GCA_028644305.1 Xerus rutilus
GGAAAGCTTAATATTGTAAAGGCATTGATTCTCCCCAAACTGATTTATGAAGATACTTGCTATTCTGTTCCAAATACCTGTGAGTTTTTTAATTTTGCAGATCTTGACAAGATGACTTTAAAATATTTGTGAAAATACTGCTGGGGATGTAGCTCAGTGATAGGAGCGTGTGCCTTGCATGTATGAAGCCCTGTGTTCAAACCTAGTACTGCAATAAAAAATTTTTTTTCTTTTATTTTGAAATGTTTCAATCCTACAGTAATGTTGGAGTACTCAAAAATAATAATAAAGACAGTATAATCTTCACCTACATTCAGTTATTAACATTTGTCTTATTTTTATACACATTATTGCACCATTTGGAAGTTAACTGCAGACAGAACAACCCTCAAGTACTTCAGCACATATGTATTAAGAAGAGTATTTCTAGGGCTGGGCTGTGGCTCAGTGGTAGAGCACTTGCCTAGCATGTGTGAGGCACTGGGTTTGATTCTCAGCACCACATATAAATAAATAAAGGTCCATACACAACTAGAGAAAATATTTTTAAAAGGAAGGGTATTTCTCCTACAGGACTATATCATCATACCCAAGAAACTCATCATAACATACAACTCATTTAAAAATTTCTCCAGTTATCCTAAGAATGTCCAGATTCCAATGAAGAATTACACATTACATTTAGCTAAAATACTCTTTAGTGTTGTATTATAAACTGTCCCACAATCTAGATTTGTTTCCCTCAGATTAGACACAGGTTAAAGGGTTTGGCACGCATAAGGCATGTGTTATATTTTTACTTGCCACACTACATCATTTTAGTTTGCATTATTGGTGATAAGTGATCCCTTGGTTAAATATGATAGCCTAGCCAGGCACAGTGGCGCAAGCCTGTAATCCCAGCACTTAGGGAGGCTGAGACAGGAGAATCGTGAGTTCAAAGCCAGCCTCAGCAACGGCGAGGCGCTAAGCAACTCAGTGAGACCCTGTCTCTACATAAAACACAAAATAGGGCTGGGGATGTGGCTCAGTGGTTGAGTGCCCCTGAGTTCAATCTCCAGTACCAACAACAAAAAAATATGATAGCCATTAAGTTTCTCTATCAAAGATTTACCATTTCCCCAATATAATGAACAATCTGGAGTGTCACTTTGAAATCCTCTAACTATCCTGTTTCCCAAAAAATTATTACCCAATGGCTTTTTGTTTTTTTTTTTACCCGATGGTTTTAACATCCATTGATGATAACCACCTGAATAAATTCTTAACATGATAAGTACAATTTAAATTTTTAAATTATCATTTTTAGCTGCTCTTTTTCTGTCACTACTAACACTTATTATCCCCCTCCATCCAGCTTTTTTAATCTTATTGTAGACTTAGGGATGCAAGATACATTTTTGGGGGGGGCAGGTACTGGAGATTGAACCCAGGGGCACTCGACCACTGGGCCACACCCCCAGCCCTATTTTGTGTTTTATGTAGAGACAGGGTCTCACTGAGTTGCTTAACATCCTCACCATTGCTGAGGCTGGCTTTGAACTCGCGATTCTCCTGTCTCAGCCTCCCTAAGTGCTGGGATTACAGGCGTGAGCCACTATGCCCAGCTCGGGATACAAGATACATTTTAAAAAAAATTTTTTTTTAGTTGTAGACAGACACAATACTTCTATTTATTTTTATGTGGTGCTGAGGATGGAACCCAGTGCCTCACACGTGCTAAGTGAGCACTATACCACTGAGCCACAACCCCAGCCCGTTAAGATACTTTTTTAGGCTGGGAAGAGGCATCAGGAGGCTGAGGCAAGATTGCAAGTTCAAAGCCAGCCTCAGCAACTTAGCGAGGTCCTAAGCAACTCGGCAAGAACCTGTCTTGAAATAACATATTTAAAAAAGAAATAACATGGGGCTGGGGCTCAGTGGTAGAGCGTTTGCCTCACATGCATGAGTCACTGCGTTCAATACTCAGCACCACATAAAAATAAATAAAATAAAGATATTGCGCCCATGTACAACTAAAAAAATATTAAAAAAAAAAAAAAAGAAAGAACATTTTAAAAAGGGCTGGGGAAAGCTGGGCGCGGTGGCTCAAGCCTGTAATCCCAGCACTTTGGGAGGTGGAGAGAGGAGAATGAGTTCAAAGCCAGCCTCAGCAATGGTGAGGCGCTAAGCAACTCAGTGAGACCCTGTCTCTACATAAAACACAAAATAGCGCTGGGGATGTGGCTCAGTGGTCGAGTACCTCTGAGTTCAATCTCCAGTACCAAAAAAAAAAAAAAAGGCTGGGGATGTGTTTCAGTGGTAAAGTACCCCTGGAACAAAAAAAATCCCTAGTACAAAAAAAAATTTTTTTAATTATGTTTAAAAACTATGTGACCTTCGAAAAGATCAATGAAACAATCAAAAGCCCAGACAAAGCCTGGCACAGTGGTGCACGCCTCTAATACCAGCACTTTGTGAGGCTGAGACAGGAGGATCGTGAATTCAAAGCTAGCCTCAGCAACTCAGTGAGACCCTGCCTCTAAATAAAACACAAAATAGGCCAGGTGATGTGTCTCAGTGGTGGAGCACCCATGAATTCAATCCCTGGTACCAAAAAAAAAAAAAAAAAGAAAGAAAGAAAGCCCATACCATAATATATAAAGATTTAGTAATATTTGAAAACATCAAACATAAACATGACTATCCTCAGAGCACTACAAAAAATAAAAATAAGCTGGTATGGTGCCACACACCTGTAATCCAAGCTACTCGGAGGCTGAGGCAGGCGGACCAAAAGTTCATTGAGGCCAGCCTGGGCAAGTTAGAGGAAAACCTGTCTCAAAATAAAAGGAGCTGGGCCAGACCTTGTTGCAGACACCTGTAATTCCAGCAGTTTAGGAGGCTGAGGCAGGAGGATCACATGTTCAAAGCCAGCCTCAGCGATTTAGCAAGATTTTGCATTAAAATAAAATAAAAAAGGCTGGGGATGTATATAAATACAAAAAATCTGTGGTATATTTATACAAAGGACTATTCTGCAGCAATGAAAATGAGCTAGGTACATGCAAGAATATGGATGAATGATATTGACAAAAGAACACACACTCTGATTCATTTACATAATAGGTAGACCAGTCCAGAGTTAAAATTCAGGAAAGCTGACTTTGGAAGGGGTGTGTGGGAAGCTTTAAAGGAGCTTGTTTTCTGGAAGGTGTTTGTTTTGGTACCAGGGAGCGAACCCAGGGGGGCTCAACAGGGTCTCGCTAAATTGCACAAGGCCTTGGTAAATGCAGAGGCTTTGAACTCGTGATCCTCCTGCCTCAGTCTTCCAAGTCGCTGGGATTACAGGCATGTGCCGCTACGTCCAGTTCTGGAAAGGTTTTTTGTGGGTTTTTTTGGTACTGGGGATTGAACTCAGGGGCACTCGACCACTGAGCCACATCCCCAGCCCTATTTTGTGTTTTATGTACAGACAGGGTCTCACTGAGTTGCTTAGTGCCTCGCCATTGCTGAGGCTGGCTTTGAACTCGCGATTCTCCTGTCTCAGCCTCCCAAAGTGCAGGGATTACAGGCGTGAGCCACCGCGCCCGGCTTGGCAAGGTTTTATTTTTGTCTGTAGAGTTATTAGCTAGCAGAGGTATGATGAGACAAGAGCCGCCAAAAGAAGCAGGTCACCTTCGTGACCCGTCAATGGAGGCGCCGTGGGAGGCGCCAAGGAAACAAAGAATGCGCGATGGCCACGCCTGTAATCACAGCGACTCTGGAGACTGAGGCAGGAGATCGAGACTCAGCAGCTTGGCGAGACCGTGTCTCAAATTTAAAAACAAAAAGGACTGTGGATGGGATATAGCTCAGTGGTAGAATACCCCCGAGTTCAATCCCCAATACCAAAAAAAAAAAAAAATGCTGCAGCATGGCGCGGACGCGCACAACTTCCGGTCTGGTCTGCGCGCACAACTTCCGGTCTGGTCTGCAGGACTATCGGCCGCCCGGGAACTACAGGAAAGCAGGACTGGGCCACGTCAATGAAGAGGGGAGGGAATGATGGGCAGAGTCTCTAAGTCATTTATCCAATGGCAAGGGACGTGTTTGTGGACCAATAGGACGCAGAGAATGAGACCACGCCCACAAGCCTGTGGAGCCAATCGGCTAGGAGCAGCGAACGGACTGGCAGGGGCGGTGCGAGCAAGTGGAGATGCCAGGCATGGCGGGCGGGGCCCGAGAAGTGCTTACGCTGCAGTTGGGACATTTTGCGGGTTTCGTCGGTGCGCACTGGTGGAACCAGCAGGTGAGGTCTCCTAGTGGCTGTCCCGGCGAAATCCTTCGGAATCGACTGTCCTGACATCCAGCCTGCCCTTCTTGCCTCCTCTAAGTCCAGTCCTCCCTCTGTGCCTCCCCCAGGATGCCGCGCTGGGCCGGGCAACCAGCGCCAAGGAGTCCCAGGGAGAACTGTGCCCTGATGTCCTGTACCGGACGGGCCAGACGCTGCATGGCCAGGAAACCTACACGCCGCGACTCATCCTGATGGATCTCAAGGGTGAGACGGTGGCAGGTGTCAGCCAATACTCAAGTTTTTCCATTTCGCGTCCGGAGTCTCTAGCATCCATTCTCTTAAAAACTCTAATCAAGCGTGGTGGTTCACCCCTGTAATTCCAAATGCTAGAGAGGCTGAAGCAGGAGGATGGCAAGTTTGAAGCCAACCTCAGCAGCTTAGTAAGAGCCTCTCTCAAAAAATAAAAGACTGGGGATGTAGCCTCTGGGTTTAATCGCCAGGATCCACCTCCCACCCCACCCTATCCCCCAAATAAAACCTCTAACCATAGTAGGTTTAAGGACCAGAAATGAGTATGCTAACACCAGAGGTATGTAGGAATGCAAAACTTTATTCTGCTCAAGAGCCGTCTCTAGAATAGACTGTGTGCCTGGAGAGACACGTTTTGAGAAATGCCACACTCAGGTAGGACTATTGGGGGTTTTTTTGTCCCAGGTACCACATCTACTGATTAAGCTGGAAATAGAAAGATGGATTCTTCTAAACCAGCTTCCCACCCACCCACACAAATGGGCACCCAAGAAAGCCTGGAACAGCCAATGCTGGAAGAATGTTGACAGCAGGTTGTCAGGAGATCAAAAGATTACCCCCTCCCTGGGAAGGGAGAGGATGCCCTAAGATTTGACCTCACATTGTCTATTATTTCTGTATAGGCAGTCTGAACTCCCTAAAAGAGGAAGGTGGACTCTACTGGGACAAACAGCTAGATGCAGCAATAGCATGGTGTGTATCTGATGTATGGAGAGGGGTGGGAACACATATGTGCACAGAAAGCTACAGCTATCATAATAGTGAGTTTCTTTGATTAATCTTTTTTTTAAATATTTTTTTAGTTGTCAATGGACCTTTATTTTATTCATTTATTTATGTGTTGCTGAGAATCAAACTCAGGGCCTCACACATGCAAGGCAAATGCTCTACCACTGAGCCATAACCCCAGCCCTCTTTGATTAATCTTGAAATCTTTTTAAGGCATGGGAAGCTGACCACACACAAAGAGGAAGTCTATCCCAAGAACCCTCATCTCCAGGACCTTCTGAGTGCAGAGGTGAGGGTTTCTACTCAATCTTTTCAGCCTGTGCTACAACCAGAGTGCCTCCACTGGGGTAGAGAAAAGAGGATTTTTTAATCACCTTAAATGCCTTAGAATAGTATTTTGAGGAAAAGCACATCTTTTCCTAAGGCTTGTGACAGAAAGGAGGCCGCAGGGATGGCTATCATGCTTAGGGAATGTAAGTCAACCTTTGCTTCTAAACTGCCTGTAACTAAATATAGATTTTTCTCACCTGTGCCAGGGAGTGCGGAGTAGTGATGGTATCTGGAGGGTCAAGTCCATCCCTAATGGCAAAGGTGAGAATTCTCCAGATATTAGATTTGGAAGTACAGATGGGGACTCTAAGCAGAGAAGGAATGTGGAAAAAGGTACATCTCTACTGCTTTTTCTTCAGGTCCCCCACCAGTCACCACTGCTGCAACTCCAAAACCACTCGAGAGCAGTGTCAGAGTCTGGTCAGACTTCCTCAGAGTCCATCTGCATCCCCGGAGCATCTGTATGATTCAGAAGTACAACCATGATGGGTACGGGGACCTCTAGGCTGTGAGGCAAGAGGCTTCGTGCCCACCAGTGCTGGGGATACGACTCTTGGGGCCATCTTCCCCCAAAACGAGAGATCCGGGAGTTGGAGTGGTAAGAGGATTCTAAGTCTTGCCTCCTATTTCTTTGTGGCAGGGAAACAGGTCGGCTGGAGGCTTTTGGTCAAGGGCAGAGTATCCTGAGGGAACCCAGGTATCTGGAAGAGCTGGAGGACAGACTGCATTTCTATGTGGAGGAATGTGACTACTTGCAGGTAGCTGGGGGGCAAGGTGGACAGCAGGGCAGAAATTCTTCTCATCCTGCTGTCTGCTCTCCTTGATCCTTTGCTTCTCTCCAGGGCTTCCAGATCCTGTGTGATCTACATGATGGTTTCTCTGGGGTAGGTGCCAAGGCTGCAGAGTTGCTACAAGACGAGTATTCAGGGCGGGGAATAATAACCTGGGGCCTGATCCCTGGTTCCTACAACCTTGGGGTGAGTAGAACATGGGAGAAAAAGAAGTCACAGTGGGGAGGGAGCAATGAGAGAACCCCATTGAGAAAGTTGCCTGATGCACACCACTCCTTTCAGGAGCCTCAGAAAAACATCTACCGTCTGTTAAACACAGCGTTCGGACTGGTGCACCTGACTGCTTACAGCTCTTTCGTCTGCCCCCTATCCTTGGGTGGGAGCCTGGGCCTGCGACCCCAGCCACCTGTCAACTTCCCTTACCTGCATTATGATGTAAGGCTCAATGCTTGTTCTGACTATAGTTGGCCCTCATATATTTATTCCCCAGCAGCCTGTTAGTGGCTCTCTTCTTGAACTTAGCTTGAACTCAGCTGTGATGTGTCTTGTGCTTGGGCCAAGCACACTCTTTTTTTTGTGGTGCTGGAGATTGAACCCAGGGCTTTGTGCATGCGAGGCAAGCGCTGTACCAGCTGAGCTATGTCCCCAGCCCACCAAGCACACCCTTACTTCATTCTCTGGACCTCCCTGCCATGACTGCCCTACCTCCACTCATCCTTTTCCAGCCCCAAAGGCTAAATGCTCCTCTTGTGTCCTCTTTATAGGCCACTCTGCCTTTCCACTGTAGTGCCATCCTGGCTACAGCCCTGGACACAGTCACTGTTCCTTATCGACTCCGTTCGTCTCCAATTTCCATGGTTCATCTGGCTGATATGCTGAGCTTCTCAGGGAAAAAGGTATGAAGCTTTGGGTAGGGGTTGGGTGAGCACTGAGAAAAGGCTCTGTAACCTGATCTCCTCCTGCTCTTTAGGTGGTAACAGCAGGAGCAATCATCCCCTTCCCCTTGGTTCCAGGCCAGTCCCTCCCTGATGCCCTGGTGCAGCTTGGAGGAACCACCCCATGGACCCCACTGTCTGCATGTGGGAACCCCTTAGGAACACGCTGCTTTGCTCAGTCAGTGGTGCTGAGAGGTATAGACAAAGCGTGCCATACCAGGTGAGCATTGTTAGGAGCCCTCATCAGATTTTATTTCATGTCCTTTTCTCCCTTATATCTAGGCATTCTAATGACATTGCTTCCTCCCACCAACACCACCACCGCTCTCACTTAAGGAAAAAAAAAAAAACTATGAACATCCTGATCCAGCTGATGGTCCAAGAATCTAAGAATTCTTAGTTCTTTTTTTTTTTTTAAATATTTATTTTTTAGTTGTAGGCGGACAGAATATCTTTATTTTATTCTTATGTGGTGTTGAGGATTGAACCCAGTGAGTGCCTCATGCGTGCTAGGCGAGCACGCTACCACTGCGCCATAACCCCAGCCCAGAATTCTTAGTTCTTATTAGCCATAGACTAACGGTGATTTTGGCTTTGTTCTGATAGTCAGCTCACTCCAGGGACACCTATGCCTTCCCCTCTCCATTCGTGTACCACTGGGGAAGAAGTCTTGGCCCAATATTTACACCAGCAGCAGCCTAGAGTCACAAGGTCAGTATAATGCTTGCTCCCGCCCTCTTCCAAGACATCCATTCTTCCTTGACTTCTTGCTCACTAAACTGCCATTCTCTGCCCCACAGTTCTTCCCATCTACTGCTGACACCCTGCAGGGTGGCTCCTCCTTACCCCTACCTCTTCTCCAGCTACAGCCACCAGGGTATGGTTCTGGATGGTCCCCCCAGGGGCACAGGTATGTAGGCGGTGAAGAAAACTAAGATATGAAATGTGGGAGCAGTTTTACACTCTCCCTTCCTGGATTAAGAGTACTTAACAGGTTCACAGTTAAACATTCCTTTATTGCCCTATGGCTCCTAAGAAGTCACCTTCCTCTGGAGTACTGGTACACTAAGGGACAGCAAACAAAATTCACTGAGTGTACTTTACAGTTGTCTTTCCAGTGCCCAGACTTCCCTATAGATATGAGAGTTCCAGGAAAGAATATAATCCATTTGGTCTCACTTTTCTCTCCCTCCACAGCAGTGCAGAGCATCCCAGTGTTTGGGGCTCTGTGCTCCTCTTCGTCTTTGCACCAGGCCCTGGGAGGTTTGGCTACAGAGCTCACCAAACTGGACCTGCGGCGCTGGGCCAGCTTCTTGGATGCTGGGGTGGAACAGGACGATGTAGAGGAGTTGCTGCAGGAGCTACGCAGCCTGGCCCAGTGCTACCAGGAGGGCGACAGCCTCATGGACTAGAGTTCAGGGCAGGGCGGGGGGAGGGCAAGAGCTAGTTGGCAATAAAAACTGCTGAATTTCAGAGCCCAGTGTCTTCAGGCAGAGGAGCTTAGTGTCTTGGGACTGGCTACACGACACAGGCATTTATTACACTTAGAAACACTGTGAATAGATCACAGAACAATAAATATGTACCATCAGAGAAAGAAAAAAGTAGAGTAAGCCCCACTCTCCCTCAACGCTATTTAGAGTGGATTTGTCCGGTCTTCATGAAAGACCCTGAATGAGGCCCAGGATGTGAACCTCCAAGGCCCACCTCCGGCCTCTGTGTGTCCCTGTCCTCAGCTCTGCTCTCCAGTTCCGTCTGCAGAGCTCAAGGATGGCACAAGCCAAGTATAAGCAGCCTCTCCCACAGTGCAGGGGCCTGATGGGCTGGTGCTGTGTGATGGCTCCACGTCCCCAGAGTCTCATTCATCTGCATCCTCCTCAGATAGCAAGTCCCCATGATCAGACAGCTGGTCCGTGTTGCTGGTGCTGGTCGCATCATCCTCATCCTCAGAGCTGACCTCACAGGCCGTGTGGAAGAGCTGCATGAGCTCTCGGAAACGGTGGGCAACCTAGCACAGGAGAAGGGCTATGCTCACTGTTCCCAGTTAGTAACACTGAGATTTATCAAGCTCCAGGTACCAATTTTAAAATCTTTTCTATTTATTTACACAGTCAGGTTGTGAGAGCCATGTGCTCCATCTAGATAAGGAAACTACAGAGACTAAATATTTTACCTTAAAACAACTAGAAAGGGAAACCAGATTCCACCTCCAAATCCAATGCCCTTTCTTTTCTTTTTCTTTTTTTTTTTTTTTTTTGGTACTGGGGATTGAACTCAGGGGCACTCGACCCCTGAGCCACATCCCCAGCCCTATTTTGTGTTTTATGTAGAGACAGGGTCTCACTGAGTTGCTTAGCACCTCACTGTTGCTGAGGCTGGCTTTGAACTCGCGATTCTCCTGTCTCAGCCTCTCTAAGTGCTGGGATTACAGGCTTGCGCCACCGCGCCCGGCTTAATGCCCTTTCTTTTCTAGAATCACCACCACCCCAAAAAAGTCAGGCCCCTAGGCTGCCCATAACAAGGCCCTTGTTTCTCTCTCCAGTTGGCCTCCCTGTCTTCTCCTTCCTTACCTTCTTGGTTCCCCTGGGCTTGAGGCCCAGATAGGGCATCCCTACTTTCACACACACACACCCCACTTACCTCAGCAGGGGTCTTATTTCCCAGCTGCTGAGAGATGATGCTAAAGGTCTGTGTCTGTGCTCCTTGCTCCTGGCACATGGTGAGAATCACGCGGTCAGCTTCCCTGTAACCCACACAAACAGGATTAATCCTACAGAGCCACGTGGATGTGTTCTATACTCTCCAAACATTTCCTGTATCTTCACATACCTTGTCCATAGGACAACCTTCTCCCCAGTGGAGCTGACCTTGCTGTTGTTGGCACATACTGTAGCTTCTGTGGCCTTTGGCTGCTGCTCCCACTCTGGACCCCTGCCCTGTATTCCACTGTCTTTAGCCAAAACCCCTCCTGGGGCTTCAGGCAAAATCTCAGAGGTATCAATTCCTGATGAAGATTCACGGACAGGGGACAACATGTTTGCTGTCTTCACCCCAGCTCTGCTTGAGGACTGCCAGCTCTCCTGAAAATCTGGTTTCCCAGACACATGTCTTCTCCCTACATCTCTGGTCCTTGAGGAAACAGAACTCAAGAAGGAAGCAGGGGTCTCGGCAGCAGTAGGCAATTTCTCAGTTTCTGATGCATCCCAAACCAACATGGAATCCTCTAAGTCACCCACTACCTTTTGGCCTTCCCCTTCATTCTGAAGTCCAGGATGTGCACTGGGGCAGGAAAGAATCTCAGGCCCAGCCTGGTTCCTCCTCCCGGGGTACAGTATAGCTCCTGTTTGTAGGGGAAGCTGAGGAGTCTCTGGTGAGCGAGGCAGTGGGCCATCCAGGAGCTGTTGTGTAAGAGTCACTTCTTGAGGGGATGACAAACTGCTTCCCACTATCAATCCTGCTTTGGAGGAAAATAAGTATCTAAGGGTATGGAGAGGATCAGGATGCACCCAGGGACTGAAAACTACCATAGAGACATTGTGGTGAGCTACTGTGATAAAGTTCTCACTTGAAAGAGTAGGCTGCAGATGGGGGGTAAGTCACTTAGGCACAGATAACCAGAACTGATAAGGGCCCAGTCATTAGAATGTAAGTATGAAGGATTTGGATATAAGGGGAGGGGCTTCAGAATTCATTTTTTATTTTTTATTTTATGTTTTTTGGTACTGGGAATTGAACTCAGGGGTACTCAACCACTGGGCCACATCCCCAGCCCTAATTTGTGTTTTATGTGAGACAAGGTCTCACTGAGTTGCTTAGCACCTTGCCTTCGCTGAGGCTGGCTTTGAACTCATGATTCTTCTGTCTCAGCCTCCCTAAGTGCTGGGATTACAGGCTTGAGCCACCGCGCCCGGCTCAGAATTTAAACACAGAAAGAGAATGCTGTAGCATGTGGACTTTGTAGCACTCTTTTTTTTTTTTTTTTTTGGTACTGGGGATTGAACTCAGGGGCACTCGACCACTGAGCCACATCCCCAGCCCTATTTTGTGTTTTATGTAGAGACAGGGTCTCACTGAGTTGCTTAGCACCTCGCCATTGCTGAGGCTGGCTTTGAACTCGCGATTCTCCTGTCTCAGCCTCCCTAAGTGCTGGGATTACAGGCTTGCG
>CM053400.1:100385179-100424425 GCA_028644305.1 Xerus rutilus
CTTTGTAGCACTCTTGATTCTCCAAAAGGACTAAAGCCATAGAAGAGAAAAACAGTAAAGTTCTATCAGTCTACCAGGGAAAGAGATGCTATGTCCATTCCTGGAAATTCTATTCTTTATCCAGGCTCACAGGGGTGCCTGCTCGAATTATAAGAATGAAACAACTGAGGGGAGAAGGGCTGGCAGTGAGATCACTCACCTGGAATGTTCATCTCTCCCTTCCTGGTGGTCCTGCCAGTCCTGCTCTGGGTTGCGTCAGTGCTCTCCTGCTCCTCTGGGGCTTCCTCTTCCACCACATCCTTGCCCTGCCCTGCTTCCTTAGCACCAGGCATAGGACTGGCCTCTCGGTGGGGGCTGCTACCCACCAATTCATGGGGCTCCTTGCTCTTGTAGGATTTGCTGTCACAGACCTGCAGGGATGGCTTTGTGGGTCAAGGGTGTCCAAACCTATATCTCAAGGACCCACCAAAAAGAAGCCCTGCTCTGCTGCTTAGCAAGTCAACAGATATGTACAGGCTCCAGGGATATTTAAACAGCTCGGAGTAGAGTGTAGGATTCTGCCCACTCCCTCTCTTGAGTTGCATTTTTGCTGCCAACCAACTCTAAAGAACCAGAATGACCTTAAGGGTCTATATTCCTGGTTTATTTCATTAAAAAATAAGAAGGAAATATTCGAACTGTGACCTTTTTCTTTTCCAATCCCAAAAGCTTTCCTTACAGAATTCTCTTTAAAAAGCAAAATCTGTCATGTATTTCTAAAAGATTATATTTATTTTACATATGTACACTTATGTGTATACTGCATGTTATTTGTAGATGTTATTGTTTTAGGAATTCAAGAAGGTACAAGTCTGTGATAGCAAGCAGTACCCCAGAAAGCATGTCCTTGAGCTGCCCTGACATCTCTTGATACCCTGAGTCCTAGCACCCTGGGCACCTTCCTCACCTTGGTGCTACAGTGGCTACAATTTCTCCTCTTGCTCTTCTTAAGCTTGGAATCAGGGCCTCCTTCATGGCAGGAACATGAACAGTCCTTGGCCCCATCTGTCCACTCAGTCTCCTAGGAGATACCTGGGCTTGATTAGCAATCATGTATTTTCAGTACCATAAGAGGAAGCGGGGCTGTGAACCACCTGAAGAGGTCCCTTCCCGCCACCTCCTCCCCTTTCTCTTTCATTATGCACCATCTCATCACATTGCCTGGGGAAATCAATGCCCAAACTGGATTAAAGCCTATATGAATCCCTGAAACAACCTCTAAGTGACCCAAAGACACAAATCCCAATTGCCCAGATGTTTCAAGACAGATTTTGAGGCAGTCACTGGAAAGCTCTATCATGAGATATATCTACTCATCTTTCTTTGTTTCTGACTCCTTATGCCTTGAGTTCCCCACCCCTTCCAATTCCCTTGAGAGGGCTTTATACATATAGAAGGCTCCCTCAACTATACTTTCTGCTTAATAAATCCAAGACATAAGTACCATTATTATCCTAATTCACAATAAAGAAACTGAAACACAGGTTAAATAAGTTGCCCAAAGTCATTTAGCTACTAAGAAGCAGTTTCTTCCCGAGGAAGAATAAAGACATGCAGTGTTTAAAAAAAAAAACAGGGCTGAGATTGTAGCTCAGTAGTAGAGCACTTGCCTCGATTACGCGAAGCACTGCGTTCAATCCTCAGCACCACATAAAAATAAACAAATATATTATGTCCATCTACAACTAAAAAAAATTAAAAATAAATTTAAAAAAAACCATGGATTTAAAAACTATTTTTTAAAGAGCAGTGAGTACCAGCAGACTCTAGAGCTAGATTACCAGGCTTTGTATCCTAGTATTGCCATCTGTTAAATGTAAGACCTTGGCAACAGCCCCTCTCTGCACTTCAGTTACATCTTGTATAAAATGGAAACAGTAACAATCTCTACAGGATTATGTTGAGTCCATAATTCATGTAAAAGATTCCTAAGTGATGTGAACTTGGTAGCTGAGTATTAGCTACTATCATTATTATTCATACGATGAATCTTTGTTGTATTCCCACACATAAACAAAAATGAAACATTCGGGACCCAAGGGTGGACTAGAGTTGTGGCTCAGTGGTAGAGCGCTTGGCTAGCACAAGCAAGGCACTGGGTTCGATCCCCAGCACCACATACAAAACTAAATAAACAGCATAAAGGTATTGTGTCCATTTACAACTTAAAAAAAAAAAAAAGACCCAAGTGTGTAACAAAAACAGCTCTATACCAGGGGTGGTGGCACATGCCTTTAATCCCAGCGACTTGGGGAGCTGAGGAAGGAGCCTCAGCAACTTAGACTCCGTCTCAGAAGAAAAAATGAAAAAGGCTGGGGATGTAGCTCAGTGGTACAGCACCCCTGAGTTACATCCCCAGTAGTGCCAAAAAGAAAAAGGAAAGGAAAAAAAGAAAGAAAAGCAGCTTTTAGCTGGGGAGAAAGGGTAGGAGAAGACAAATCCTCATGAGGGGCCCATGAGCCTCTTCAGCAACTGCACTGTTTCCCCATGAGCTTTGAAATTTCACATCAGCCTGATCTCTGGATTTTATACTCCATGATCATCTCAGATCCTAAAGGCCTGGACCAAAAGCTTTGGGTAATATTAAGCCAGAGAAATACTCAAGAACTCAGGTCTTGATTAATAAGTAGATAATTCCCAAGAGCCTGGTGTACCTTATCATGATTTTGGACCCCAACCTCTTTTCTTCTCTTGTTCTTGGAGGCTGTGGGTATCTTGGGAGGTTCTTCTTCCTCTTCCACGTCAGGCAATGCCACCTCTTCAAAGCCATCAAACTAAGGAGAATTTAGCACCACTGAGTGCAGACTCTAGGCTGACTTCCCTCCTGCAGGTGGCGCCAAGTAACCCCCTCATTCCCCTTCACACCCCTACTGCAGCCTCAGGGCCTGTACCTACCTCGTATTCTTTCTCCTCAGTCCAATTGATCTCTTCAAAGTCACCCATCCGGCTAGCTGCTGGGCGAAGATGGTCAAAAAAGACCGAGAACTCATCCTGTAAGTGGTCGTGGCCCTTGAGGAGCTGCCACATCTGTGTCTTGAGCTGAGGAAAATTGTAGAGGCAAACATGTCTCCAGAGCCTCCCTAGACCATGCTTCAAACTACACTCCTACATTCTGCTTGCCTAGACACATGGAGGCCTCTCTTTGATAGCTAAAAATTGTCAAACTTCTCTCTGCTTGCTCGCCCACAGGGGAGGGGTACTAGTCATAGATGTGATACCCAATGATAGCACTCTTCTGCTGCCCGACTGGTCTCCAGCTAGGGTAGAGCCCAAGCAGAGGAAGGAGGTGGATCCCTCCCAGATCTCATCACTTCCTTCCTTGAACATCCCTTCCAGGGTACTGATAGCACACCTGAACCCCTGAGGGTCAGTCAGGCTCTGGATTTGGGCAGCCAGCCTCCCTATCCTTATGCTTTATGCTTTAAGTAAACCTAAGAAACCCCTGCCTTCTTTGTCTCCTCCAGGAGTCCATGCTACTCCAGGGGCAAAAGGATATGGAACCGGTTAAGGGGAGAGAGAAGGGAAGGGCCTGAGGCCCAAATGACAACAGAAAGGAAACAGGACAGGAAGGAATACCTCAGTGATCTCCTGAGGAAGACAGTCTGCACAGCCCTGGAGGACCTTGATGATCTTCTGGTGGTGGGAAGGATTCTCTGCAAAGCAAATCTCCAGCTGCCGAAGGAACTTGCGACTCTTCTCAAAAGCCTGCTGCTCCTCAAACTACCAAAGTGGAAGGAGGGCAAGAGAGGAGTCACCTACACATCTAGAGCAACACTTGAGGGCCCTATGGATGAAAACTAAGAGTAATGACCTGCAGGCCTGAGGGATGACAGGACTCTATTTAAAAATCCTAACATCCAATTACATTGGGCTCCTGGCAACTACCAACTTAAGAAAACTAAGATGTGAATTAAAGATTCAAGAGATTACATATGTCAAGTTGTTTATTATTTTATGGGCTGTGAAATCAAACACACACACTCGCGTGGTACTTCACAATTTACAAAGAATTTTGTATGTTCACCCAATCCTCATAATAATGCCAGAAGAGAAGGTGGACATTATATGATCACTCCAATGTCATTTAACTGGCATAAGACTATCAGAATGCCCTCATCATTCCCTTTATTCCTGTTTACACTCATCATGAAAAGCAGCCCAGGGCTACTAGGACATCCCCCATGCTTATCTGTCACCATTTCAAATATCATCTTAGTGTAGGGGCCTTGCCAGACCAAACTTCACAGCCCGTTCCCTCATCCACTTTACTTACAACTCACTTGTCCCCTTTTCTGCTTTAGTTTTCTATAAACCCTTATCACTATAAAGCATTATATTCTATATTAAATTCATTTTCATAATATAGATATATCAAAATTTATATATTTTACATATCATCACCTGAGTTTCCCCATGAAAATGTAAGTAAGCTCCATGAGGGTACACCTAGAACTTTGCCTGACATTCCATAAACATTTATTAAAAGAATGCCTGTTTTACAACTGTGAGGAGCAGAGAGCACATGACCTACCTAAGGTCTCCACTGGCAACTCAAAGTAAAATGCTCCCATTTCCCAAGTAAAGAAAGTGGGAAAATGGGGTTGGGGAGAGCATTCCCTGATAAGAGGAGGTAAGCTCCTCTGGGCAAGGGGCAAGGGAAAGATGGCCTGTCTGGAAGCAGTCAAGAGACTGGGACAGTCTTACTCGACTCTATCCGACCCCAGTCACTCTGACTCAGGAGTCCTGTGTGCTGTTTCTGCCCATCAACTTACTAATCCACAGGCCAAAGCTTGCTCAGGTAACAAGAAAGCAGCAAAGTCCTTCAACAGTTGAGGCCAGTCTTGGAGCAGAATTTGCAAACTTTTGTAGAGATCCACAGCAGTTTGCCTCTGGGTGCTTGACTCAAATTCATAGATGACTTGAAGGAAGTCTTCGTACTTGCCAGGGATATGCTGTAGGGCTTCTCGTACCTACACAGGGAGACTTCCAATCATGAGCACCCTTTTGTTGAGCCCCAAGAAGAAGCAAGGGTCCAAGGGAGAAAGAGAGGTCATAATAAAAGAGCTCCAAGAAGTATCCGTTTTCATATCTGATGGTTAATAGAAGACACAGAGCAACAAGCAGGGTAGAGCACTTTTTCTGATAGTGCATAAAAGGGAAACCTTCATTTCCAGAGACCAGAGCCCTACCTTCAAAACCAGACAATAATTTTCTCTAGGTCACAGCTCTAAGCTCTTCTTCCTGATTTCAGTCCCATAATGAAATAGAGTGTTTTGTATTTCAGCATAGTGTCATCTGAGAGCATGTAATACATAAATTTGGAATGTTGGTTAAATACTAGAAGATAAGAAAAGGCCATGACTATGCTGCTAGCCCCTTCCTTTCCTAGGAAGATAAAGGAACCAGCTATTTACTGAGGTAGCTACCAGGGTACCACTAAACACAGGTGCGTTCACATCTGAAGTCCAAGGCATTTCCCTGAAATCTGCTCTCTGGCCAGTGTACCAACTGTCTTTTTTTTTTTTTTTTTTTTTAATTTTTTTTAGTTGTAGATGGACACAATGTCTTTATTTTATTGCTTTGTATGTGGTGCTGAGGATCGAACCCAGGGCCTCACGCATGCGAGGCAAGCGCTCTACCGCTGAGCCACAATCCCAGCCCCCCAACTGTCTTTTTTCTCAGGCCAAAGGGCTCAGTAAAGGTTCTTATTAGTGCATAGCTAGTAAAGACACAATGTTCTACTAATGATGAGGTATCATTTTCTCCCCAGTCTCTGGGCAAAGGGGGATTGTGTTGGGTGCTAATAATCAATTCACACATGACTGTGCTCTGTGTCTTCTTGTGGTTCTCTCACAAGAGCTCTTTTGGTAATTCCAGGCAAGCTAAGGCAAAAACAGACAATGCCAGTTATATAGTCCTTTAAAAAAAAAACAAAAACAACTTTTTTCTTCTTCTTTGCAATAGTGGGGATAGAACCCAGGGCTTTGTGTATGCTAGGTGAGTGCTCTACCACTGAGCTATACCCCCAACCCCAGACTTCATTTTTAAAACATCTCCCTTACCAGGCGAAGTGGCACACACCTGTAATCTCAATGGTTCGGACCACTAAGGCAGAAGGATCACAAGTTCAAAGCCATCCTCAGCAACTTAAGCAAAGCCCTAAGCAACTTAGTGAGACCCTGTCTCTATATTTAAAAACAAAAACAAAAACATCTGGAGATGCAGCTTAGTGGTTAAGCGCCCCTAGGTTAAATCCCCAGTACCAAACAAATAAACAAAAATAAATAAATAAAACATCTCTCTTAAAGGAGAAGCAGCCACGTTCATAGGGACTAGCAGTAACAGAAGCAGCATTTGCCTACCCTGGTCAGATAAGCTTGAGCAAAGGCCAGGTCCTTCTGCTCCCTCAGTGGATCCCGCTCGAGAATGTCCTCATCGTAGAGCAACAGCAGCTTGGAGGTGTCCTTGCTGGCCCGAGCCCGACTTCCCCGCTTGTTGCGAGCTCGATGATTGCTCCGGCCTTTTCCAGCAGCTTTCATGCTCTCTCCTTGGAGTACACATGAAAAAGATTGTTTATTGGTCCCTGCAACCTCTACTCCTCCCATCCACCACATGTGCCCATCATCCTCGTCAGTCATAGAGCAACTCAGGAGAAGAGTGGCTGGGGAAGTGGTAGGAGAGGCAAGGTGGTTTCTGTCAAGTCAGCTCCATGCAGTCTCCAGCAGGAATAGAGTACTGGGACAATAAGAAGACAATTAGCTGGGCGTGGTGGTGCACACCTGTAATCCCAGCACTTTGGGAAGCTGACACAGGAGAATCGCAAGTTCAAAGCCAGCCTCAGCAACAGCGAGGCGCTAAGCAACTCAGTGAGATCCTGTCTCTACATAAAACACAAAATAAGGCTGGGGATGTGGCTCAGTGGTTGAGTACTCGAGTTCAATCACCAGTGCCAAAAAAAAAAAAGACATTTAGGTACTGCATCATATTTTTAGGTTTTTTGTTTGTTTTTACATGTATGTTTGTTTGCTTTTGTGGTAATGGAGAATGAATGGAGTTCTACCACTGTGCTACATTCCAGACCTTTTTATTTTGAGACAGGATCTCATTAAGTTGCCCAGGATATCCTCAAATTTTGATCCCCCTGCCCAGCAGCTGGGATTACAGTCATGCACCACCACACCTGGCAAGGTACATCTTGAGAAAGGAAGTCTAAAAGTAAGTGTGGCTTTATGTTGGGTTCCCAAAGGACTGTGTCTGGATGAGGAACAAGCACTGTTTCCTGATACAAACATAGCTCTTTGCCTCATACATGATAGATGAGGGAAGAAACAGTATAAAAACTTGGAACAACCTATTATAGATCTTGTGGCTGATGAGAATCAAAATTTTCTGAGCATTTCTTCTCTGCAAAGGCACCACATTAAACATCTGTTTGGGGGAAGAAAGGTTACAGGGAAGATTCAGAGGGTTTCCTCTAGAATCATCCAGCTGATTTGTAAGCAACCCACTCTGTACAGTGTCCTCTGCACACTCTGCACACCCTCACAATGAGGCCCTAGAGACTTGACTCTAGGCACAGGCTTTGCCACACTCACCTGGTGGGGTTCTGCTGGTCTCCACTTCTGGAGCAGTCTTGGGGGAGGCCAAGATGGAAGGGGGCTTCTCAGCAGCATCTCCAACTGCTTCATCAGTCATCTCATCTTCTTTCTGGAGATTTTCCATTCCTTCAGCTTCTTCTTCCTCCTCTTCTTCCTGCTCGGAGTTCTCCTCCTGGGAGTTCTCTTCCTCAGACTCACCCTCCTGACTCATGCGCCTTTCAGATGCCAGCCAAGTCAGCTTCTCCATTGTTTCCTGCCATCCCCCGAGAGAGTGTTTAGAAGGGCTCCTGGTAGCTCACAAATGCTGAAGCACAGAGCTATATCAGGAGAATCTGAGGTTAACCAATGGGGCCCACTACTCCCTGGGTTATAGAACTGGGCCTGATAAAAGACAGAAGAATATTCCTCTTGAAAGGGTTCCCTAATTCCCTAAAGATAAGTTTTCCTTTGCCACCATCCATACTTGTAAAGTTCTTAATTTTTTTTCCTTCTCTTCTGTATTGTTGCAGGTCAAACCCAGGGCTTCATGTATGCTAGGCAAGCACTCTACAACTAGCCATACCCCAGCCCTTATGCACTGTATTTTAAGGCATGAAAGTGTACTCAGGTGATTCAATTTAATGTTTTAACTAGTTCACCTCAAACATAATGAGTAAACTTCTACCCTTTGGAGGTTGGGGTTGTGGCTCAGTGGTAGAGTGCTGACCTAGCATGCATGAGGCACTAGGTTTGATCCTCAGCACCACACAAAAATAAAAGGTACTGTGTCCACCTACAACTAAAAAATATATATTTAAAAAAAAAAATTCTACCCTTCCCCTCTCACTTCACCTCAATCCAAAAACTATGTCTTACAACACATTCAAAAGCCAAATACAAACTGGTTTAGAACTATCTATAGTGGAATAAGCAAGCAGGAGGCATGTCAATAAATTAAACGTACTACTGAGTCCCCAAATCACTTGAAACCACTCCCTGGCTCTTACTTGGAGTTCAGGGACAGAAAGCACAGATTCCTCAGATGCTGATGACATCTCATCTTCCTCATCTTGGGTGAGGTCATCAAAGTCCTCTTCTTCCTCTTCCTCTGGTCCATCCTTCTCTCCCCCAGTTTCTGGCCCAGCTGGGGTCCCCACTGACTGGCCATCAACACTGGATGAGTCTTCAGGCTTCCCCGGGGGACTGGGAACACGGGGCACCATATCAGGGTCCATGGAGGAGGGCATATTCTTTGGAGATCCTTTGTTCATGTCTCCCCCGGTATTTCCCTGGGCAGTGGGCTCTTGCCAAGTGGCAGGGGGTTTAGCTGACTGGCTCCTCTCCTCCTCTTCCTGCTGGACCGCCTGTTTCTTCACCTCTGCAGCATCACTCAGCTCTTCCCTTAGGGAGCCAGTGTCCAATTCCAGAGACTGTTCTTCTTTGATTTCATTACAAACGTCCTGCTCAGTGGAGATCTCCTCCCCAGGGTCTTCAGGTTCCATCTTGACAATTGTCTTTAAATCCCCACGGGGAGAGTTTAGAGGTTCCTGGAAGCCTTGAGACAGTGGCTCCAGAGCCTGCCTCCCCTCCTCTGTTTTCACAAGAGTCCAGCGATAGGCATTGTTCTCCAACAGTCCCTCCTGGCTTTCTGCCTCTGCCAGCATTGGCCCTGGGCTGTGCTCCTCCTTGGGGAAGACAGCAGCACACAAAGGAGCTAGTTCCTGGGGTTCTAATTTGGGTTCCAGGGTTTGAAAGGCATTTTTCCTTTCAGTCAAAGGACAAGCAATGTCCACATTCATTTGGGTCTTATCTTCAGGGGTGGACGGTACAGGAAGATTCACAGAATTGCCAGAAACAATTAAGGGTGAGATGGAGGAGGCCACAAGGGGTTGGTTCAATGGACAGGAAAAGGAAGTAGGGTTGACCAGGAGGGTGGTGATAGGAATGGTCTGGGGACTTGGGGCCACAGCTGCATTGACAGGCTGGATTACATTACAGCCACTGCCAAGGCTCACAACCTTCACAGTGGTGGCAGGAACAGTAAAGATAACAGGTGCAGGGTGGATGAGGTGGGCAGTTTTCAGACAAGGAGAGGCTTTGGTCCCCTTTCTTCTTGAGGGCTTCCGTCTCACACATGGTTTTCGAAACTTAGAAGGGGCAAGTGCAGGCAGCATTACCTTGGGCACAGGGGCAGGGGAGGGTAAGGCCTGAGGCTCAGACAGAGGGAAGCCAGCCCTAGCCTTAGGGGGAATAGTGGACACTGCTACAGGAGACTCAAAACTATCATCCCCACTGACCCCCAGTGCAGGAACACCTGAAACTGTCTGTAAGACAGTGGCTGGCTGGATAAGGTGAGGAATGCGGACCACCATTTTGCTTGGAGGGGCTTCACATTGAGTTGACCTGGCTGGTGTTTTCCCAGGATTTAAACTAGGCTGGAGAGAGGGGCTGGGTCGGATCAGGAGGGGCTTCAGGACTGATGAGCGCTTCTGTCTCCAAGCCTTCCTGGAAAGACGGTCAGCAACTGGCTTTAGTTTCAGTACTACACCCTTGGGCAACAGCAGTGGGTACCGAGTTTCACTTCCCAACTCCGATCTGGCTTTTTCAAGGCCTTGTTCTGCTTTGATCTCAGTGGTTCCAGTCACATTTCCTACCTCTCTAGCATCATCAGCCATGTGCCGCAGTTCATCCTGGATAGATGGCAGACTGGCCTGTTGGGAACAAGAATACTCTGATCTAGCACATGTCAGAATCTAGAGAGAAAAATAGGGCTTTCTTGATTTTAGGAACCTTTCAAACAGTTTTAAGATAGGTTGAAGAAGAAGGGTTTTTCTGCTTATCAAATTTCTATAATGATCTCACTTAATCACACATTCTCCAAAACTCTTCTGAGTTTCCTTTTGAAAATTTATTTTACCTATTATTTGAAAAAGGCTATAAAATCAGCTGGAGGAAGGGAGAAAAGGAAGGAAGGGTGAATGAGGAAGATTTCCTAAGTCCTAGTTCTATAACTAAAGCATTAGAAACTTAAAGTAGCCTCCTACAGACTTTGAGGAGGAGGAGTGTACCTTTAACCAGAATGGGAGCCGGTGTTCTTCCCTCTCTACAGGTGGCTTCCATTGATGTGGCTGGATCTCCTCACAGCACTTTACCAGTACTGGCAGCTGTTTGGTCTTCTTATAAAACTGAGTATAAATAAAGCATGAGTTATATTCCTTCCAAACATCACCCTCTGTGAGGCTGGGTCATGGGGTGGGTAATGGGTACACACATACACACACAACCATATGCACAAACACATCAGTAGCATATGCTGAATGTTTCTGCTGAATGTTTCTTCAAATTAAACTCATCTCTAATTAATAAAGATTATATAATTACTGCATATCTCCCACCTGACAATCTCCATTCTGTTTACCAGGGAGGGGTAAAAACAAGTTAAGGTCAAGGAGAAAGGGAAGCACCTGGTCAGAGTATCTTACCTGTGCTATCTCCTGCTCAGCAGCTGCAATAACAGTATCTTAATTCTCTTGGACATATGAAAGCTTCCTTTTAGGTAAATGATGGTGTGAAGAGAATTAGAAGGGAAAGGAAAGAAGAAAAAAGACCGCAGTAGTCCTGTTTTAAGAGTAAATGAACTGGGCCCGGTGGTGCACACCTGTAATCCCTGCACTTAGGGAGGCTGAGACAGGAGAATCACAAGTTCAAAGCCAGCCTCAGCAACGGCAAGGCGCTAAGCAACTCAGTGAGACCCTGTCTCTACATAAAACACAAAATAGGGCTGGGGATGTGGTGGCTCAGTGGTCGAGTATCCCTGAGTTCAATCCCCAGTACCAAAAAAAAAAAAAGAAGAGTAAATGAAAAGGAGAATTGAATTTAAACTACTAACAATAAGCATCTATTCATTCAACATATAGTGAGTGCCTTCTATGTGCCAAGTCCTGTGCCACAACCTGAGCACACAAATAAGAGAAGCAATTCCTACTTTCAAGCAGCTCAATTTCAGGCTAATGGGAAAAACAATCAAGTAGACCAAAAACATTCTAGCAGGGCACAGTGGCACATGCCTGTAATCCCAGCAGCTTCGGCAGCTGAGGCAAGAGGACTGTGAGTTTAAAGCCAGCCTCAGCAATTTAGGGAGACCCTAAGCAACTCAGAAAGACTCTGTCTCTAAATAAAATATAAAAACAGAGCTATGGGGGCTGGGGTTGTGGCTCAGTGGTAGAGCACTTGCCTAGCATTTGTGAGACACTGGGTTCAGTTCTTAGCACTGCATATAAATAAATAAATAGGCCTATCAACAACTAATAAAAATATTTCTAAAAAAAATAGGGCTGGGAGCTGGGTGTGGTGGCGCATGCCTGTAATATATGTACCTCCACATGTACCTCCCAGCACGTTGGGAGGCTGAGACAGGAGAATCAGTTCAAAGCCAGCCTCAGCAATGGCGAGGCGCTAAGCAACTCAGTGAGACCCTGTCTCTACATAAAACACAAAATAGGGCTGGGGATGTGGCTCAGTGGTTAAACGCCCCTGGGTTCAATCCGCAGTACCAAAAGTAAAAAAATAACATTATAATTTTTTAAAAATGCAAAGATGTGCATAAAAATGACAATTCAAACTTGAACAAAAAGATTTTTCTGGAGCAGGTATAACTAAAAATAAATATTTTTTAAAATATTTCTTTAGTTGTCAATGGACTTTATTTGTTTATATGCAGTGCTGAGAATTGAACCCAGTGTCTCACACATGCTAAGCAAGTGCTCTACCACTGAGCCACAACCCCAGCCCTAAAAATGAATCTTTTTTTTTTAAATATTTTTTTCGTTGTAGATGGATACAATATCTTCATTTTAGTTATTTTTATGTGGTGCTGAGGATCAAACCCAGTGCCTCACGCATGCGAGGCAAGCGCTCTACCACTGAGCCACAATCCCAGCCCCTAAAAATGAATCTTAATAGAACAGAATTTGCTATATAAAGTCTGAGAAGAAAAAAGTCAAAATGGTTAAATGGTCAAAAAGTTAAATGGTCAAATCCATGAATGTGCTTAAAGAACCAAAAAAGATTGGAGCCGGGCGCAGTGGCGCAAGCCTGTAATCCCAGCACTTTGGGAGGCTGAGACAGGAGAATCGTGAGTTCAAAGCCAGCCTCAGCAATGGAGAGGCGCTAAGCAACTCAGTGAGACCCTGTCTCTACATAAAGCACAAAATAGGGCTGGGGATGTGGCTCAGTGGTCGAGTGCCCCTAAATTCAATCTCCAGTACAAAAAAAAAAAAAAAAGATTGGTCTGGCTAGAAATAAAGCAATGTGGGGAGACTTCAGGAGATGAAGTCACAGCGAGAGTGGCAGGATAGGAGGCCTTCTGTGCCAGGTCAAGAAGGCTGATCATTACACTAAAAGTAGAGGGGGCTATGGAAGCAACATGAAGAAGAATCAATGGAGAAGGATTAGAAACACCAGTAAGAAAACTACTGCGTTAACCTAGATATAATAAAGGCCTAAATGAAGGCAGGTTGCAACAAAGCAGGAAACAGTAAGATCACTGAGGACTGTGACAGACAACCTATGATGGTGATCAAGCAGAAGGCCCAGATTTGTGGGCTGAGAATACCAAGACAGTAATGTCACACACAAGGACAGAAAAAACAGGAGTGAGCTAGGGGAGGAGGATTAGCAAATGGTGGTAGTGTCAGTGGCAACAGCTGAAGGAGAGAGAGATTTAGTTGGAGGAGTGAGGCAGCAACCAAGTTGAGCATTCCTTTAAATAGCTCATTACACTAAACTGGAGCTGAAGAGAGAAATTTTGAGGCCAAGATTTTTCAATTGTGTAAGGTTGACAGTATTTTGTTGTTGGGTTTTATTTGGTTTTATTTGTGTGCTTTTAATTTGCAGAAGTTAGTAACTGCAGCTCACCTACTGCACCAAAGCTCTCGATTTTAGGAGCTCAGCTTTAGTCATTTGAACATGCTTCTAAATAAAACAAAACTATACTTTTGATCTATAATAATCGCTCAATAACTTTGTCAAGGAAAGCTCTAATATATGCAGTGACAGTTTATGGAAGAGTGTGGCAATTTTAAATTTATATTGTGTGTGATGTTCAATACAGTGATATCTGCATTAATGTGATTTATTGGTCAGCATGACCATTAATTATTGAGTAGAAATTGATTAAGCTTTGATTTCCTTTTTTTAAATCGTGTTGAATTTGATTCCTTATCAAATTCCCCCAAAGTGAACTCTTGTTCTTAAATTTTGAATTTTAAGATGAAATTGTAAGTATAGAGGCAACTGAAACATTGTTTTTATTATAAATGGCTTGAAATGAATACAATTTAAGTTTGCACTTTAATACCAAACTTAAAACCAAGCGCTCATTTCAAAGTAGGTTAAGTGATTATGATTCATTCTTAATAACTTGGTGAAATTCTAAAGGAATCAAATAGTTCATGATGAATTAAATTTTGTGCAGATTAAAAAAAAAAAGAAAGAAAGAAACTGTAGCACATATACAATGAAACATTAGCCATAAAGAAGAATGAAATTATGGCATTTTCTGGTTAATGGATGGAACTGGAGGCTATCACGCTTAGGGAAATAGGCCAATCCCCAAAATAACAAAGGCTAAATGTTCTCTCTGATATGCAAATGATGACTCACAAATGGGGGGGTGGTGCTCACCAGATTGGGGGGAAGGGAAGAGGAACAAAGGATGGCAATGGGAAAAACAGTAAAATGAATCAGACATAACTTTCCTATGTTCATATATGAACACATGACCAGTGTAACTCCACATCATGTACAACCAGAAGAATGTGAAGTTATACTTCATGGATGTATAATATCTCAAAATACACTCTACTGTCACGTATAACTAAACAGAATTTAAAAATTTAAAAGAAAGAAATGGAAGTTGATATAAAATTGATTACTATTAAATAAATGTCAATTGTCCCAAACATTATTTATGTATTTGAAGCATTATCATGATACATAGCATAGACAGAAGAGCTTTTGGCCTTCAGAACTATGTAACTATGAGCCAGGCACGGTGCCGCAAGCCTGTAATCCCAGCACTTAGGAAGGCTGAGACAGGAGAATCGCGAGTTCAAAGCCAGCCTCAGCAAGGACGAGGCACTAAGCAACTCAGTGAGACCCTGTCTCTACATAAAACACAAAATAGGGCTGAGGATGTGGCTCAATGGTCGAGTACCTCTGAGTTCAATTCCCAGTATCAAAAAAAAAGAAAAAGAACTATATAACTGTGTCCTGGATTGGCCTAAAGGAGACTATTTCTCTGATCTGGACATTTATTTATTTTTTTAATTTTTAAAAAATTTTTTGTAGTTGTAAATGGACAGAATGCCTTTATTTGCTTATTTCTATGTGGTGCTAAGGATTGAACCCAGTGCTTCACAAATACTAGGCAAGCACTCTGCCACTGAGCTACAGCCCCAGCCCTGATCTAGAAATTTGGATATAATTTAGTTGGAAATAAAAATGTCTCAGAGCCTTTAAAAAAAAAAGTGACAATTATAAGCTTGCTACCTAGATTATATGTGGAAATAGACACCATTCCCCCTCCCCAAAAAAGCACTGATTAGCAAAAAAAAAAAAAAATCTTTTTTCCCCATAACAAGCCTCATAGAACTGACTCTTAAATCATTTTAAATATTTGACCTTTGATATACTACAGAACTTTGATATAAATATCTAAATAAAAATAAAGAGTTAAAGGGGAGGATATAAGCAGAATATTGTCTACCTTTACAAGGTTAGAGAAAAGGAATAGCGACTGGCTAGAAGGAGTTAAGGATTTGTGAAATCTTTTAAGACTTGAATATTTTCATACTTAAGGGAATATCCATGAGAATACTGAAGATATGGTGCTGGGGTCATAGAGCAGTGGTAGAGCACTGGCATAGCATGTGTAAGGCATTGGGTTCAATTCTCAGCACCACATATAAATAAATAAATAAAGATTCGTTAACAATGAAAAAAAAATTTAAAAAAAAGATTACTGAAGATATTCCACAGGAAAATAATGAATTAATGCCCCCCAAAAGGCTAAAAGGGAATTAATCTAGTATATACATGGGAAGAATTAGTCCTACATATAAGAAGGTCCCTCTTTTCATTGATACCAAGAAGAGAGAAGAATAGACATACATAGGTGAGGTAGTGGATGGAGCTTTCTGGAAGCACTCACTTTAATGATGTTGTCGGGAGCTTTGTTCAAGTTGAGGTTCTTGATTCTCACCGTCAGCTGATGGGCAGTCTTGCAAGTTATTAGGTACTTGCTGATTAGAGGCTTAGGAGACTCAGTCCCTTCAAAATGCTTCAATCCTAAAGCTAACAAACTGAAAAAGGTTCAATGATGCTAAATCTCATCTTGTAGTCCTTTCTTCTAAAAACCCTCCCCAGACAACTACATGCATTTTACAATCCATTTTTTAAAATTTTTTCTTCTGTTTTCTAGTACCGCAGATTGAACACAAGTGCATTACAAGTGCACCACTGAACTACAACCCCAGCCCAAAAGAAAAGATTTTTAAAAGCTGTATGCAGAAAAATCCTGGAGTAAGCCTTACACACAATAAAAAAAAAAGTGAAGGGAGAACTGGCGTTGTAGCTCAGTGGAAGAGCGCTTTGCCTGGCATGTGTGAGGCACTGGGTTCGATTCTCAGCACCACATATAAATAAATAAAATAAAGACCCATCAACAACTAAAAACTATTTTAAAGAAATAGAGGAGGAAAAAAGTGGTCAATGAAAGGATTATAATGGAGACATTAAATATTGCTTTAAAAGCTGGGTGAGGTGGTGCATGCCTGTAATCCCAGCACTTTGGGAGGCTAAGATAGGAGAATTGCAAGTTCAAAGCCAGCCTCAGCAAGGGTGGGGGACTAAGCAACTCAGTGAAACTCGTCTCTACGTTCAATCCCTGGTGCCAAAAAAAAAAAAGAAAACCATACAGACACACTCAAAAAAGACAATGTTTCACAGCACAGGAAAACAATATCCAGTTATGTTGTTGGGTTTTGTTTTGTTTTGTTTTTTAAAGCAAAAGCACAAAATTACTTAAATGGACAGTAGTTATACAAGAAATACAAGGAGTAAAACTATTGTTTGGGGTGGTATGACAATAAACTTTTTCATGGAAGCTTTCCTTTGCATAGTATTTCAAGGACAGTTTTACAGTAAGTAAAAGATAAAACAATGATTTTAAACATTTCAAATCAGCAGTATTTGGCACTGCTGGAACAAGAACATACTACAGAACTTGATCCACTACACTGCTTTTCTTTTTGTTTTTGTGTTCCTGTCTTATTATACGTGTCTTATTTCCCCTAACTGCCTGACAAGGAACTGCCTTCTTCTTGGAATAGTCTGCTGTTTTGAAGCCCCACAGTAAACACTTACTTGTCCTCAGCCTTGGTGAAGATGATCTTATCCTGAGGATTCTTTGCCTTCAGGGAACATACTGGAAGTAGCTCTGGATACATGAAAACCTTGCTTGTGGCCAGGACCCAGGCCACTTGCTTGGGCAGACAGGGCAATTCACAGGCTGTAAGAAAAAACATCTGTGATAAATGGAATTCTAGGACTAAAGAGGACTTCACAAAAGCTTACAAATGCATGTTCGTACTTAGGTAAAGCTGCCCTTATCTGACTTATTCCCCTCCCACCCTCCTGCCCTCATCAAAATGTTTCCAGTTTTTCTCAACCTAACATACACCTAAAGGAAGTCCCATTCAAAGTCAATAAAAAGTTGATTCTTTCTTTCCTATGTGGGACACTTAACACACTAAGTAACATAAACACAAAGCACCTAGTAATACCTGGCACATAGTGGATACTCAAAAAAATTTTACCTCCTTCCCCCTTTAAATCCTTGAAAGATAAGAGACCTTCAACAATGCTTTCTTTCTTCCAGGATAAGATTCCAACTTCTTTAATCTCCCTCACAAATCTGGCATTCCAAATTTTATTTTTATTTGATTCTTACTTAACTTTCATTAAGTTCTCCCAGATTCCTCCTGAAGTTGGGAACAAAAAAACCATAAAAGGAATGAGACAATTCCGTCTCATTCATTTCTGTCTTCCTATCTCAACCTCTCAATTTTAGGTACCTGTGCCCCTCTTCTAGAGACACAAACTACTATATTTGCACTAAATAGATAAAATAGACCATAAAACAGGCAGTTAGGGCAACGAGCCCCATAAAGCCTTTCTAAATGTAAAAGCCATTCCATAAAATTAATCTGTATAAATATTCCAAACATTCTACTTGACTGCTTTGTTCTGGAGCAGTGGGAAAATTAGAATGTGCGGGACCTCAGTGAACGCTACAGACTCGAGGGCTGGGAAGGCACAACTAATCAGGAAGTCAAAGGCCAAATCAATAGCCTTAGCACTCTTCTAATAACTGTTTAGCATAGATATAGACCAACAGCCTTAGTACTTTTCCAATACCTATTCAGCATTAAATAGTAATCAGTGACCCTACCTGTTAGCTATATTAACGCCTAGACTAGCACACCTGGATGGAAACCTGCTATTAGGTCCTCTTTTGCCTGGCAAGACCTCTGTTTCTCTTCTTTTCACTGGAATAAATCCTACTCTTTCACTCTCATCCTCTACTGTCCATGGGTTTCACTCTTTGAATTCATGAGACAAGAACTTAGAAAGAATTCACTGGCAAGTGGCCTAGGTTTGCTGTGATGCTAGAGAACTGGAACACAGGCCCCACTCGCCAACACCCAAGAATCTGATCCTATCAGCTGAGACCAGTCACTAATGGTGAGGGCACCCCCAGTAGAAAACAGCTACCACTATGGTGGAGGGGTTTAATCTCACCGCCAACTACAGACACCAAGGTTGATTATCCTGTTTTAATACTTCTCCTTCCAAAACTGTTATTTTTATACAGCCAGTAAAAGCACAGAACACTAGGTGTAAAAGTTATTACTATATTTTGGTATTTAGTCAAGTTTTCATTACCAAAATATAGCTATTAAAACAAGTTGGCATCAGTGTCTATGATATCATATATTTAAATTTAACTATTTAGAGCCGGGCGCGGTGGTGCACACCTGTAATCCCAGCACTTTGAGAGGCTGAAACAGGAGAATCGTGAGTTCAAAGCCAGCCTCAGCAACGGCGAGGCACTTAAGCAATTCACTGAGACCCTGTCTCTACATAAAACACAAAATAGGGCGGGGATGTGGCTCAGGGTAGAGTACCCCTGAGTTCAATCCCTGGTACCAAAAAAAAGTTTAACTACTTAGTAACTGTAAGACTCATGAGGGGCTGAGATTATGGCTCAGTAGTAGAGTGCTTGCCTCGCTCATGTGAGGCACTGGGTTCGATCCTCAGCACTACATAAAAATAAATAAACAAAATAAAGACACCATGTTTGTGCATAACTAAAAAATAGATAAATAGGGCTGGGATTGTGGCTCAGTGGTAGAGTGCTTGCCTTGCATGCGTGAGGCACTGGGTTCGATCCTTAGCACCACATAAAAATAAAGATATTGTGTCCATCCACAACTAAAAAAAATATATATTTTTAAAAAGATAAATAAATAGACCCATGAATATATTTATTTTATTTTATTTTTTTTGAGGCACTAAATTGCTGAAACTGGCCTTGAACTTGGAATTCTCCTGCTTCAACCTTCCAAGTCACTGGGATTATAGGTGTGTGCCACCACACCCAGCAAGACAGGGATTTAAAATTAAATCCATATACAACTCCAAATTCAAACCAACACACAAATAATTTGCTAAATCAGAAAACAAATAAAAAACACATATTAAGCTTTAGGGAACAAAGAAAATATTTTCTTAAAAAATATTAAACCAATGCAAGATAGAAAGTAAACCTGCAAATTTCTTTAAAATATGGAACATGTCGGGCTGGGGCTGGGGCTCAGTGGTAGAATGCTTGCTTTGCATGCATGAGGCACTGGGTTCAATCCTCAGGACCACATAAAAATAAATAAAGATATTAAAAAAAAATATGGAACAACATCTCTAACTTGAGATCTAACTGCCCAATCAATATTTCATTCAAAATTGGGATATTACTTTCTCTGTAATCATCATGGAAGTAAAATGACACAGTCTTATGAGGAAGAGAATAAAAATTTCAACATGGACAAACTTCACCACTTGACTTACTTCTTTACCAGGCCCCAGTTTTCTAGATGGGATAACTAATACCTACATATCCTTCAAGTCCAGTTATTAGCAGTCCCACATCTCTACTCCTACTCTGTCCACTGACTCCATGCCTTAACAAAGCACAAATGTTATGTAACTCTACAATATAGATAGAGTACAAAGGAAGGATGAAAGAGAAAAGAAAGAAATTGTAAGTATTCTGTGTCCTCTTTCCTAAGAAATTATCCCTAGGAAATTATTTAAGACTCCCATCTCTTGTTACAAATAAACATTTGAAGTTGACATATTTGTCCCCTACCAGTCTTCTTGACAGTTTTACGAGGGCTCCAGTCGATGCTGACATGTGTGTTGAAGTCTTCAATGAGCTGCATAGCTCCCATCAAGTTACAGGGTTGAAACAAGGTCTGAAACTTGGGGTTGAACTGATGGTGAAGGGCAATGGAACTTTGAGCAAAGGTTCCTAGCTCTTTCTGGGAAAACAGAACATAAAGAAGATCTAAGCAATTCCTGACAATTAATACCAGCAGCCCTTGGCCTTTGAATGATAAACTGTCCCTCCTATTTCAGAATAAAAATAGGTAGAAATTATAAACTCTTTCATAATTAATATTATTCCATGAAGACCTCTCTCTCTCTCTTTCTTTTGGTATCTGAGATTGAAACCAAGGGCACTTAACCACTGAGCCAGGCCACCCCACTCCCTTTTTTTTTTTTTAATTTTTTTTTAAAATTGCTTAGGGCCTTGCTAAGTTGCTAAGGCTAGCCTTGAACTTACAATCCTCCAGCCTCAGCCTCCCAAGCCACTGGGATTACAGGCATGTGCCACGATGTCCAGCAAGACTTCTCTTTTGCCGAGTTCTCAGATATTAAGGGATTGGGTAATACATTAATTTGTTCTTATTTTATTCTCAGATTAGATGTTCAGCAGACTTGTTAATGTATGGTCTAATTACCAAGGCAGAATTAAGATTCTTAAGATTAAAAGGCATTATTTTTATATTTTTATCTTTTGGTTTCTCCGAGTATCACCTAAAAAAAATTCTCCTCACGATCCTCTGAACACAGAGGTGAATACACCCTGGTGGACCACCAAGGGACCTTGGAACATTAGCAAACATACTACTCAAATCCCAAAGAGGTTTATCCAAGGAGCAGAGAGTACCATTATCTATCCAAAATTTCAGAAAATTTCTCCAAAATACTTCAAAATGTCACGAGCAAAACTAATTCTATACATAAAGCATTAATATTGAGCCTAACAAATGGACAATGATTTCAACATCTATAAAAATATCAGTACCTAAATAAACAAGAAGTCAGGGTGGATCCAAAGATAAGGAAGACCCAATAAAAATGTCACAAGGATAGTATTAAGAAAATTGAATACACATCTATCATTTCCCAGGAATCAATGGCTTATGTTCTGTAAGCAAATAGGAAGCTGCAGGACAGAGTAGGCATAGCAACCAAAGACATGCAGAAAAGAACAAATGTAGATTATCATCAGTGAATAACATGAGAAATGACTTGCCAAGCTAATTTTACACTCGAGTCTTTAGAGTTAGAAATATCTGGAACCTTACAAGAAATATCCTGGTGGTACTGGCCTCCAAACTGAGGTTGGGGTTGGAGATAGCGAGAAGGTGGATTTGGGTCAAAAGCTGAACATGCTGGGGAGGGAAAGAAAATAAAACATTGACATGTTATGATGTTACCATTTCAGAAACATAGGGAGACCTTACCAAGATGTTGCAAATTTATCACACATTTTGCTTTCTGGAGAGAATATGAAGAACAATGCAGGATCTTGGCATGAATTTCTCAGACATATTCCCTTGAGCAAAATGACAGAACTAGAGAAAGTTTAGCCTCAAACCAGAGGGACTGAGATTAGAAAGAAGAAGAAAAAACAATATCTGGTATTGAAGGATATTAAACTTCAGAATGGGTTAAAGATTCTTTGTAATCTCCAATTCTGAATACTATCAGGATCCTTAAGTTCATTCTTGCCTGAGCCGTAAGGGCATGAACATGATGATCTCTTCCAATGTCCTAAATGATGTGAAGATGAGATACTCCACAGTTTTAATGGGTAGTAAGACAGCTATCTCTGATTTTTACAAAGTTGTTCATTTTGGGCTTCAGTGTCAGACCATGAGATAACCCAATAATCATATTATCAAGAAGAGTGTTACCTGCTGCATCTGTTGTTGGAGTCTCTTCCTCTGTGCTGAGTCTAGAATCAGAGTCTGATGAACTTTCTCACTCTGAGGCTTAAGCCTCTCTACCTCCTGTTGTTGTTTGGCTGATGATTTCTTCATCTTCAGTTGTTCAAGTAGCTCCTTCACTGTCCGATGTTGTTCATTTAGCAAGTTGGCCAGTGGTTCCTCAAAACTATCCCCAACAAGGAGATAATTAAATTTAAACATTACCCTAGGTCATCAACACATTCAGTTCCTCCTAATAGTATATGTTAAAAGAACCTGAAAAATGTCTACTTACTACTAACCCCCAAATCCCACTTTAGACATCAGACTTCCAATATTGTTACACAGATTCAAATAAGATGATTTTGGGGGCTGGGAATATAACTTGGTGATAGACAGCTTGGCCATCACTGTTGAAGCTCTGGTTTGATCTCCAGCACCACATGTATAAAGCTTTCTAAATAAATAAAGTGATTATGAATTGTGCTCCACCAATTTCTTCTATAATTACTCCTCTAAGTAGTATACAAATGGAGAGGAAATTAAACAAGCAAGGAAAGAAACACAGGAATAACAAAACAGCAAAGAGGCTAGTGGTAACTCATTATTCTTTTTTTTTTTTTTTTTGTGGTACCAGGGATTGAACTCAGAAGCACTCGACCACTGAGCCACATCCCCAGCCCTATTTTGTGTTTTATTTAGAGACAGGGTCTCACCGAGTTGCTTAGTGCCTCACCATTGCTGAGGCTGGCTTTGAACTCATGATTCTCCTGTCTCAGCCTCCCAAAGTGCTGAGATTACAGGCATGCACCACTGCACCCAGCTCATTATTCTTGCCTTACACTGACACATCCATATTACTCTGAGACTTGTCCTAACAGAGATACAGAATCTTTCAAATGTACAGCATTTGTTCTCTAATTTACCTGCTACTCCCATCTTAGGTCTAGCTTCTCCCATGTACCTATCCATTAGGCTTCCCAGCCTTCCCTTCTTAAAAAGTCAAAGCCCTTCTTGAATAAAGTAGGAAGAATATTGTTAAAACATACGATTTTACATACTAATTACTTATCTTGTCTCTTCCACTAAATTGAATGGTTTCTAAAGGCATAGCTTGCAGAAGAATCCCAGGCTTTCTACTAAGGTAATATTGTTAAGTTAAAACACAGGACCAATGAGAGGTCTGTTTGCTTTTGATGTGTTCACCCGTGATACACATTGTACCCTGGCCTCCAGTCATCCACCTAATAACTGTACGCTGCTATTCATAATGGATAATAATAAAGTACAGATTCAAATCTGTTACAAAATTAAATCCTCTATTTTCTGGGTTGAAGAAATGCCAACTTCACTAGGCACAACAGCACATGCCTATAATCCCAGAGACTCAGGAGGCTGAGGGAAGAGGACTGCCAAGTGCAAGGCCAGCCTCAGCAACTTAGCAAGATCCTCAAGCAACTTAAAGAGACCCTGCTTCAAAGTTAAAAAAAAAAAAAAAAAAAAAGGAATAGGGATATACCTCAGTGGTGAAGCACCTCTGAGTTCAATCTCTAGTACCAAAAAGAAAAAAGAAATACCAACTTCATGTGAAAAGGTCAGTACACGTGTTTCAGGCTCCTAAGACATTATGCAGGTGCTCATGGTTTGCTCAATTAATGCCTAGGTGACTAATAATTTTTAGTAACATCTACCAGATATTAATAACAAATAAAAAGAACAAAAAGGAAATACTGGATATTACAATTTAGGATAATTTCTGTGGCTGGCCACATAGAGTCCTACACACCTCTCCAGTACCACTCACCTGGAAAGGTGGCTCTGAATGCCAGCTACTGTTTTCTCTCCCTTCCCAAACAGACACAGCTTGCACTGTAGCTGCACTGCCCCATAACAAGGAGACATTTTACTTGACACCTAATTGCCCAAAGGACTCTGCAGGCTTACAAAAGTAACATGTGGGGCTGGGATTGTGGCTCAGTGGTAGAGCGCTTGCCTCGCATGCGTGAGGCCCTGGGTTCGATCCTCAGCACCACATACACAGCAATAAAATAAAGACATTGTGTCCATCTACAAAAAAATTAAAAAAAAAAAAAAGTAACATGTGGTAATTAAAGATGGCAAACTGTTAATTGTAATTTCCTAAACACCTTCTCAGAAATAGACTTTTCTTCCGCTCTTTAGCCTCAAGGTCTTTGGCTAGCCTACCGTAGGGCTTGAGGGGTATTGAAGTTAGGACGGGACTCAGCCACTCGTTCTTCCTCCTCTGGGCCATCATCTTCCATGTTGGAGAATCCCATCTCATCTTGGAACTGCGGGCAAAGAAAAAGAAAGTTTTCCTGGGGAATGGGCCTATTTAAGTCACTCCAGCAGTTTCATGATTAAGTGAAAACTGATAGGTAGGATAGACAGGGATAAGAAGGACCAAAGGTGGGAGAGAGGACATTGGGATACAGTCACAGAGGGGGTAAAATCAGCTTTCTCAAGAAAACAGATGTGTTGTCAGCTGCCTCAAGAGAATAGGATGGGGCTGGGGTTGTGGCTCAGCAGTAGAGTGCTCACTTAGCATGTGTGAAGCACTGGGTTCGATCCTCAGCACCACATATAAATAAATAAAGGTATGGCGTCCACCTACAACTAAAAAGAAATTTTTTTTAATTTTTTTAATTTAATAAAAAAAGAGACTAGAATGTCTCAACCCCAATCACAGGGGTGCCACAAACTTCAAGGGCAGAAGACTAGGCCCCCCCATCTCTCCACATGCAAAACAGGCCTTAAAACATAAACCAATCAGCAAATACCCCCAGCAAATTGAGCATTAAAGGTGGTATCCACATACCACCTTGGCTGTTCTCAATTAGGTTTGCAGGCCTGACAAAACCAGAAACTAAATGAGTATATAGACAGTACCCCTGGGGAACACAAGGGCCATTCTCACTCTGGAACAGAGCATCCCAGGTCTATGATGAATGTACTTTTGTTTTCAATAAATGTTTGATGTGTGTAGCTGCTTGTATGTGCCCCCAGTAACTGGCCTAACTGGGACAGAAGAACCAAGAAATCTGCTTCCTCCTGTGACATTCCCACAACAAAAACTACAGATTATAGGACATTAATCAGGCAGGTACCAAAAAGAGCTCACATCTGACCATTCTCATTAGCACTCCTAAAACCCCACACTTGCAATGTCCATTATTCCAAGAAAAGTCTTTCAACCAACTAACTTGTAATAAGGACAGAGAATATGAAATTCAGAATCATCCATCTTTTACAGAGATATATCTTTCATGAGACAAATTTATGAAAAGGTTACGTATTTGTGCTCCAGTATTTAAACTATAATCTTTAAGGGAGCACCAATGATAGTTGGGGAGGACATGAAAAGTTTGTAAGGAAAATCTCACTAAGAATAAACTACACATGGAAAATCAAGAATTTACTAGTTAGTAAAATGTTCTTGCCACAGTATTTTCTGGATGGACTAACAGGGCAATGACTCAGGCAGACCATCCTTTTGGAGAAAGGATCCCACAAACCAAAGGTCAAAGCTTGCTAGAGAATCTACTTTCCTTTTTCCCTCCATTATAGCAAATTTTCAATTTATTTGGAACAATTCAGTTTCAAAGACTAAATTACAGCAGTCACAGAAAAAGCAGGGTATAGTCAGAAACAATGAATGATCAGAAATACTGCTTTTTTGTTTTTAATAGTCATGGCTTTATTCAAAAACAGTTGTACAAAAGTATTAACTTCAAAGTTTTAAAAGGGAGATTCTTTTTTTTTTAAAATTTTAGTTGTAGATGGACACAATACCTTTATTTTGTTTATTTAGTTTTTTTATGTGGTGCTGGGGATCGAATCCCGTGCCGCATGCATGCTGGGCAAGTGTTCAACCATTGAGCCACAACCCCAGCCCTAATACCATATACATACTGCAATATGAAGAGCATTAAAATAGGACCATTAGTCATTTGCATGAAAATATCAACCACAGAGAGGGAGTAGGAAAGTGCTGGAGAGTGATACTGAACAAATTCTATTATTATATTGTGTACATGTGCAAATTCATAATGACAAATCTCATCATTATGTACAACTATAATGCACCAATAAAAAATATGGAAGAAAACACCACTCATTAGGCCCTATATGTGGAGGATTTAAGTTTTATTTTCAAACCAAAAAACTCTTAATATTGCTCACACAATAGAATGCTTATTAAAAGTCAATATATAAGCCAGGCGCAGGGGCTCACGCCTGTAATCCCAGCACTTAGGGAGGCTGAGACAGGAGAATGGCCAGTTCAAAGCCATTCAGCAACGGCGAGGCGCTAAGCAACTCAGTGAAACCCTGTTTCTACATACTACACAAAATAGGGCTGGGATTGTGGCTCAGTGGTCAAGTACCCCTGAGTTCAATCCTCAGTACCAAAAAAAAAAAAAAAAAGTCAATATATAGATTGCATTTTAAAAATAAGTATTTTAGGGGTTGTGGCTCAGCGGTTGATCGCTTGCCTCGCATGCGTGAGGCCCTGGGTTCGATCCTCAGCACCACATAAAATAAAAAAAAACAAAGGTATTGTGTTCATCTACAACTAAAAAAATATTTAAAAAAAATATATAAATAAATAAATAAATAAATAAAAATAAGTATTTTAGCCAGACGCATGCCATATGCCTGTAATCCTAGCAACTCAGGAAGCTGAGGCAGGAGGATTGCAAATTCAAAGCCAGCCTCAGCATCTGTAAGGCGCTAAGCAACTTAGTGAGGTCCTTTCTCTAAATAAAATACAAAATAGGGCTGGGGATGTGGCTCAGTGTTTGAGTGCACCTGAGTACCTAAATAAATAAATATAAGTACTTTGTAATATGGCACAGTGTGTAATGACAATTCTTTGAGACTAAAACAGGGCATTTCAATTGTTAAAATTAGGAGGAAAATGTTGGCTTTTTGTAGTTTCCAATCCATCCACAAAATTTATCCCAAATGTCTTCCTTCAGTCAATTGTACAACTATTTTAGTTTCTCCATAAATAATCTAACAATTTTTATTTTAAAACACCTACATTTTAAACTAAAAAACAAGCAGCAGCAGTACTATACTCAGTACTTTAAATATGTTCCAGTAGAGAAGTATAACTTCAATTAATTTACTGCCATTTTTATTATTATTATTATTATTATTATTATTATTATTATTAGGTAGAGAACTCAAGGATGCTTTGCCACTGAACTACACCCCTAGTGTTTTGTTGTTGTTGGGGGGTTTTTTTGGTACCAGGGATTAAACTCAGGGGCACTCAATCACTGAGCCACATCCCCAGCCCTATTTTGTGTTTTATGTAGAGATAGGGTCTCACTGAGTTGCTTAGCACCTCGCTCTTGCTGAGGCTGGCTTTGAACTCGTGATTCTCCTGTCTCAGCCTCCCAAAGTGCTGGGATTACGGGTGTGTGCCACTGCTCCTGGCTGTTTTTGTTTTTTGAGATAGAGTTTCACTAAATTCCTGAGGCTGGCCTCAAACTTGCAATCTACTTGCTTCAGCCTTCCGAATTGTTGGAATTACAGGCATATGCCACCATGCCTGGTACTGACATTAACTTTTTAAAAACTTAAAAATATTTGGAATGGATTTGTGGCTCAGTGATAGAACATTTGCCTAGCATGTGTGAGGCACTGGGTTTCAGCCTCAGCACCATATAAAAATAAATAAAAGAAAGATACTGTGTCCACCTACAACTAAAAACTATATATATATTTTTAAAAACTTATAAATACTCAAAACAAAGAGAAAAAACTTTAGATAGCCAAGATTAAGCACTTGCCTTGAACGTGGAGCTGGCATGACAAGAAGGGAACTGTACTTGTCTACTCATTATATTTTATTTAGTAGCAATGTAAGGAAGCGCACACTCACACTTATGCCAAATATTTTTCTATTTTTAATGGATATTCGTTTAAAAATAAATCTGAATTTTAATATTTAGCCCCAAATATTTTTCCAACTGCCTACCATATTCCAATTAAATGCTATATCTAGTAATGCTTTAAAAACAATAGGAATAATAACTAAAGGTTCCACTCATAAATTATAAATATTGTGCAGGTTTGGTATCCATATCACTGGTGAAGTCAATTTAAAAATATGATCTGAAGCTTGGAAGGCAGAGGCAGAAGGATTGTGCAAAGCCAGCCACAGCTATTTGGTGAGGCGCTAAGTAACTTAGCAAGACCCTGTCTCAAAATAAAATATAGAAAAGGGCTGGGGATGTGGCTCAGGGATTAAGCACCCCTGGTTTCAATCCCCCCCAAAAAAGGCGGGGGATGATTTAAACTTCTCCTTAATTATTAATAGGCAATCGTTCTGACTTTTGAGGGATACTGATGTTGCTTCCAAAAGCCTTCCCTGCTTTTCTTCTTCCTACTAATACAGTTTTACATGTTGTCAGTCAAAAAAGATTTACAGTAAGGACAGCTTGCTGTATAAAACTATACCTACAATAATATTAATTATCTCAGAAAATTCTCAGTTTCTTCCATTTTATTTAAAACCCAGACAGATCTGAAAAGGCAGCTGAGGCATGAGACTAAAGATTTTCTGGGTATCTACAAGTTCCTAACATTCTTTGGGAACAGAGAAAGGGGAGTGAAATGAGAACGGAAGGTGACTGGGCTGGGTTTGTGGCTCAGTGGGAGAGCACTTGTCCAGCTTGGGTAAGGCACTGGATTCATTTCTCAGCACCATATAAAAATAAATAAATAAAATAAAGCTATTGTGTCCACCTACAACTAAAAGAATATTTAAAAAAAAAAAAGGAGGGAAGGTGATCATAAAGAAATTGTTGAGGAGAAAAATGTACATCCAAAACAAACCAAATAAACAACCATTGGCATGTTATGATCTGCAGCCTGAAGAAAGGGCACATCTGTATGACTCTGCACTTAACTGTAAGCAATTTTTCTTTCAAAAATAAAATCTTGCTGGGCGCAGTGGTGCATGCCTATAATCCTAGCAGCTCTGGAGGCTGAGGCAAGAGGATTGCAAGTTCAAAGCCAGTCTCAGCACAAGTGAAGCTAAGCAACTGAGTGAGACCCTGTCTCTAAATAAAATACAAAATAGGGCTGGGGATGTGGTTCAGTGGCCAATCCCTGGTACCTCCACCCACCAGAATTCTTATCAATCATTACAAAATCCATGAACTATATTATTGACTAGAACCTCCCCAAAATCCACAATCTATATTGCTGAATAGAATATTTATTATTCTGCTTCTACTTTTCAACTAAATTTATGTAGGAAAAAAACACACACAAATACACATAACCATAAAAAAAGGCAAAGCCTTCAAACCAAAGATCCCTGAATCACCTCTAAGAAAATAATCTACTTGTTTACAAGACTACTGTCATTTCATATTATAGCTGACCATAATTTCATTTAATTTATAGATAACTGTAAATTCTTCTGTGGGGCATGGTGGCACACACCTGTAATCCCACACTCTGGGAGGCTAAGACAGAAGAATCGCAAGTTCAAAGCCAGCCTCAGCAATGGCAAGGCGCTAAGCAACTCAGTGAGACCCTGTCTCTACATAAAACACAAAATAGGGCTGGGGATGTGGCTCAGTGGTCGAGTGCCCCTGAGTTCAATCCCAAGCACCAAAAAAAAAAAAAAAAAATTTGCTAGAGAATTTTTTTCTTTCCACATTTTTTATTGGTGTATTAGAGTTGTATATAATGATGAAATTTGTTGTTAAATATTCATACAGTCACATGATATAACAATATCATTTGGCCAACATCACTCCCCAACAATTTCCTCCTTCCCTTTCCCTGACTCCTGGTCCCTGATCCCTTTCCTCTTGGGATCTCCCTTTGATTTTCATGAGATCCCCAACTCCTCATCTTTGTTTTCCCTTTTCTCTCTTTAAAAAGAAACATAACTCTCGGAGTTCGGCTTACTTTGCTTAACATAATGTTCTTAAGTTCCATCCATTTTCTTGCAAATGACATGATTTCATTTTTCTTTATGGCTGAATCAAACTCCATTGTGTATACATACCAAATTTTCTTTATCCATTCATCCAGTGATGGACACCTAAGCTCTTTCCATAGTTTGGCTATTAATTTTTCTGCTATGAACATGAATATGCATGTGTTGCTCTAGTATGCTGACTTTTTAATTCTTCAGGATAAATACCAAGGAGTGGTACAGCTGGGTTATACAGTGGCTCCACACCTAGTCTTTTGAGGAACCTCCATACTGATTTCCATAGTGTTTGTACTAATTTACAGTCTCACCAACAATATAAAAGTATTCCTTTTTCTCCACATTCTTTTTTTTTTTTTGGTACTGGGGATTGAACTCAAGGGGACTCGATCACTAAGCAACATCCCCAGCCCTATTTTGTATTTTATTTAGAGACAGGGTCTCACTGAATTGCTTAGCACCTCAGTTTTTGCTGAGGCTGGCTTTGAACTTGTGATTCTCCTGTCTCAGCCTCCAGAGCCACTGGGATTATAGGCATGCATCACCGCGCATGGCTCCAATACAGTTTTTTTTTTTTTTTATTAGTTGTTGATGGATCTTATTTTATTTATTTATTTATACGTGGTGCTGAGAATCGAACCCAGTGCCTCACGCACGCGAGGCAAGCGCTCTACCACTCAGCCACGACCCCAGCCCTCCAATACAGTTTTGATTCACATTTCTCTAATCGCTAATGACATTAAACATTTTTCCATATATTTGTTGGCCATTTGTGGTTCTTCTTTTGAAAGTATCTATTTAATACATTTGCCCACTTATTAATAGGGTTATTTGTTCTTTTGGTATTATTTTTAGTTCTTTATATATTCTAGATATTAATCCTCTGTGAAAAGACTTTCTCCCATTCTATAAATTTCCTCTTCACATTCCTAATTATTTCCTTGCTGTACAAAAGCTTTTTAATTTGATGCTACCCCATTTATTATCCTTTGGCATTATTTCCTAAGCTTTAGGGGTCCTATTTAAAAAGTCATTGCCTGTTACTATATGCTGGAGGACTGACCCTAAATTTTCTTCTAGGAGTTGCACAGTTTCTGGTCTAATTCCTAGGTCTTTGAATCATTTTGACTTGATTTTTGTGTAAGGTGAGAGATAATGGTCTAGTTTCATTCTTCTATGTATGAATGACCAGTTTTCCCAGCATCATTTGTTTAAAAGGCTATCTTTTCTCTAATGTATGTTTTTGGCACCTTTGACAAAGATGACTGCAGATGTGTGGGTTTGTCTGTGTCTTCTGTTCTGAAATTGATCTATATGTCTGTTTTTATGCCAGTAGCATACAGTTTTTGTTACTACAGCTCTGTAGTATGATTTGAAGTCAAGTATTGTGATACCCCCAGCATTGCTTCTTTGGTTTAGAATTGGTTTGGCTCTTCTGGGCCTTTTATATTTCCAAATGAATTTTAGAACTGTTTTTCGTAGTTCCATAAAGAACACCATCAGTATTTTGATAGCGACAGCACTGAAAATGTATATTGCTTTTGATAGTACGGCCATTTTAACAATTTATTCTCCTATCCATGAACATGGGAGGTCTTTCTGTCTTCCAAGCTCTTCTTCCTTTCTTCAATGTTCAATAGTTCTCATTGCAGAGATCTTTTACCTCGTTGGTTAAATTTATTCCAAGCTTTTGTTGTTGTTGTTGTTGTTGTTGTTGTTCTGGTTTTGAGGCCACTGTGAATGGAATTGTTTTCCTGATTTCTTTCTCAGCAGATTCATTGATACATACAGGAAAGTTATTGATTTTTGTATGCTGATTTTGTAACCTGCTACTTTGCACAATTTGTTCATTAGCTCTAGAGTCTTTTGATGTTTTTTGGATCTTCTATGTATAGTACCATATCCTGTGCAAACACTGATAATTTGACTTCTTCCTTTACTATTTTTGTCCCTTTTATTTCCTTCTCTTGTCTAATTGTTTTGGCTAGAATTTCAAACACTATATTAAATAGGAGTGATGAGAGTGGACATTCTTGTCTTGTTCCAGATTTTAAAGGAAATTCTTTCAGTTTTTCTCCATTTACTATGAGATTGGCTTTGGGTTTTTCATATATGGCCTTTAAGATGTTGAGGCAGGTTCCTTCTATCCCTAGTTTCCTCAGTGTTTTTTGTTTTTGTTTTTTAATCTTGAACAGGTGCTGAATTTTGTCAAAGGCCTTCTCTATATCTATGGAGATGGCTAAGTGATTTTTCTCTATGTGGTAAATTACATTTACTGATTTGCATATGTTAAACCATCCTTGCATGTCTGGGATAAAACCTACTTGGTCATGATGTACAATCTTTTTGATATGTTGTTGAATATAATTTGCTAATATTAAAAAAATTTTAAGCTGGGTGTGGTGGTGCATGCCTGTGATCCCGGCACTTTAGGAGGCTAAAACAGGAGACTCATGAGTTCAAAGCCAGCCTCAGCAACAGCGAGGCACTAAGGAACTCAGTGAGACCCTATCTCTAAATAAAACACAAAATAGGGCTAGGGATGTAGCTCAGTGATCAAGTACCCCTGAGTTCAATCCCCGGTACCAAAAAAAAAAAAAAAAAGAAAGAAAGAAAAAAAAATTCTTTACATCTAAGTTTATCACATACATTATTCTGTAGTTTTCTTTCCCTGATGTATCCTTGTCTGGTTTTGGTATGAGTGTGATACTGGCTTCATAAAATGAATTTGGAGGGGTTCCATCCCTTTCTATTTCATGGAATAATTTCAGGAGTATTGGTATTAGTTGTTCTTTACAAGTATGGTAAAATTCAACTGAGGATCCATCTGGTCCTAGGCTTTTCTTTGTTGAAATTCTTTTTATTACTACTCCTATCTCATTAAGATACCAGTCTCCCTATGTTTTCTGTCTTCTAGATTCAATTTTGGCAGATTGTATATGTCTAGAAATGTATCCATTTCTTTCTTTTTTTAAATTTTTTTTAGTTGTTAATTGACCTTTATTTATTTGTTTATTTATTTATAAGTGGTGCTGAGAATTGAACTCAGTGCCTCACACATGCTAGGCAGGTGCTCTACCACTGAGCTACAACCCCAGCCCGTCCAGTTCTTCTAGGCTTTCCAATTTATTGGAGTATAAGCTTCAAAATAGTACCTAATGATCTGTGATGTCTATCGTGATTTCTCCTTTTTCATCTCTAATTTTATTAAGCTTCTCCTCCTCTTCCTCTTTCCCCTTCTTCCCCTCCCTCACCCGCCCCCCTCCAATACTATGGATTAAACCCATGGGTGCTTTAACACTGAATCACTTTCCCAGACCATTTTATTTTCTTTACACAGGGTCTCACTAAGTTGCTGAGGTTGGCCTGCCTTGTGATTCTCCTGTCTCACCCTCCTGATCTGCTAGGAATACTGCTATGCACCACTAAACCCAGATCTTCTCTTATTCTTTTGGTCAGTGTGACTATGATCTTATCAATCATGCTTATCTTTTCAAAAAACCAACTCTGTTTCATTGCTACTTTGTTATTTTATTCTCAATTTCATTGATTTCAGCTCTGATCTGAATCATTTCCTTCTTTCTACTGGTTTTGGATTTTTTTTTCCCCCAAAGACCTTGAGATGCGCCACTAGGTTTTCACTTGGGATCGTTCTGATTTTCTTATGTAGGCACTCATGGCTATAAAGTTTCCTCCTGGAATTGCCTTAATAGCACCCCAAGGATTCTTGTATGTTTTATCACTATTTTCAATTGAGTCTAAGAATTGTTAAAATTTCTCCCCTTAATTCTTCTATTACCCATTCACCATTCAAAAGTTCAATCTCCATGTGTTGTATAGTTTGTTGTATTTTGTCATGTTGATTTATAATTTCATTCCATTATGATGTGATGAGATACAAGAAGTTGTATCAGTCTTTTTATATTAGCTAAGAGTTCCTTTGTGGTCCAGAATATTGTGGTCTATTTTGGAGCAGGTTCCATGAGCTGCTAAGAAGAATATTCAGCTGTTGTTGGATGAAATATTCTATAAATATGTTAAGTCTATTTGATTAATAACATTTATCAGGTCCAAAGAGTCTTTACTGAGTTTATATCTGGATGACCTAATGGTGAGAAAGGTATCACCCAGTATTGAAATCACTCAATATTATTGTCCTGAGGTATGACATTTCAATTTGAGTAGAGTCTCTCTTATGCAATTAGTTGCCCCCCACCTTTGGGGCATAAATATTTATTATTATTGTTATATCATGTTGTAGTATTCCCTTTGCTAGCATGAAGCGACCTTCTTTGTCTCTTCTGATTAATTTTGGTTTGAGGTCTGCCTTGTCAGATATGAATATCTATTTCTGCTTGCACTGGGGCTCCATTCACATGGTATATCAATTTCCATCCTTTCACTTTCAGTCTGTGGCTGTTTTTGCCTTTAAGGTGAATCTCTTGCAAACAACATATAGTTAGGTCCGCCCCCGCCCGGTACTGAGGATTGAATCTAGGGGTGCTCAACCACTGAGCCACACCCCCAGGTCTTTTTTATATTATATTTAGAGACATAGTCTCACTGGGTTGCTTAGAGCCTTGCTAAGTTGCTGAGGTTGGCTTTGAACTCATGATCCTCCTGCCTCAGCCTCCTGAGCTACTGGGATTACAGGCATATGCCACTGCACCTGGCTGGGGTCTTATTTTTTAATCCATTCTGCCAGCCTATCTCTTTTAATTGTAGAGTTAAAAACATTTACATTCAATGTTATTACAGAGAGAAGTTTATTAATTCCTTTTTGATTTATTGATGATGTTTAATTTGGTCCTGTTTCTCATTTGCTTTGTTAGTCTTCAAATGCAATTTCTTCTTTTGTGAGCTCTGGGGTTGATTTTTTATTTCTTCTGCATAGAGTATTTCTTAAGTTCTGTAGTGCTGGCTTAGTAGTTTCTGCTTATCTTGGTAGGCTTTTCTTTATGTTTGATTTATTATTATTATTTTAGTACCAGGGATTGTATTCAGGGGTACTAAACAACTGAGCCAAATCCCTAATCCCTTGTATTTTTATTTTGAGACAAGGTCTCACTAAGTTGCATAGAGCCTCATTAAGTTTTTGAGGCTGATCTTGAACTCATGGTCTTCCTGTCTCAGCCTCCCTACTGGCAGGGATTACAAGTATGTACCACCATGGCTGGCTCTTTTTCAATTTTGAAGGATAGCTTTGCTAGATATAGAAAACTTGGTTGACCGTTATTATTTCTCCCCTCAGGACTTATAACACATCACTCCAAGCTCTCCAGGCTTTTAGATTTTGGGCTGAGAAATCTGAAGTAATTCTGATTGGCCTGTGCATGTGAGGCAAGCACTCTACCAACTGAGCTATATCCCCATCCCAAGCACTTTAATTATAATGTGTCATGGAGAAGTTATATTTTTATCTTGTCTATATGGGGTTCTGAATGTCTCCTCTATCTAGACGTCCATATCATTCTCAAGATTTAGAAAATTTCCCATTATTTCCCTAAAGAGGTTATTCATTCCATTGGGCTGCATCTTACAACCCTCCTCAATTCCAATGATTCTTAAATTTGGTCTCCTAATGTTGTCCTAGAGTTCTTTTTTTTTGGTACTGGAGATTGAACTCAGAGGCACTCGACCACTGAGCCACATCCTCAGCCCTATTTTGTGTTTTTTATGTAGAGACAAGGTCTCACTGAGTTGCCTAGTGCCTTGCCATTGCTGAGGCTGGCTTTGAACTCGCGATTCTCCTGTCTCAGCCTCCCTAAGTGCTGGATGTCCTAGAGTTCTTTTACATTCTTTTTTAAGATACTTTTTATTTTACTTACTTATATGCAGTACTGAGAATTGAACCCAGTGACTCACACATGCTAGGCAAGCGTTCTACCACTGAGCTACAACCCCAGCCCAAGTTCCTGTATATTCTGATCATGGTTACTTATTTTCTTTTCCTTAATACTGTCTGAATGTTCAAGGCTGGCAACTCCATCTTCCAGCTCTGAGATTCTGTTTTCAGCATGGTGTACTCTATTAGAGAGACTTTCAGCTGAGCACTTTGATTTACTATGTCTTTCATTTCCAGGGTTTGTGTTTCTTTTTCAATATCTCTATCTCCTTATTAAATTTCTCATTCATATTCTGTACTGATTTCCTTAAATTCACTCAGTTGTATTTCCACGTTCTCTTGCAATTCATTTATCATTTTTACAATCATTCTTTTAAATTCTTTATCTGGTATGTGGTGCACTTCAATATTTTCAGGGTTAGTTGCTGCCAAATTATGAACTTTAGGAGGTATATCATGTTCCTTATTTTTTATATTTATTTATTTATTGGTACCAGGAATTGAATCCAACCATTAAGCCACATTCCCAGCCTGTTTTTTATTTTTTACTTTGAGGCAGGGTCTCGTTAAGTAAGTTAGGGCTTTACCAAGTTGCTGAGGCTATCTTTGAACTTGTGATCCTCCTGCCTAAGATTCTCGAGCCACTGAGATACAGGCCTGTGCCACTACACCTGGTTTTTTGTTTTTGTTTTTGTTTTCATTTTCATAATTCCTGTATGCCAGTATTGGGTTACATGCATGTGTTGCAACAGAGGCACAGTCTTCACCTGCCAAAGTGTCCTAAAATGATCTAGATAGAAACCTTTTCATAGGTGTGGTATCCAAACCCTTGTGTTAATTCTGCTGTAGCAGTGCATGTCCATGAGTGGGACCTGAATGTCCACCCCTAGCCATTTCTACTTGAGGCCTGGTCATTAGTTTGGGCTTTTGACTTTTTTTTTTTTTTTGTAGTTGTAGATGAACAGCATTCCTTTATTTTACTTGTTTATTTTTATGTGGTGCTATGGATTGAACCCAGTGCCTCACACACGCTAGGCAAGCGCTCCGCCACTAAACTATAGCCTCAGCCATCTTCTATTCTTTTTATTAAAGGCACCTCAGAGAATAGGGAGAAACAAACAATAGCAACAACCAATACAAATAAAATACAGCATTAAAATGAATACCTGATCCCTAGTGTGACTTTGGCAATGTTAATTACCACAAAAACCAGCAACACTGGAGTCAGCAATGGCCAAGAGTGAAAAAAATAAGTAATCATGAGTTAGATCTGGCATTGGCATTGAAGCAAACAACAGGTGTCAACTTTGTCATTCATAGCAGTAATAACTGCAACAATATCAATGATGGGGGCAAAAGTTATACAAACCAATTTGTTCTAAAAGATGGTAAAAACAGGGCTGGGGTTGTGGCTCAGTGGTAGAGCACTTGCCTAGCACACGTGAGGCACTAAGTTTGATTCTCAGCACTGCATATAAATAAATACATAAATAAAGGTCCATCAACAACAACAAAAAATATTTTAAAGAAAAGATGGTTGCCGGGCGCGGTGGTGCATGCCTGTAATCCCAGAAGCTAGGGAGACTGAGACAGAAGCATTGCAAGTTCAAACTTGGCCTTAGCAATGGTGAGACACTATGCAACTCAGTGAGACCCCGACTTTAAATAAAATACAAAATAGGACTGGGGATATGGCTCAGTGGTTGAGTGCCCCTAAGTTCAATCCCTGGTGTCAAAAACAAAAAAAGGACTGGGATTATGGCACAGTGGTAGGGCACTTGCCTCACATGCGTGAGGCATTGGGTTCGATCCTCAGCACCACATAAAAATAAATAAAGTAAAGGGGCTGGGATTGTGGCTCAGTGGTAAAGCGCTTGCCTGTGGGGCACTGGGTTCGATCCTCAGCACCACATAAAAATAAATAAATAAAGATATTGTGTCCATCTACAACTAAAAATAAATAAATAAATAAATAAATAAAGTAAAAATAGTGTGTCCATCTACAACTAAAAAAATATTTTTAAAAAAAAGATGGTAAGGGCTGGGATTGTGGCTCAGTGGTAGAGCACTGCTTGCCTAGTATGTATGAGGCACTGGGTTCAATTCTTAGCACCATATACAAATAAAGATGGTAGCTGGGCACGGTAGTGCACACCTGTAATCCCAGCAGCTTGGGAGGCTGAGACAGGAGAATCGCGAGTTCAAAGCCAACCTCAGCAATGGCAAGGCACTAAGTAACTTATTGAGACCCTTTCTCTAAATAAAATACAAAATAGGGCTAGGGATATGGCTCAGTGCCTCAGAGTTCAACCCCCGGTATACCCCCTTGGAAAAAAAAAATATGGTAAAAGTAAAGAGAAAACAAAACATGATAAAAAAAACTGGTCACAGTGATGCACACCCATAATCCCAGCAGCTCAGGAGGCTGAGGTAGGAGGATCCCAAGTTCAAAGCCAGCCTCAGCTAAGCAACTCAGCAAGATCCTAAGCAACTCAGCGAGATCCTGTCTCTAAATAAAAAATAAAAAGGGCTGAGGATGTGGCTCAGTGGTTAAGAGCACTTGGGTTCAATTCCCCTTACCAAAAAAAAAAGAAAGGAAGAAGCCGGGCGCGGTGGCTCAAGCCTGTAATCCCAGCACTTTGGGAGGCTGAGACAGGAGAATTGCGAGTTCAAAGCCAGCCTCAGCAACAGCGAGGTGCTAAGCAACTCAGTGAGACCCTGTCTCTACATAAAACACAAAATAGGGCTGGGTATGTGGCTCAGTGGCCGAGTGCCCATGAGTTCAATCTTCAGTACCCAAAAAAAAAAAAAGAAAAAACCAAATTGAAAGAAAATGTGATAGGAAGATAGAAGACAGTTGACAATTTAAAAAAGGAAACAGAATGCAGAAGAGATAAGGAAGGAGAAGTAAAATGGAGGAAAAAGGAAAGGGAGAGAGAGAACAAGAGAATCTGTCATCAGAAGAAGAAAAAAGAAATAGAAACAAAAAATGAAAACAAAGCCAAACAATCCAAAAACCCTAGCCCTCAAAAAATAAGGCAAGGCTGAGCGCAGTTGAGCATGCCTGTAATCCCAGTGATGCATAAGGCTGAGGCAGGAGGATCACAAATTCAAAGCCAGCCTCAGCAACTTAGTGAGACCCTGTCTCAAAATAAAAAAAGAAAAAGAAAAAGGGCTAAGGAGTGTGGCTGAGTGTTTAAGCGCCCCTGGGTTAAATCCCCAATACCCACCCCCCCAAAAAAAGGTAATGAAAAATAACTAAAAACTATATTGTTTTAAATGCTAAAAATTTAAAAAAAGAAATATGTATGTGTATATATATCCATGAACCAACCAGCATGTCAATAACACCAGAAAAAAGAAGAAAGAAAAAAGATTCTAATGAAAAATTAAGAAATAATC
>CM053400.1:100424925-100443157 GCA_028644305.1 Xerus rutilus
GCTCACGCTTGTAATCCCAGCACTTAGGGAGGCTGAGACAGGAGAATCGCGAGTTCAAAGCCAGCCTCAGCAACGGCGAGGCGCTAAGCAACTCAGTGAGACCCTGTCTCTACATAAAAACACAAAATAGGGCTGGGGATGTGGCTCAGTGGTCGAGTGCCCCTGAGTTCAATCCCCAGTACCAAAAAAAAAAAAAAAAGAAAATAGCTTTTTAGGGGGAGAGAGTGACAGAGATTGGGAAGAACATACGGGGGTTGTCCTGGCATTGTTAAAATTCTTGACTTTCTCCAAAGTACATTTTATTCTATACACATTTCTGTGTTGTGTGTAATATTTGATAATACATGCTAAAAAATGGAGGGAGTATGAAGAGCAGAAAAATACCTCACAGCAAAAAACTTAATAGAAAAAAGAACCATTTCTCAATCCCCTCTGTAGAAGAGGTAACCACACTAAGAAAGCAAAGCACACTGTGTCTTATTAAGTCAAACTTTTCCTTCATTACCAACACTCACTGACCTCTTCAGCAGTCTCATCTTCCTCTTCTTCATCTGGTTGGTACTCTTCATCTGAGGAATCATCTTCTTCGAGGTGGATATCCACGAACTGTGGAGGCTACATTAGTACAATTACAAAGAAATGGAGAGCTGGAATTGTAGCTCAGTGGTAGAGCACTTGCCTAGCACATGTGAGGCACTGGGTTCAATCCTCAGCACCACATAAAAATAAATAAATAAAATAAAAGTATTGTGTACATCCACAATTAAAAATATTAAAAAGGAAGGAAGGACGGAAGGAAAATGGGGTAGGGCTCAGTTGTAGAATATGTGCTTAACATGCACAAGGTCCTGGACTCAATCCCCAACACCACAAAAAATGGACTGATAATAAACACAAACCATATGTATTTGGAAAAGAAGGGGAAGAAAGCAGGGCAGGGAAAAAAATCCTAAGAGCATAATGTGCAGCTATAGAAAACAACACAAAGCAGGCAGGTGTTAAATGATTCCATGAGATGCAAACCCTATAGCAGTGAAATGGGAAAATCAAAGTCAAAATTTTTTTAAAAATATATAGAAGAGAAATAATTAGATTTCAAAACTGAAGTCTTTCTGGAAAGAATGACAAAGACCTCCCAAATTTACCTTAATTTCATTGGCCTTCTTAATTGGTGAAATATTCCATGTTGGAATTACCTACCAAAAAGAATATACATAATTAACTGAAATGGATTAATTTTCTTTTTTACTTTCTCTTTACTATCACATATAGCCATCTACCTAACAAGGAGCTACAGTGATCTAGAGGAGCTCATTATCCCTGGTATGTTCTCAAAAGTCTGTCAAAGTTTAACAAGAGAAAAAGAGGGAAGAATCTGTCATTTGCATTTTTGCTATAATCCTAGTAAGATTCACTTTTATCTATAAATGGGGAAAAAATGTGTGTCTTGCAGCTCAGGCTCATATGCGGCAATGGATAGGAAAACTACTTCTTAACTACAAAACTATACAGACCTAAGATATTATAGGTTACAGTAGCCTTTTGACATCAGTATTCTTTTAATCAATTAATAGATCTGTCACCAATATGTTTCTAAAACTCCAACCATAAATAGCTCTTAGAGAAGGATTTAGGAGTGAAGTATCATATTATCCACTCTTATTTTCAAACAGTACAGAAAAAACAATAATATAGACACAAAGCAAATATGATAAAATGTTACTCTTGGAACCTAAATTGTAAAACTTTTTCAAATTTTTGTATGTTTGGTATTTTTCACACAGAGTTGGAGGAAAAGCTTTTTGTTCTTTTAGGTTGGTTGTTTCTGATTTTGTGGTGCTGGGGATTAAACCTAGGGATTTTTCTACCATTAAGCCAAATCCCTAGTCCTTTTTATTTTTTATTTTGAGACTCGGTCTCGATAAATTGCTGAGGCTAGCCTTGGACTTGCCTTCCTCCTGCCTCAGCTTCCTAAATTGCTAGGATTACAGGCATGCACCACTGTGTTCAGCCCTATTTATTTTGTATTTAGTTATTTATTTTTTTTAAGTTATCAATGGACCTTTATTTATTTATTTATATGTGGTGCTGAGAATCGAACCCAATGCCTCACACATGCTAGGCAAGTGCTCCACCACTGAGCTACACCCCAGCCCTTATTTTTATTTTTTAAATTTTGAGACGGGATCTAGGTTGCCAAGGCTGGCCTTACATTTTCACTACTTCTGCCTCAGCCTACTGAGTAGCTGGCATTATAGGCATGTACTACCACACCTGACTTTTACAGAAGTTTTTAAAAACTCTTATACACTGCTGATAAGATGCCACTAAGGATATATAATTTCTTGCCATTCAATTGTGACCCAACCAAAATCATCTATGAACAAAAGACAACCAGCCACCAGGTTCTGTCTCTAAAGAAACTTAAGTTTTCATATTTGCTCAGTCCTACCATATTCTGACCACTTATGTGGCCCTGTGTAACTGAAACCAATACAGGGTCAAGGGTATGATGACGATTCAGGTCCAGTTCCCTTCCTATGTCACTTTCTGAACCTATTGTCAAACCCATCCAGAAAGTAAGCCAGCATTTAAAAGTGTGTTGGAGTCAGTCTATTAAGCATTAAGAGGCAAGGGATCTGGGCTGGGGTTATGGCACAGTGGTAGCGTGCTCACCTAGCACGCGGGAGGCCCTGGGTTCGATCCTCAGCACCACATAAAAATAAAATAAAGATATTCTGTCCACCTACAACTAAAAAAATAAATATTAAAAAAAAAAAGAGGCAAGGGATCTGGACTCTTAATCTTTGCTCTCCCATATAAATTATCTTACAGCCCCACTTCTGTACACTTATATTCATGGTCAATAAACATAATCCAGAGCCTGATTTGGATCTCATTGGCTATTGTTGTTTTTCTAATCAAACACAGAATCATTGTTAATTATACTCCATGTCATGCAGACTTCATAGAACTTCCATCTCATTGATGGTTGCTTTCATCATTCACTGGTGATTATTTTTGGGAGAATGATGAAATTTCAATTTATGCAACAAGAATTATTCAATTAGACAAGAAAGTGTGGTATGTCTGCCCCACCCACTCAAAAAAAGTAAATGCAGCCGTGAGCTATATTAAGAGAAATATGGTCTCTAGAACACTGAGGAGATATCAAACTTTAATGTGGACTAGTTAAATCACATTTAGTTTAGTAGATTCCATTTGGAGCATACTTTTTATTTTTTATTTTTTAGTACTGGGGATTGAACTCAGAGGCACTTTACTACTAAGCTACATACTCAGCTCTTTTTATTTTTTATTTTGAGACAGGGTTTCACTGAGTTGCTGAGGATCTCATTAAGTTGATGAGGCTGCCCTCTACCGTGAGCTCAATCTCCAGAGTTGCTGGGATTACAAATGTGCCCCACCATGCCTGGACTACAAGTAAATCTTTAAAGAGGCAAACCTAGATCATAATTTTTCCATATCTCTTCCCTATGAATAACCTAGAATTAGATCCCGTTTACCCAGCTAAATAAACAACAACAAAATAAAACACAGAACACTTACCACTCCTTTCTCCACCACTTCCTTCAGTTTAGAGCGAGTCATTTTAGGCTCCTAATCAAAGAGAAACAGGATCAAAAATCAGAGCTTTTGTTTTTGGGGGGTTTTTTTGTTTTGTTTTGCAGTAGTACAAACTAAACCAACTAGCTCTCTATCACTGAGCTATATCCCCAGCCCTTTTTATTTTTTATTTTGAGACAAGGTGTTGCTAGGTGGTCTCAAACTTTCAATCCTACTGCCTCAGCCCCCACAGAGGCTGGGATTATAAATGTGCACCACCACCCTGGCCATAAGGAGGTTTTGAGATACTAACTTTGCCCCAAGCCATTAAAAGGTTTATAAACTCCCAAGTGACTTCCTAAACTGAACCAGTGTACACAGGTAACTCTGTTATAGGACATTAGAAGACTGATAATCAGCTACTCACAAACATTGGCATGTCTTCTGTCTCACTGATGGCTGCTTTCATCATAGCTACCACATGTTCATTTGTGATTACTTCCTAGAGAAAGATGAAATTTCACTTTATGTTTGCATAAAGGCTTTGTCATCTAGAAAATACTCATCTGTATGTAACTCTGCTAAATTTACACAGAAGATAAAGGAAAGCTACATTCTCCAGCTTCAGACTGGAATAAAGCAAGATGACTCGCCACAAAGAAGGCAGAAAGTTTTAGATAGAAGTATACAGCATGAAACAATGTAGCAGCAAACAGAACAATCATATTAGCTGTTACTAGGAACAGCAATAGTGATTCTGAAGTAACCATATGCTTAAGGGAAGAGTAACAAACAACAAAACCTTTGTAAATAGCTGTGTTTGCTACATATCAAAAATACTGCTGAGGGGCCGGGATTCTAGCTCAGTGGTAGAGCGTTGGACTCCAATGCATGAGGCACTGAGTTCGATCCTCAGTACCACATAAAAACAAATAAATAAAATAAAGATACTGTGTCCATCTACAACTAGAAAAATTTTTTTTAAAAATACTGTTGATATGTGTGCAAAGTACTATCAATTGCTAAATGGATTTCTTTTCAGACATATCATCCCACAAAAGTAAATCCACTATGAACATAATTATCTTCAAATCTGCTAAATATATTAAGCAAACCACTGGAAGGAAGCAGAGGTAGTTATCTTCACAATTAAGTTCTTCTTTTTTTTTTTTAAAGATTTTTTTTTTATTTGTAGATGAACACAATGTCTTTATTTTATTGCTTTGTATGTGGTGCTGAGGATCGAACCCAGGGCCTCACGCATGCGAGGCAAGTGCTCTACCGCTGAGCTACAATCCCAGCCCAAGTTCTTCTTTAATATGTGTTCAGATTTCAAATTTGTGCTAAGTGCAGAGAAAGTATCTTGAGATGTAAAATGCTTTGTCACAGGTAACCAACAAAACAAGTAATTAATCTACCAAGAGTCAAGAATGTGCTGAGTCTGTTTATTTGCTCTGTGTGTGTGTGTGTGTGTGTGTGTGTTTGTTAGTTACTGGGGATTGAACCCAGGGCCTTGTGCATACAAGGCAAGCATCCTACCAACTGAGCTATACCCCTAGCCCTGTTTATTTGCTTTCCATGGAAAGTTTCCACTGCAATGACACCGTGGCCCAGTTTTACTCACATGAAGAATGTTTCGCACATTGACTGCTGTCAGGTTGTGCTGCTTGGCACCATCCTCTAAGGTACGATCAAGCATGTCATCCAATTTTAGGTCACAGGCCAAGTTCCCTTGTTCTTGACCCTTTCCATCTCGTTTCCTCTTGGTACCCTTTTTCTTTTTTCTCCTTTTCTCACTGTCTTCATTGTCTTGCTCTTCTGTTAATAAACCAACAGCATCACCATAATCTCCAAAACAGCTGCTCTTAGAACTAAGCTCAAAAAGCCAACAGTAAAAGAAAATCAAGCTAACAACTTCCTGGTCCTAGAAATCAAAGACTATGATATATATGGTAGTGGTGGTAACAGTGGTAATGGTACCATATGGTAATGGTTCTGTAGTAGCAGTAATAACTAACATTCACTGAATATTTCATGTCACTTTTTTTAATATTTTGTTTTTTAGTTTTAGGTAGACACAATACCTTTATTTTTATTTTTACATGATACTGAGGCTCGAACCCAATGCCTCACCTGTGCTAGGCAAGTGCTCTACCGCTGAGCCACAACCCCAACCCTCATGTCAGACACTTTTTTTGGTACCAGGGATTAAACCCAGGGGTGCTTAACCACTGAGTGACATTCCCCACTCCCCCCTTTTAGGGGGGATACTGGGGATTGAACTCAGGGACACTTGACCACTGAGCCACATCCCCAGTTGTCTGTTTTTGCCACTCGTAGATCTCCTCTCCTCTTTGTTCCTCCCTTCCCTCTTGCATCCTTTCTCATATAGACCAACCCAGCCAGTTCTTGGTTTCTGCCATCCCCCCTTTCCTTCATTTCACCAGCAATTTACAATGATCTGGTAGTTGCAGAGTAAGAAAAGGACTTCTGATCAGGAAGGAAGTTTTGATTCGGCTTTACACTCATATCCTATCCTGTTGTTAAGTCACATTGTGAACAGCGAAATTGATCCAAAAAGTAAAAATTTGAAAAAAGATATAAATTAAAACTATGAAATGATATTGTAAACAATAAAATTTGGTATTAACTAAAATATGACTCAGAGGAATCAAATCTGCTTTACAAAAATTAGATATACAAAATTTAAACGAAATTCATACGAATGAGACCAAAAAAGGAATCTTATAATAGAAGCAGCTAAAATTCATAAAACTTTGTATAGATAACTGATAAAGAATCAAACTCCTAGCCGGGTGCGGTGGCGCACGCTTGTAATCCCAACACTTAGGGAGGCTGAGACAGGAGAATCGCGAGTTCAAAGCCAGCCTCAGCAATGGCGAGGCGCTAAGCAACTCAGTGAGACCCTGTCTCTACATAAAACACAAAATAGGGCTGGGGATGTGGCTCAGTGGGGGAGTGCCCCTGAGTTCAATCTCAAGTACCAAAAAAAAGAATCAAACTCCTTTAAAACACTGTTTTTCAAACTATTTATTGCAAAGAACCAGTTTTGCTTTTTACCAATCCATTGCAGACTTATACTTTTACAAAATAAAAATGTAGCTATAATATTTAAATATTTAACATTTTCTCTAAACTTTATTCTTAGTGGCCATTAGTTTTTTGGTTTTGTTTTTTTGGGGGAGGGGAGCGAGGAGGCAGGTACTGTTAGCTAGCCATCAGCTGTGAATGGGTAAGCATGCAAAGACCACTGAAAGCCACAGGGAGTCTTACAATGGGGGCTTGGTATGTTAAAACCTTCCCAGGCCTTAAGGACCTTACCTTATCACTGAAACTATATCACAACCCCCAAATCATCCTGATAACCAAACATCAAGACCTTCACAAAACTTGATGGGCTATTCATTGGGAGCCCCAATTAAGGGAGTAGGAAACTGAGGCAAAAACAGGGTGACTCAATTTCCTTAGAAACTCCTACCCTATGAGCACCACACCATCCACTCTCAGAGGTGGTACGTGAAAGCTCCTAGGTTGTCAGTCAAAAGTCAGAAGGTGGAGCTGGGGTTGTGGCTCAGTGGTAGAACACCTGCCTAGCAAGTGTGAGGCCCTGGGTTCAATTCTCAGCACCGCATATAAATAAATAAAGATCCATTGACAGCTAAATATATACATATATATATAAAGTCAGAAGGTGGACTTGGGCAGAACTCTAGAAACTTCCCTGGGACTCCCAATAAAACTAGAGAGCAGGAGGGGCTCACACTCCTTTTCCTCTGAGAGGAACCACTCTCTCCCTAGAGAATGTTCTCTTTTCTTTTTATCATCCCTTGAAATAAACTCATGCCTGCTACTCTGGGGAACATGTTTGAAATCTTTCTAAATTGATGTATTCAGGATTTGAAAAGGGCCCTGTACACTCCCTAAGTTTCCTGGAGGGCCCCAGCGCTGTAACATTTGGTATTTCCGCCTACTCTCTGGACCCCTCTTGCTTGGCAAGAGCTGTGTTTCTTCTCACCTGAGTAAATCTTACTCTTTTCACACTCACTCTCCATTATCCCTGAATTTCATTCTTCGAGTTCGTGAGCCAAGAACCCAGAAAGGAATCACAGGCAGAACTATTGCTGAGCTATAACACAAGCAGGCATGGCCTGCTCTGAAGTTGAGAGCTATAAACACAAATGGGTCCTGCCTTCCACAATCATAAAGCAGCAGAAAATCCAGTTTCAGTACTGTGAATTAAACCCACAGATCCTAAATCACTGAGCTACATCCCTAGCCTTTTTTTCTTTTGTATTTTGAGAAGGATTTGACTAAGTTGCTAAGGCTCTGGCAAAGTTGCTAAGGCTGGCCATCAACTCAGGATCCTCCTGCCTCAGTCTCCCAAATCCCTGGGACATCGACAAATTTCTAGAGGCATATGATCTGCCCAAACTGAATCAAGAGGACATACACAACTTCAACAGATCAATTTCAAGCAAGAAAATAGAAGACACCATCAAAAGCCTACAGCCAGGGGGATGGGGTGGTGGCTCAGGGGTAGAGTGCTAGTTACCTAGCATATGTGATATACTGGGTTTGATCCTCAGCACCACATAAAAATAAATAAATAAATAAAAGTTTAAAAAAAAAAGGCTTACCAACCAAGAAAAGTATGGGACCAGACAGATTCTTAGCTGAGTTCTACAAGACCTACAAAGAAAAATTAATACCAATACTCCTCAAATTATCCCATGAAATAGAAATGGAGGGAAGTCTTCCACACTCATTCTATAAGGCTAGATTCCAAAACCAGACAAAAACACGTCAAAGAAAGAAAACTTCAGACCAGTATCACTGATGAACATTGACACAAAAATTCTCAATAAAATTCTGGCAAATCACATACAAAAACATACTTAAAAGATAGTATACCACGATCAAGTGGGTTTCATCCCAGATATGCAAGGTTAGTTAAACACACAGAAATCAATAAGCGTAATTCATCACATCAATAGACTTAAAGACAAGAATCATATGATTATCTCTATACATGTTGAGAAAGCATCTGACAAAATACAGCACTTTTTCATATTCAAAACACTAGAAAAACGAGGAACAGTAGGAACATACCTCAACATTGTAAAAGCTATCTACATAAAACCGAAGGCCAACATCATCCTAAATGGGGAAAAACTGGAAGCATGCCCTCTAAAAATGGGAACAAGACAGGGATGCCCTCTTTCACCATTTCTATTCAACATAGTCCTTGAAACTCTAGCTAGAGTAATTAAACAGATGAAAGAAATTAAGGGGATACAAATAGGAAAAGAACTCAAACTATCATTATTTGCCAACAACATGATACTACAGAGGATCCAAAAAATTCCACCACAAAACTTCTAAAATTAGTAAATGAATTTAGCAAAGTAGCAAGATATAAAATCAATACCCATAAATCAAATGCATTTCTATACATCAGTGATGAACCCTCTGAAAGAGCAATTAGGAAAACTGCCCCATTTACAATAGCCTCAAAAAATAAAATAAGAGGAGCTGGGATTGTGGCTCAGCGGTAGAGCGCTTGCCTCGCATGCGTGAGGCCCTGGGTTTGATCCTCAGCACCACATACAAAGCAATAAAATAAAGACATTGTGTCCATCTACAACTAAAAAAAATTTAAAAAATAAATAAATAAAAAATAAAAATAAATAAAATAAAATAAGATACTTAAGAATCAATTTAACAAAAGAGGTGAAAGACCTTTACAATGAAAACTACAGGACACTAAAGAAAGAAACTGAAGAAGACCTTAGACAATGGAAAGATCTCCCATACTCTTCAACAGGCAGAATCAATATTGTCAAAATGGTCATACTACCCAAAGTGCTATACAAATTCAATGTGATTCCAATTAAAATCCTAAAATCATTCCTTATAGAAATAGAAAAAGGAATCATGAAAATTCATTTGGAAGAATAAGAGACCAAGAATAGCCAAAGCAATCCTTAGCAAGAACACTGAAGCAGGAGGCATCACAATACCAGACCTTAAACTATAATACAAAGCTATAATAACAAAAACAGAATGGTATTGACACCAAAATACACATGTAGATCAACAGTATAAAATAGAAGACACAGAGACAAACTCACATAAATATAGTTATCTCATACTAGACAAAGGTGCCAAAAACATATATTGGAGGGGCTGGGGTTATGGCTCAGCGGTTGAGCGCTTGCCTCACATACGTGAGGCACTGGGTTCGATCCTCAGCACCACATAAAATAAAGATATAAAAAATAAAAATTAAAAAAAATTATTAAAAAAAACATATTGGAGAAAAGATAGCCTCTTCAACAAATGGTGCTGGGAAAACTGGAAATCCATATGCAGCAAAATGAAACTAAACTTCTATCTCTCGCCATGCACAAAACTCAACTCAAAGTGGATCAAGGACCTGGGAATAGACCAAAGACCCTGTGCCTAATTGAGAAAAAGTAGGCCTAAATCTTCATCATGTCAGACTAGGCCCTGACTTCCTTAACAAGACTTCTAAAGCACAAGAAATAAAAGCAAGAATCAATAAATGGGATGGATGAAACTAAAAAACTTCTTCTCAGCAAAAGAAATAATGAATGAAGTAAGCAGACAGCCTACATTCTAGGAGCAAATTTTTGCCACACACATATCAGATAGAGCACTAATCTCCAAGATATATAAAGAACTCAAAAAACTTAACACCAAAAAAACAAACAACTCAATAAATGGGCTAAGGAGCTGAACAGACATTTCTCAGAAGAAGATATACAATCAATCAACAAATATACGAAAAAATGTTCAATGTCTCTAGCCATTAGAGAAAGGCAAATCAAACTACTCTAAGATTTCATCTCATGCCAATCAGAATGGCAGTTATCAAGAAAACAAACAACAACAAGTGTTGGCGAGGATGTGGAAGAAAAAGCACACTTATGCATTGCTGGTGGGATTGCAAATTGGTGCAACCAATCTGAAAAGCAGTATGGAGATTCCTTAGAACACTTGGAATGGAACCACCATTTGACCCAGCTATCCTACTCCTCGGTCTATACCCAAAAGACTTAAAAATGGCATACTATAGTGACACAGCCACTTCAATGTTCATAGCAGCTCAATTCACAAGAGCTAAACTGTGGAACCAACCTAGATGTCCTTCAATAGATGAATGGATAAAGAAACTGTGGTATACATATACAATGGAATATTACTCAGCATTGAAAAAGAATAAAATTATGGCATTTGCAGGTAAATGGATGGAGTTGGACAAAATCATGCTAAGCAAAGTAAGCCAATCCCCCTCCCCAAAAAAAGGGCCAAATATTCTCTCTGATAAGTAGATGCTGATCCATAATGGGGGCAGAGGGTATGGGAAGAATGGAAAAACTTTGGTCAAAGGAGAGGGAAAGGAGGGGATGGGTCATGGGGGCAGGAAAGATGGTGGAATGAGATGGACAAAAATACCCTAGGCACATGTATGACTGCACTTATGGTGTAATTCTATATTGTACATCCAGAGAAATGAAAAGTTGTGCTCCATTTGTGTACAATGAATCAAAATGCATTCTGCTGTCATGTATATCTAATTAGAATAAGTAAATTTAAAAAAAAAATTGGAGTAATATACAAATGATTTCAAATTAATTAATTAATATAATCATGACACTAAAGAAAAAGATGAGGAATTTGTCCAGAAACACATATTCCACAGGGCCAAACTAGCATTAAAAAGTTAACAGGCCAGACTTGAGTACAGTGGTGCATGTCTATAATTCCAGTGACTCAGGAGGCTGAGGTAGGAGGATCAAACTTTAAGGCCCTCAGAAACTCAGCAAGACCCTGACTCAAAATAAAAAAATGAAAAGAATTGTGGATGTAGCTCAATTCCCTAAACCAACAACAACAACAAAAACAATTAATGAGACACATTCCTAGCTACTCAGGAGGTTCAGGCAGGAGGACTGCTCACTATATGGACATTACCAAATCCAGACAAAAGCATTACATGAAAAGGAAACTGCATACCACAAACACAAAATCCTTTTAAAAAATGAGTAAATCATATACAACAATATATAAAGAATAATATAGGGCAGGGGATGTAGCTCAGTGTAGCTCAGTGTAAAATCATTTACCTAGCATGCATGAGGTCCTGGGTTCAACCAGGGGGAGGGTTATGTCATGATAAAAAGAGGTGGTTTATCCCAGAAATGTAAAATTGCTTCTAAAGTTGAAAAATGAATCAATATTCACCATATCAACAGACTAAAAGCAACAACAAAAACAAAAGATAATCACAATAAATGCACAAAAAAGTTCATAAATCCAACTCAGTTCATGATTAAAACTCTCTCTCAGCCAGGCATGGTGGTGCATGCCTGTAATCCCAGCACTTAGGGAGGCTGAGACAGGAGAATCGCGAGTTCAAAGCCAGCCTCAGCAATGGCGAGGCACTAAGCAACTCAGTGAGACCCTGTCTCTACATAAAACACAAAATAGGGCTGGGGATGTGGCTCAGTGGTGGAGTGCCCCTGAGTTCAATCTCCAGTACCAAAAAATAAAAAAAAATAAAAAAAATAAAAATAAAAATAAAAAAAAAATAGGGCTGGGAATGTGGCTCAGTGGTTGAGTGCCCCTGAGTTCAATCCCTGGTACCAAAAAAAAAAAATTTCTATGAAATGCCCCCGACTATCATCATGCAAAATGGAAGAATACATATAGCCAGGCGCAGTGGCGCAAGCCTGTAATCCCAGCACTTAGGGAGGCTGAAACAGGAGAATCGCGAGTTCAAAGCCAGCCTCAGCAATGGCGAGGTGCTAAGCAGCTCAGTGAGACCCTGTCTCTACATAAAAACACAAAATAGGGCTGGGGATGTGGCTCAGTGGTCGAGTACCCCTGAGTTAAATCCACGGTACCAAAAGAAAAAACAGAAGAATACAAAACATTTCTCCCATGTTCAAAAACAAAACATGATGTCTACTACCACTACTTTTTTTTTTTTAATGTTTAAACCATCATTTATTACTCTTCTTTGACAAGGTGTGACACTTGTGGTTGTCAGTTAAGACAGCATCTATAAAACCAGGATTTAATTTGACATAATACAAACTCCAACAATATATGCAATAAAAGAAAAATGTGAGGAAAAAATGTGAAGCTGTATATACATGGTAAAACATGTGTAATATCTAATGAATAACTTGACAAAATTGTAAAGTTGGTAAAGTTGGTCACTACCACTACTCCTAACAATATAATAATGGAACTCTAGTATAGACAATAAGGAAAAAAAACAGCACAGATGCTCACTTTAAAGCCATTTGTTGAGATGAATAAATGTCTATTCATTTGTCTGTTCATACTATATTTCACAACAAAAATATTTTGTGTGGTTTTCTTTTTTTTTCTTGGTACTGGAGATTGAGCTCAGAGGTACTCGACCACTGAGCCACATCCCCAGCCCTATTTTGTGTTTTATGTAGAGACAGGGTCTCACTGAGTTGCTCAGCACCTCACCATTGCTGAGGCTGGCTTTGAACTCGCAATTCTCCTGTCTCAGCCTCCCTAAGTGCTGGGATTACAGGCGTGTGCCACCACACTCAGCTAAAAATATTTTGAAAGAATTTAAAGGCAGCCTAAGCCTATGAGCTAGCATCCAATAAAAAAAAAAAGTGAGAAAGTTCACCAAAAAATTAAAAAATAATCAATGGTAACCTATTCATAGCAGCACCTTTCAAAGTATAATACAACTAGAAACTATCCAAATGCCCATCTAGAGTTGAATGGATAAAGAAAACAAAGAATATTCAAACAACAGAACACTAAACTGCAATGAAAATAAATAATCTAAAACAGCATGCAACAAGAAGGATGAATTCTATAACAATGTTGAGTGGGAAAAAGGTAATCACAAGCCAGGTACAGTGCGTGCCTGTGATCCCAGCAGCTTGGGAGGCTGAGGCAGGAAGATCAAGAGTTCAAAGTCAGCCTCAGCAAGAGCGATTCACTAAGCAACTTGGTGAGACCCTGTCTCTAAATAAAATACAAAACAGGGCTGGGGATGTGGCTCAGTGATTGAGTGCCCCTGAGGTCAATCCCCAGTACCTCCCCCCAAAAAAGAAAAAAGGCAATCACAAAAAGCATGTACATATAATTCCATTCATATAAAAGAAAACATATGAGCCGGGCACGGTGGCTCATGCTTGTAATCCCAGCACTTAGGGAGGCTGAGACAGGAGAATCGCGAGTTCAAAGCCAGCCTCAGCAATGGCGAGGTGCTAAGCAACTCAGTGAGACCCTGTCTCTACATAAAACACAAAATAGGGCTGGGGATGTGGCTCAGTGGTCGAGTGCCTCTGAGTTCAATCCTCGGTACCAAAAAAAAAAAAAAAAAGAAAACATATGAACCAATATGTGCTACTGGAAGTCAGGATAGTAGATACCCATTAGGGGTGATAACTGAAAGAGAATAAAATGGATGTCTGAGCTCAAAAAAGAAACTTAGGATATCTGAGGATAGCAGTTTTCTACATATTATACTTCAATAGTTTGTTGAAAAGAAAAAGAAAGCCTACCCATTGGAATAAAGAGTCCACCATCCTCTATCTCTTCCTCAGCTTGGTAAGCCAGAGTCCTGAGTGGCTTTTCTTGAGGAGAGGCACAAACATCTGGCTGGGATGGTTTCCTAGGCTGGACTCCTGGTTTTGCAGATTGGCTGCCTGAGGGCAGTAAAGGAATCTCCCCTCCAGAATGCAGCTGAGGTTTTCCTAGAAGAACACAAACATTGCTCCACACTTTGCCCATTCTCAATCATACTCTGTTGTGAAAATCAGCATCCTGTTACAAAGTCTTTTTTTGTTAAACAACTTCATGAATGAAGTATACAATACATACAAGTATTCCCCCTCTCTGAGAGGCAAAAACCTAAGAAAAACACTGAAGTCAAGGTTGAGACACAAATTACCCATCTGTAATATCAGGGAATTGAACTAGATAATTGCAAAGATCCTTTCAGTTCTAATATGCTCTGAGCTTTATAATTTTTCCAATAGAAAAATCAGATTCAAGCCAGCGTGCTGGCACACGCCTTTAATCCCAGCAGTTCAGGAGGTTGAGGCAGAGAAATGGTGAGTTCAAAGCCAGACTCGGCAACTTAGCAAGACCCTAAGCAATTCAATGAGACTGTCTCTAAATAAAATATAAAAAGGTCTGGGGATATGGCTCAGTGGTTAAGCACCCCTGGGTTCAATGCCCAGTACCAAAAATAAAAGAACAAAAAAAAAAGAAAAATCAGATTCTTTTTTGGGAAGCTGTTTCTGATAACAAAGGAAATGTTTTTATACATGACCACTAATACCACTGTTTTAGTCAATTTTTTCATTACTGTGACCAAAAGATCTGATAAGAACAACATACAGGAGGAAGTTTATTTGGGGCTCATGGTTTCAGACATCTCAGTCCAAAGAAGGCCAACTCCATAGCTCTGTGACCAAGATGACGCAGAACATCATGGCAAAAGAGCATGGCAGAGGAAAAGCCCCTCAGAACATGGCAACAAAGAAGGGGAGACAGAGAGAGCTCTACTCATCAGTGACAAAATAGAAACCTCAACACAAGCCCTCAGTGACCTGCCTCCTCCAGACTACCTGCCTACAGTTACTGCAGTTAATTCAAATCAGTGGATCACCGAATAGTTTACAAATAGGCTATAGCTTTCATAATCTAATCATTTCACCTCTGAATGTTCTTTTTTTTATTTTTTGGTACTGGGGATTGAACTCAGGGGCACTCGACCACTAAGCCACATCCCCAGCCCCATTTTGTGTTTTATGTAGAGTCAGGGTCTCACTGAGTTGCTTAGCACCTCGCCGTTGCTGAGGCTGGCTTTGAACTCGCGATTCTCCTGTCTCAGCCTCCCTAAGCGCTGGGATTACAGGCTTGAGCCACCGCGCCGGCTTTGAATGTTCTTGATTGTCTCACAAATGAGCTTTTGGGGGGCTGGGGTTATGGCTCAGTGGTGAAGTGCCCCTGGGTTCAATTCCCAGTACCAAAAAAAAAAAAAGCATGAATCAGTCCTTAATTCTATCACTCTCATTATGTCCTTTACTTCTGGAGTCCATGATTACTCCACAGGGTCAAAAGGCTAAGGCTTTTGTTGTTGTTTATTTGTTTGTAGTTATAGATGAACAGAATGCCTTTATTTATTTGTTTATTTTTATGTGGTGCTAAGGAGTGAACCCAGTGCCTCACACATGCTAGGCAAGTGCTATGCCACTGAGCTACAGCCCAGCCACCACAGCTTTTGCTTTAACAAGGAATGTACATCAAGGAGTTGAATCCTAAATCCATCAAAAGTTCTTCTCAGCCAAAGAGGAAAACTCAATCCATACCACAGCATAGCTTTCCTTTTTTAATCAATAATCTTTAATAATTTTTAGAATTAATGATATCTATATTTTAAAAACTAAACTGAAGTTAACAATTCTTTAAACAAACATACCAGAAATTTCAAATTATGAAAGTATTGCCCTTCAAAATAGAGAACTTTAAGCACTGGCCTAGCAAGCAGGAGATCCTGTGTTCAATCCCTAGCACTACCCACCCCACCCCACCCCCGCCAAAAACACCACAGAAGTTTACTCTGATACACAGAACTTCTTCCACTCCCACATCCCAGTGGCTCAGGAGGCTGAGACAGGAGGATAGGGAGTTCAAAGCCAGCCTCAGCAACGGCAAGACACTAAGCAACTCAGTGAGACCCTGTCTCTAAATAAAATATAAAAGAGGGCTGGGGGTGTGGCTCAGTGGTTGAGCACCTCGCTGACAAAAAGCTAATAACACAACATATTTGGATCTACTCTAAAACAGTCCCTACAAACAGGTTATCAGCTGCACCATAAGATCATTTTTCTTGCCGGGCGCAGTGGCACATGCCTGTAATCCCAGCACTTTGGGAGGCTGAGACAGGAGAATTCTGAGTTCAAAGCCAGCCTCAGCAACGACGAGGTACTAAGCAACTCAGTTCAATCCCTGGTACCAAAAAGAAAAAAAAAAGATCATTTTTCTTACTATATATATCTATATAGAATAGATGTTCCTTTTCTCTGCAACCTCTTTTCCTCAGACTCCATCACATTGGTTTTCTTTTTATTATTATTATTATTATTATTTTAATTGTAGATGAACCAATACCTTTATTTTATTTATCTTTATATGGTGCTGAGGGTCTAACCCAGCACCTCACATGTGCTAGGCAAGCGCTCCACCACCTAGCCACAACTCCAGCCCCAGATTGGTTTTCAATTTAATTCATTTACCTACAACTCTAACGTCCCCATGCTTTTGTGACTTTATAAATAAATGTTAGGTACTTCTTTTTTGCGGGGGCGGGGTACCAGAAATTGAACTCAGAAGTACTCGACCACTGAGCCACATCCCCAGCCCTATTTTGTGTTTTTTATTTAGAGACAGAGTCTTACTGAGCTGCTTAGTGTCTCGCTGTTGCTGAAGCTGCTTTGAACTCGCGATTACCCTGCCTCAGCCTCCCAAAGTGCTGGGATTACAAGTGTGCACCACCACACCCAGTTAATGTTAGGTACTTAAAGGTCTCAGTAGAGAAGCCAAGTCGTATGAGAGGGAAGGAAAAATCATGTACAGAGCATTGATAAGTTGTTTAGTAACAGTCTAAGAACTGTAAATTGATAACACGAAAATAATTAACTGAGAATTGTACAAATCAAGGTGAAATCTGCCTATGCTAATCACTTCTAAGAGGTAAAGAGAAAAAAGGCATAAGTAGAAAATAGGGTAGGGGGTTGGGGTTAGCTCAGTGGTAGAGTGTTTGCCTAGCACATATGAGACACTGGTTCAATCCTTAGCACCACATAAAAATTAAAAAAATAAAGGTATTGTGTCCATCTACAACTAAAAATTTTTTTTTAAAAAAAGCAGATGCTGCCGGGTGCAGTGGCGCAAGCCTGTAATCCCAGCACTTAGGGAGGCTGAGACAGGAGAATCGCGAGTTCAAAGCCAGCCACAGCAAAGGCAAGGCGCTAAGCAACTCGGTGAGACCCTGTCTCTACATAAAGCACAAAATAGGGCTGGGAATGTGACTCAGTGATCGAGTGCTCTGAGTTCAATCTTCAGTACCAAAAAAGAAAGCAGATGATAATTCACAATAAGGAGCTAGGGAAGAATAGAAGTACTTTGGATTAGACATAGGGAAGTGAAGGGAGATAAGGGGGTAAGGGAGTAGGAAGGGTAGGAGAATGAATTGGACATTATTAACCTATGTGCATTATTAACCTATTATTACATGACCAGTGTAACTACACCAAGTACAACCAGAAGAATGAGAAGTTGTACTCTGTTTATGTATGATGTGTCAAAATGAATTCTACTGTCACATATAACTAATTAGAACAAATTAAAATAAAATAAAAAGAAAAGAAAACAGAGTAGGGACTAGAAATAAAGCTTAGTGGTAGAGCATTTACCTAGCATGAGCAAGGCCCAGATTTAATTTCCAGTACCACAAAAAGAAAAAGGAAAGGAAAACAAAAAGAAAGAAGAAAAAAAAAGGGAAGGAATGCATTAGTGTACACAAATAAATTTTAAAAGAACAAGTAAG
>CM053400.1:100443257-100461132 GCA_028644305.1 Xerus rutilus
AGGAGGATCACTTGAGCCTAGGAAATCAAGGCCAGCCTAGGCAACATTGGGAAATCCTTTCTCAAAAAAAAAAAAAAAAAAAGGTGGAGGAGTGGCTTTAGCCACTGACACATGCAGTCTAGAAACTTGCTTTACTATGTACAACTTGTAACAAAATATCAATACTTCAAAATAGTCCAGATGTCTTTTCTACATTTTGTTCAATTTTTCTACAATGAATATGATGCTGCTGCTTTCATAGCAGAAAACCTTACTTGGAATGAAGCAAACCAAGCCCGCCTATAATTATGGCCACTCAGGAGGCTAAGGCAGAGGGACGGCAAATTCAAGGCCAGCCTCAGCAACTTAGTGAGAACCTGACTCAAAATAAAAAACAGTAATAAAAAAGGGCTAGGGGGCTGGGGTTGTGGCTCAGTGGCAGAGCACTTGCCTCGCATGTGTGAGGCACTGGGTTCAATTCTCAGCACCACATATAAATAAATGAAATAAAGATTCATTGGCAACTAGAAAAATATTTTTTTAAAAAAGGGCTAGGAGTGTAACTTAGTGGTAGAGTGCCTCTGGGTTCAATCCCCAGTACCACAAAAAGAAAAAAGCAAAACAACAGAACAAATATAAGAATATGCACTAAAATTTCAGTAGTAATTACTCTGAGGTGTAAGATAATGGGTGATAATTTTTTCTTCAAATTTTCAATATTTCCAAAATGCACATAGGATTTTTTTTTTTAATATTTTTTTTTAGTTGTAGATGGACACAATGTCTTTATTTTATTGCTTTGTATGTGGTGCTGAAGACCGAACTCAGGGCCTCACGCATGTGAGGCAAGCGCTCTACCGCTGAGCTACAATCCCAGCCCCCACATAGGATTTTTTTTGGGGGGGGGAACTAGAGATTGAACTCAGGGGCACTCGACCACTGAGCCACATCCCCAGCCCTATTTTGTGTTTTATGTAGAGGCAGGGTCTCACTGAGTTGCTTAGTGCCTCGCTATTGCTGAGGCTGGCTTTGAACTCATGATTCTCCTGTCTCAGCCTCCCTAAGTGCTGGGATTACAGGCTTGAGCCACCGCGCCTGGCTGGATTTTTTTTTAGATTGGGGGTCTCAACCTGCGACTCCTCTCCTTCCAAATAACATATAAGTGCTCCAGAACCAATATGCCAATACAAATTACTCTGAATGTGGTTAAAACAATAGAGCCATTTCAATTCTCAGAACCAAAGGGGAGAAAAAAAAAACAGAACCATGTGTAATGACAAGGGCTGATAGTATAGGAGGGTACTTTCCCCAAAGATCTTCCATCTTTGACAATGTGCTTCAGGTAACTCATCTACTTTATCAATTTTCAAACATAGAGTCAGAAACATGAAATTCTGCTGTACAAACACAGTGTCGGTACTAACACTATAAAAGAATCACCAGCCAGGCGCGGTGGCGTACGCCTGTAATACCAGCGGCTGGGGAGGCTGAGACAGGAGGATCACCAGTTCAAAGCCAGCCTCAGCAACCGCGAGGCACTAAGCAACTCAGTGAGACCCTGTCTCTAAAATACAAAATAGGCCTGGGGATGTGGCTCACTGGCCAAGTGCCCCTAAATTCAATCCCTGGTACCAAAAAAAAAAAAAAAAAAAAAAAAAAAATCACCAAAGGATAATGTACCAAAAGGACAAAATAAGACCAAGTGGGCTGGCTTAAAATGCAACACAAAAGAACACAGCATAAAATATATTCAAGGGCTGTGGCTGTAGGTAGAGCACTTGCCTAGCATGCGTGAGGCACTGGGTTCAATCCTCAGCACCACATAAATATAAACAAACAAAATAAAGGTATAAAAAATACAGTAACATTGGGGCTGGGGCTGTGGCTCAGTGGCAGAGCGTTTGCCTCACATGCATGGGTCACTGGGTTCGATCCTCAGCACCACATAAATAAATAAATAAAATAAAGATAAAAAAAAAAACATATAAAAAAAAAATACAGTAACATTAAAAAATAAAATATATTCAAAATGAATGAACAGGAAGAGCTGATGTCTTTTCTAAAGCATATGTGTTCTGCTTATCCATTAAATGGCTATTATCTACTCTGTAGAGAAGTTCAAACACCTTAGCATGAAAAACAACACCCTTCACAACCTACTACTCTGAAGTCAGCTTCCACTGCTTCTTCCAGGCAACTACGTTCCCATCCTCTTCTGCCTTTGCTACTTGTGCAGGAACTATTTTTGGCGCAGGTGCTCATGTCACCATTCTGTCAAACTGCAGCTCAGCCTTGAAGACCTAAGACTTTCTTATCTCCACTGAGTTTCTCCCAAGGTCTCAGTAGTCCCTCCTTTAAGTCCCTTGCTGTTGCCCCTCTTCCACAAATCTCACTTTGTGGCTATCCATCAAATCACAAGACTATTATTCATAATTTGCCTCTCCAGATATGCAGAATAAAGGATGAGAGAAAGTAAAGAGATAAAGACAAGGATCAAAAGAATGGAAAGGGAAAAAACAGGCTGTATCTATTCATATGGTTCACTGCCGACAATAAGCTCCATGGCTCCCAATTCCATACCTAATCAGTATCCCCTTTCAGAAACAGTTTCTGGGGGCTGGGGTTATGGCGCAGTGGTAGCGTGCTCGCCTGGCATGCGGGAGGCACTGGGTTCGATCCTCAGCACCACATAAAAATAAAAATAAAGATATTCTGTCCACCTACAACTAAAAAATAAATATTAAAAAAAAAGAAAAAAGAAAAAAAGAAACAGTTTCTGTAAAGGCACTATAGAGAAAGTAATGACAAAGTAATACAGGTTGAGTAACCCTTATCCAAAATGTGTGGGTCCAGAAGCTTTTTCGATTTTTTTTAACATTTTTAAATTGTCAGTGGACTTTTATTTAATTTATTTATATGCAGTGCTGAGAATCAAACCCAGTGCTTCACACATGCTAGGCAAGTGCTCTACCATTGAGCCACAACCCCAGCCCTGCTTTTTGGATTTTTTTATTTGGGGAGATTTCAGAATATGTGCACATAATGTGCTATCTATCTTGATGACAGGACTCAATCTAAAAACAAAATTAATTTAGCTTTCATATACACCTTATTAATATAGCCTGAAGGCAATTTTATACAACATTTCTAACACACCTGCATTTTAACCACAATGCCTCACATGAGGTTAGCTTAGAATTTTCCATTTGTAGCATTATGCTAGCATTCAGAAAGTTTCAGATTTTGGAACATTTTGGATTTTAAGATTAGGGATGCTCAACCTATACTGACAAGGAAAATGTAGCCTAAAGACCTTTTACATCTTACCTTTTTCTTCTTTAATTTCTTCACTAGGCTCTCCTGTAAAAGGCTCCTTAATGAAAGAATGATCACTTCTGTCTTCTTGGGTAACTGGCCCAGGCCTGAGGACAATTTTCTTTCCTCTCTTTGAGGCACTGGCCTGGAGTTTTCCTTTACCAATGGATATATTAAGGGGATGGGAAGACACCAAGGAAGGTAGAGTGATTTCCTGAGAGATAGCCACATCAGCAGCTTCCAAAATTGGCAAATTTGTGTCCTGGGTGAGCGTCCTAGAGCTTAGAGATGAATCCTCCACACCAAGCTGATTTCCTGCATCCTGCACAGATTGAACTTCAAGGTCAAATGCGCTGCCATGATTTGGACCCCAGGACATTGACACAGACCCCAAGTCTTTAGTCTGGTCAGATTCTGGTTTAACAGCTGACTCTATGTCCAAGTTGTCTTCATCTGGGTTGCCTTTATGCTGTGGAGATTCTGTCACTGTAGTTCTTCTCTTCTTAGAGGGCATCATTTTAAAAGTCCCACTTTTTTTCCATCCTAAAAGGATGAAAAAGTTCTTATCAACTTCATATTAATTAATGATAATAACATTTGCTCAATTATCTTTTCATTTTATTCACATCCAACACTTTACACAAAATGCACAGTATTCCATTAGGTGGAAGAAGTGAAACAATGATTAGTGACTGAGCTCAAATTCCAACTCTACTACTGATTAGTATGTTACCTTGGCCAAATGATTTAAAACTCTGTAAATTTTTTTTCTCAACTGTTAAAAAAAAAGGGGTTCCAAAAAATTATTCTCACCTTACTGAGCTGTTATAAAAATTAAATAGTGGGGCTGGGGTTGTGGCGCAGTGGTAGCGTGCTCGCCTAGCACGCGGGAGGCACTGGGTTCGATCCTCAGCACCACATAAAAATAAAAATAAAGATATTCTGTCCACCTACAACTAAAAAATAAATATTAAAAAAATTAAATGGTGGCATTAAATTTTAAAAAAGTTAAATGGTGATTAATAAGTGTGTTCTTATTGTTACCATCATCAAGAAAGTAGAACAGCATGATGCCGAAAGCAAATGTAAAGTCCAAATAACTGGATTTGTTTCCCAAGTTAATTTCTCTCCAGCTTTCTGAACCTGCATAAGTAAATTAACCTGAAGCTTAGTCTCTCCAGCTATAAAAATGAAATTAAAATAGCACCCACATCATTAGCTGGAAAATGAGATCAATAAATGTTTGCTATTGATGTTTTCATAAACAAGTACATCCATTAACAGACACAATCCAAAAGCAAAATGTGTTTAGTTATATTAACACAAAATTTCTGTTGAAACAAAGGAGAGATTTCTACTGTTCTCTGAATTGTTACTTCTGGATTCTTGGCTTCAATTCTAGTTATCACATTGTAAGGGCAATAACTAACCTAACTGCAGCACACCTTCTTTTATATCCTTAGAACACGTATTTGCAAACTGCTTTTATAGTAGTTACTCCTTTTGAACTATCTCTTTACTTTTCTGTCTCCTGCCTCCAAAACTATGAGCTTCTTGAAAAAAAGGACTTCTTCAACTGGCATCCCTAGTATCAGCAGTATTTGAATATTGAAAGTACTCAATGTGGGTTGTGGCTCAGTGGTGGAGCGCTTGCTTGGCATGTGTGAGGCACTGGGTTTGATTCTCAGCACCACATCTAAATAAAATAAAGGTCCACTGACAACTGCAAAAAAATTTTTTTAAAGAAAACTCAATGTATGTTCCCTGAGTAAATGAATGAATGAAAGAGGGTTTGAGAGACTGTGCAGCACTTGGATTAAACATTATATGGAAACTAATTGCACTGTTCAACTCAGGAATACTTTGCTTTCATAAGTAGGCCCAAAACAGAATAAGCTGTCTTGTGTTAACAGAGGGTTCTCCATCAATGACAGTGTTCAACTGAAGTCTGAATGCCCACCTAACAGGGTACTAGAGAAAGCCTGGACTAGCTCTGAGAGTTTGATCTATAAGGTTAGTATTAAACCTCCCTAATTCAGTTTCTTTAGAATATTGGTGGAGACCCCCAAATCAGCTGATGTTACCTTGGCAAACTTCAATACGGGGAAGATGTGTTGATTCCTGTGAGGGAGGGAGTGAGTAAGGAGTGGAGCGGGAGTAACCTACACGACTCTTTGATTTTACAGATGAGTTACTGAGGTCCAGAAGAGAAAGGAAAGAAAGAAGAAAAAGCAAGCTGCTGCTATTCAGTCAAGAGCGCGCGGGGATCGGCTCCAAGCACCTCAAACACTGCAGTAGCTCAAAATGGTCCACTCCTTTGGGAGCCAGAGTCGAACCAACAGGATGAAAGAATATCAATCCAGAGACAGCCAAGGTGCGGCCCCCTCCGGGGAAAGCTTTTCAAAAGGAGGTCCTAAATGTGTTATTCACCTCGGCGCCAAGCGCTGGTGAAGTCCCCACTACCAACTAGACAATGTCTCACCCTAACTCCCAACATGCCCCCGGCGCCCACTTTCCGACCCGACGCCCCTCATCCTGGACATCCTCTGCACAGGTGTCCCACACCCCACCTGCCTCTTCCCGCCCCACCGCGCACTACCCAGTACCCTCACAAACCGGCCTAATCCCGCGGAAACTCAGCTCCAGCACCAGCGGAAGTCAGGCAACGGCAGCGACTGACGTGCGCGCCCCCGAGTCGCGGTGAGCGGCGACTAAGGAAGTCTAGGAGCATGCGCCAGACACTAGGCGCCATCTTATTTAGGGTCAAATGAAGCCAGAGCTAGTGTGTCAGTTACTGGCAAAAAATTTTAAAGGTATGACTTCGCTTTTTCTACTTAAACGAAGCTATCCTACTCAAAACTGGGGATTGAGATTCAGTGGTTTAGTTTGAGGGCTAAACATTCTCCCTACAAAATATCTGGGCCATAGGTAGAAACCAAGTCCTAAAATTTCAGAAGGAGGAATCTAGATTACAAACAATACAGGTTCCTGCCGGCGCCGTGCCATTCTGCAATCCCAGCGACAGGCAGGATGAGGCAGGAGGATCTCAAATTCAAAGCCAACCTCAAGCGATTTAGCGAGGCCCTAAGCAATTTAGTGAGACCTTGTTTCAAACTAAAATATAAAAAGGGCTGGGGATGGCCCGAGGGCTGAGGTAAGGGGATCGTGACTTCAAAGCCAGCCTCAGCAAAGGCGAGTCGCTAAGCAACTCAGTGAGACCCTTTCTCTACATAAAACACAAAATAAGGCTGGGGATGTGGCTCAGTGGTCGAGTGCCCCTTAGTTCAATCCCCAGTACCAAAAAAAGGGGAGGGGGGTCTGGGGATGTGGCTCAGTAGTAAAGCGCCCCTGGTACAATTCCTGGGGGAAAGGAGGGGGGGGACAGACTGGGGCGTGATGGCACACACCTGTAATGCAGCTACTCAGGAGGCTGAAGCAGGAGGGTCGCAAGTTTGAGGCCAGCGTGGGCAATCTGGTGAGACTCTGTATCAAAATAAAAAGACTGGACATACAGCTCAGTGATAGAGCGCCGCTGGGTTCAATCCCGGGGGGTTGGGGGGGTGGAGGGTGGCTTGGGAGTGGCGGGACAAAACAAAAACAAAACTAAGGCCGATGTGGATTCAAATTAAAGCAATTATTTAGATCTGTATAATATTCTTTATTTTACAGTGCTTTCATTTACATCATCTTAGATGGTTTGGTCTCCACAATAAACTTTGTGAGCCGATGGACATTATTATTTAATTTTCCAGTTTGCAAAGGACAAAGTTCTGGCTTAACTGAGTAGGTGATTTCGGGAAGGTACACCGTTATCAAGGGAAATCAGGTATCTGGTATCCTAACTCTATCTCCTAATGAATGACTCAGGAAGGTATGTGGGACATAGTCAATGTTCAATAATTTGATACATGTTTTTTGAATGAATGAATGAATGAACAACACCTAGGACCAGGTTCTTTCCTTTTTTCTTTGTTTTCTTTTTTCTTTTTGTACTGGGGCTTGAACCTCAGAGGCATTTTACCACAGAGCCATATCCATATCCCCACCCTTTTTAATTTTTATTTTGAGACAGGGTTTTGCTAAATTGCTTGGGGCCTCGCTAAATTGCTAAGGCTAGCTTTGAACTTAAGATTCTCCTGAGTCGCTAGGATTACAGGCGTGCACCACCACGCCTGGCTCTTTCCACTTTTCTGGAGGAGCAGAATGTCAAAGCTAAGAAAATGCGCCAGGCAAGGTGGCTCAGGACTGTAATTCCAGCAGCGTGGGAAGCTGAGGCAGGAGAATCAGAAGCTCAAAGCCAGCCACAGCAATTTAGGAAACCCTATTTCAAAATAAAAAAGGCTAGGGATGTAGCTTAGTGGTTAAGCACCGCTGGGTTCAATCCTCCATACACTCCCCCCCCCCCAAAAAAAGTGTTCTGCTCCCACATTTTACAGGTGAGCAAAATGAAGGGTGAAATTAATGTAAATATGGCTCTAATCACCAGTAGTCTAACTCTGACCTGAATCACATAAGTCTTATAAATAGCAAGGAAGTGTCCAGAAGTGGTCCTCCTTTTGTGTGTGTGGGGGGGGGGGGCGGTGACAGGAGGTCGTGATCCAAAGTTGCTCTAACTGACCTACCAATTTACAATCCTCCTGCCTCAGCCTTTGGGTAGGTAGCTGAAATTAAAGGCGTGTTCCATGGTTTCCACCTGGTGTCCTTTTTTGTGGTGCTGGGGATTGAACCCAGGGCCTTGTGCATGCAAGGCAAGAACTCTACCTACTGAGCTATATCCCCAGCCGCCTTGTTTCCTTTTTTTTTTTTTTTATTTTTTTAGATATTGATGGTTCTTTATTTTATTCATTTATTATTTATACGTGGTGCTGAGGATTGAACCCAGTGCCTCACGCATGCTAGGCAAACGCTCTACCACTGCGCTACAGCCCCAGCCCCGCCTTGTTTCCTTTTGACCTACAAAATACACAGATCTTTTGGGTTACTGCCCCCATTCCCCTTTTCCTACTCAACCCTAAACAGTTGCCACTCATAGAAGAGGAATATTCAACACTGATTATCTTTGCCACTTTTTCATTAATCTTTAAAAAATGGTGTTTTTTAAAATTTATAAACCACAAAATCCATCTGTTTTACATATATAGAGAGTTCAATGATTTTTGTAAATTTTCAGAGCTGTTGCACCTCCTCTCCAGGTTTGGTCTTTAATCCGAGTTTCTAGAGTTTAAGAAAGTTTCTCCAATAACCTTCAGTGGTCTCAGAAATGTGTGACAATAATGGCAATCCGATAGTGAAATCCAGGCAGTATAGAATTTTTCCAAAAACCTGGAACCCAGACCATTCTGCTCCTTTATAATAGCCCTGAAAACCGGAATCAAAGAATGGATTGACACTCACAGGATAATCTACCTACATTTTCTCCCCTCCCTGACTCCAGAGCCCCGGGTACTGGGAATTGAACCCAGCGGTTTATTACCACTAAGCTGGCATTGCAGCTCTTTTTATTTTCTTATTTCAAGACAAAGTCCAGACTGGCCTCGAACTTAAGACCCTTCTGCCTCAGTCTCCCGAGTAGCTGGGATTACAGCTGGACCTACCTGCCTTTCCTATTCTTGCTTTAGGTACTTTTGCCTTAACCACCCACAGCCGGCCAGTAGGCGGGACCTCGTTCTCAGGAAAACTCGGCAGTGGGAGATCTTCCGGAAAGGGGAGGGACCTGCCTTCCGGAACCTTTCGGACAGAGGCGGAGTCTTCTGCCGAGGGCCTTTCGGAAAAAGGCGGAGCCTATCTCGCATCAGGACCAGTCTGACTGCACCTGCATCCTTAGCTCAGAGCATCACTGGAGCATCTTAAGAGGAGGGTGCAGCTGGCAACCGGGGATCGGACCGTCGCAGGAGACGTCCGCCAGATACCTTCCCCCTCCCCTGACCTACAGCTCTACAGCAGCGACCTCGGTATTTACCAGGGGTTCCCAGAGTTGTCTGACCATTACGAAAACATTTATAGCAACAGCCTCTGATTACGACATGGCTGAGATCACCAATATCCGACCTAGCTTTGGTAAGTAGAATCGGGAAAACTAAGCTTGAGGTGATCAGAACCATTGCAAAGCCAAAGGGCCTGGCAATGGGCTGGGAGTTAAGCCCAGACAAAGCTTTCAAAGTGCCAACCCTGCTAGGATCGGGCCTCTGGTCATGGGTAGCGTGTAGTGGACAGCGCCTGAACTTGAGCTGTGGGCTGCAGGGGCTGGCAAGGCCAGAGCGACACCGAGGGCGGGGAAGTCCAAGGTGCTAAAACCTTGTATGGTGCACTGTCAGCACTGCTGGAGGTGAGAAACAGCGTTCGTGCGGAGGACATGTACCCCTCCTTCTGGAGGAGGAGAGGTGGGGTAGGCCGAGCCCTCCCCCTTGGGGCACGCAGGGCGGTGCCCCTGCCTCCCCCTCCCACTTCTAAGGACTGCGGGGGAGGGAGGTGGCAAGGGGGATGGGACATCAAGATGGCAGCTTGGAGACTGTGGGCTGTGTGGCTGGCAGCCAGGGGAGGCGGCGGCCTCTGGGGAAAGAGAGGTGCGGGGGTGCGGAGCAAAAAGGAAGCCACTCCTTAAACCGGTCAGCTGGATGCTGGCTCTGGGAGGAAACGTGAACCCTGGGAGCTCCATTCTGCACCGTAATGGTGGGGTCCGACTGATGCTACCAAATGGCGCTTGGCGCTGCTGGGCTGGGGGATGACGTGATGTCTATTTCTGGGCCTCCTGGCAGCGCCTAGGCTCTCCTTCCGGGGTCTTTGTTCCCTGTTTCCCTGGGCTAGCTTTTCAAAAAGAGGACTCACCCGCGCTAGTGCTGGCGGGGGTGCGTTCCAGGCCGGAGGGGGAGGGGCGAGTGAGGCCCAGCCCTGGGGAGGCCGCTTTGTGTACCGGAGAAAGCATTACGTCATCTCGGAGCGGCTGGTCCCAGACCCAGCTCTATGAGCTTCAAGATCAGTTTTACACTCTCTGGGGCAAAAAAGTGGAGAGGAAAATAGAGAAGAATGTGAGAGAAAGACAAGGTTGAGAAGCAAGTTTTTTCCTCTTTGGGAATTCCTCCAAAATGTACTAGAGAGCAAACTTCTTATGCTGTTCTTCCTGGTTAAATAAATTAATTTAATTTAATTGCCTTGCTTCTTCTTCTGTTCTGCTACAGTTTAGATTGGGGGAAGCGAGTTAGTTGCTGCCAGATTAAGAACCTTCCTGTCCGATATGATTTCTATCCCTCAGACATAAGGTTTGAGGGAGCAGGTTTCAGTATTTAGGGTAGGCACATGAGCCAGATAGAAAATGGCTTTCCTCACTCCCCAGTAAGTGCTATATGGAAATGAGCAGAATCCAATGTGTTCTAGCCCTCGAGATAAGGAAGAAAACATCAGACCAGGGGAAATAGCCAAATAACAGATCTTCACACTCCTTAACTGCTTGTTCCCATCTACTCCACCTGGCTGAGTCTTGATAGTATTTATTTCTTCCCCTTCACCTTCTGCCTCTCTATCCTTTGAGTGCTAAGTTTCTAAAATTGAAGTCCCTTTTGGTGATCACATAAGCAACCCATGATTTCTTCCTGCTCTTTTTCTTGTTATGTCCTCTTTTGAAAAGATGCCTTTCTCTAAGCACAGTTCCAGAGTCCTTGGAAAAGTACATGGTGTAGAATATAATACAGTTATTTCCTTTACAAGGAATATTAGTAGAAAAGGGGAAAATATATATCAGCCTTTTACATACTACATTTCATTTCATCCTAAAAAGTATCTTCTGTTGTAGGTATAATTACTTATCAGATAAACAAATAGGCTCAAGAAGCTAAAATAACTTGGCTAAAGTCAAAGGAACTAGCGAGGGTAGTGCTAGGATTTGAATCAATGTCTGAAGCCAAAACTTATTCTCATTTTACTATATTATGGCCTATTAGACAGTGAAGGGCTATGTTTGGGAAAGGAAGTGTAAATAATCTGGTGTAAACTGGTTGTGTGGCACAAACCGGTAATCCCAACAAACTAGGAGGCTGAAGCAGGCAGATTCAAGTTTGAGGATAGTCTCATCAATTTAGTGAGGCCCTAAGCACCTTAGCAGAACCCTGTCCTAAAATTTAAAAAAAATAAAAAGAGCTGAGACTGTATCTTAGTGGTAAAGCACCCTTGGATTCAATTCCCAGTACCTGACCCCACCACCAAAATAATCAGGCCTTCAAATCAACCATGAAGTAAGTAGCTAGAGTAGTTGGATTTGGCCCAGGTGTGTTTGGCAATTCTCTAGACACTTCCAGAGGATCTCCTCCATACAGAACTGCTGCTTCTGGCTTCTTCACAGCTCATTGAGTATTTCATTTCAAACACTATAGCATTAGGTGGATACACCAAGCCAACAGTAAATTATCCATGACCCTGAAGGACAAAAGGAGCAAGCAGCACAGGTCACTGCAATGTACAGCCACTTTAAATCACTCACTTCAGTCATTAGTTCCAACTTCCTTTCCCACCAAGATTTTGACTAAAACAAGAGAGAGGGCTTTGAGTTTCAACCTCTCAGATTTTTCTTGTTCACTGCCTTGGGTTTTGGGGACAGAGGCAGGAGTTAACACTGAAATGGAGAAAGTAGGGCAAAGGTGGGAAACTGGATGAGGGAGAGCACCTGGATAATCCACAGATTGGTTCATCTGATTCTCTTCTTTCCTTCTCTATCCTAAATTATGAGACTCTTTCATCTCTATTTGCCACTTTGCCTCCATTTTCTCAAACAAGTGGATGCACTTAAGCAGCTGTGAGTTTCCTCATAATTACAGAGTAAATCTATGTTAGTGCCAAAAGGATTGCACAGATGTTTCCCAGTCGAGGCCTTTAGACTTCTCTTTCAAATCATTCTCAAAAATATACCTAAATATGGGCTGAGATTGTGGCTCAGCGGCAGAGCGCTTGCCTCGCATGCGTGAGGCCCTGGGTTCAATCCTCAGCACCACATACAAAGCAATAAAATAAAGACATAGTGTCCATCTACAACTAAAAAAAATTTAAAAAAAATATATATATATACCTAAATATATCTTTCTTTGTGGTTGCCTGCTTTTCTCTTTTTACAGAGGCAATTCGTGTTCAGTTTCACTAAGCAGTAGAAAGCAATTTGTAGGTAAGCCCCTGATTGAGGAATGAAGAGACACTTAAGATTGTGGCTGTTCTGATTGACAGAATCTAATCCGTTGTTCAAATATTTACTGAGCTCGATTCAAAGACAAATACAGTGTTATTCCTGTCTGCCCTCAAGGAGCTTACTGCCAAGGTAGCCTCCAGTTTTTGAAAACTCCCTAAAAACTGTGTATTTCATTTCATATTTTGAGATGGAACACTATTATTATTTAGTATGACCATGGACATGGACGTAGTTACCTTGATTTACTTTGTTAATGATGGTCTTAGGGATTGGGGTGTAGCTCAGTGGTAGAGTACTTGCTTAGCATGCACAAGACACCTCAAAGAAAAATAATAGCTGGGCACGGTGGCGCATACCTATAATCCCAGCACTTTGGGAGGCTGAGACAGGAGAATCGCGAGTTCAAAGCCAGCCTCAGCAACGGCGAGGCGCTAAGCAACTCAGTGAGACTCTGTCTCTACATAAAACAAAAAAAAATAAAAGAAAAAGAAAAAGAATAATGATAATGATTTTACTCCTCAGATATATTATTTTAAAATATAACCCCTTCTTATTGGTTCCCAACTTTTTTTGAGCCATGGAATGTTGAGGCAGAATGTTGACCCAGGGATACTTTACCACTGAGTTACATCTCCAGCCCTTTTTAATTTTTATTTATTTTTTTGTTTATTTTTGGCACCAGGGATTGAACTCAGGGGCACTTGACCACTGAGCCACATCCCCAGCCCTATTTTGTGTTTTTTGAGCCACCACGCCCAACTCCTTTTTTATTTTGAGACAGGGTCTTCCTAAGTTGCTGAGGCTGGCCTTGAACTTGTTATCCTCCTTCCTCAGGCTCTCAAGTCTCTGGGATTACGGACATGCACCACCACACCTGGTTGTGAGGCAGTTCTAATAATAATTTGACTCTTTTCATTGAGTCGAAATCTTATCTTCCTGTAGCCTGTACACACTGGTGCCAATTCTGCACTTGAGTATAACATCAAATCCAATACTTCTCCATCAAAATGTCTAAAATAATTTTAATTAAAGATGATGATTATTTCTAGATAATACTCCAGCTCCAGTTTCTTCAATTTTTTATTTGATATAGTTTCTAGGTTTTTACTATAGTGATTATCCATAATGTAGAGTATAAACTTTGATATCAGGCAAACTAGAATTTAAATCCCATCAGTGCAATTTTTTGGTATGTTGTCTTGGATTTCTGAATTCCCAGATTTCTTAATTAAAAAGTAGAGGTATTAGCCAGGCACGGTGGCACATGCCTGTAATCCCAGCACTTTGGGAGGCTGAGACAGGAGAATTACAAGTTGAAAGCCAGCCTCAGCCATGGTGAGGCACTAAAACTCAGTGAAACCCTGTCTCTACATAAAAAAACACAAAATAGGGCTGAGGAATGTAGCTCAGTGGTCGACTACCCCTGAGTTCAATCCCCAGTACTAGAAAAAAATTTTTTAAAAAGTAAGGTGAAAGCTACTAGCCCTTTCTAGAGCTTTAAAAGGCCAAAACCCAATTTGCCTTCAGTGAACTTGAGAAGAGAGGAGGAGCCCAAACCTAATTATCTAAGGCAGGGTCCAATATTTGTGGAAAGAGACAAGATGAGGGAAAGTGAAGAGAAAAAGATCTGTTTCTCATTAGTTTTTGTTCATCAAACACATCTATATGATGTGCCTGCTGTGTATTTTTTTTTTTTTTTTTTTTTGGCACCAGGGACTGAAATCAGGGGCACTCGACCACTGAGTCACATCCCCAGCCCTATTTTGTGTTTTATGTAGAGACAGGGCCTGCTGTGTATTTTAAGCACTGGGGATACAGCAGTGAACAAAGCAGACAAAGTCCTGTCCTTTTAAGGCTTACATTCTAGAGAAAATTAAAAAATAAATAGTAAAATTATGGATGGTGTGTGTATTTATTTATTCTTACAGATGTGTATATTTTTTCTTGCATGTACATATATGTGAGAAATAATGAGGCATATGAAAAAATTATACAGGACTAGGAAGTGTGGGTGTTGAGGGTGGAGGAGGTTGCACTTTTTAAGTAGGGTAATCAACACTGTGGGTGCATCTCAGTGGTAGAGTGCTTGCCCAGCATGCAAGAGGCCCTGGGATACCACCATGATAAATAAATAAGTAGGGTAATCAGGGAAGTCTTGCTAAGAGGGGACATTAAGATCTGACATTTTCGGGGCTGGGGTCGTGGCTCAGTGGTAGAGCGCTTGCCTCGCATGCGTGAGGCACTGGGTTCGATTCTCAGCACCACGTATAAATAAATAAATAAAATAAGATCCATCAATAACTAATAAAAAAATAAAATAAAATAAAAAAAGATCTGACATTTTCCACAGTCCCTACTTCTTCCTATTTAAAATACTTTAAATAGCTGGGAGCTGCAATTTTGGAATATATTTTGAAAGTATGCAGATCCAGAGTTCTTTTAACCACACATCTACTTCTATTGCCCTTGGTCACCCTACCAAGACCATCTATACTTAACTTCACAACCTTCCCACACAACCTGACAGTCAACACTGGATCACTGTTTAAAAACCCTGTACCAGCCGGGCGCGGTGGCTCAAGCCTGTAATCCCAGCACTTAGGGAGGCTGAGACAGGAGAATCGCGAGTTCAAAGCCAGCCTCAGCAACGGCAAGGCGCTAAGCAACTCAGTGAGACCCTGTCTCTACATAAAACACAAAATAGGGCTGGGGATGTGGCTCAGTGGTTGAGTGCCCCTGAGTTCAATCCCCAGTACCAAAAAAAAAAACCCCTGTACTGTGTGCTATAGAATGTCCTCCTAAAACCAAAGTAGCAGCTCATGCTCTTGTATAACAGTTGAAGTGAACAGGTCCCCAGGGAAAGAGGTGACCTTAGAATACATACAGAGCAGCTTTTTGGGAAGCACTAATCGATATGATCAAACCAAGCCTGTAACTACTGAGAGAAGATCGAGAAAAGAACAGAGAGACAGGTGGGGCACTTCATCCAGGTCTGGCAGGAAGGAAAAGGCATGGATTGCATGGAGAGAATGGGTAAAGCGTCTCTAAGAGAAGGGAGAAGCTCCAAAGGCCAAGTGAGCACATTCTCCTTCAAAGGTTAGATCGCAGATTAGCTTGGCTCCAGCAGAGGCACTGAGCAGGGAGGCTCTGGACGGGGGTTGAAATCCACCTGCCTTGACACATCTCTGGTCTCTGCCTTCAGATGTGTCACCAGTGGTGGCCGGCCTCATCGGGGCCTCTGTACTGGTGGTGTGTGTTTCGGTGACTGTCTTTGTCTGGACGTGCTGCCACCAGCAGGCAGAGAAGAAGCACAAGACCCCACCATACAAGTTTATTCACATGCTCAAAGGCATCAGCATATACCCAGAGACCCTCAGCAACAAGAAGAAAATCATCAAAGTGCGGAGAGACAAAGATGGCCCTGGGAGGGAAGGTGGACGTGGGAACCTGTTGGTGGATGCAGCGGAGGCTGGCCTGCTGAGCCGAGACAAGGATCCCAGGGGGCCTAGCTCCGGATCTTGTATAGACCAATTACCCATCAAAATGGACTATGGGGAAGAACTGAGGAGCCCCATTACAAGCCTGACCCCTGGGGAGAGCAAAACCACCTCTCCATCATCTCCAGAGGAGGATGTCATGCTAGGATCCCTCACTTTCTCAGTGGACTATAACTTCCCGAAAAAAGCCCTGGTGGTGACAATCCAGGAGGCCCATGGGCTGCCAGTGATGGATGACCAGACCCAGGGCTCTGACCCCTACATCAAAATGACCATCCTTCCTGACAAGCGGCATCGGGTGAAGACCAGAGTGCTGCGGAAGACCCTGGACCCCGTGTTCGATGAGACCTTCACCTTCTATGGCATTCCTTACAGCCAGCTGCAGGACCTGGTGCTACATTTCCTCGTCCTCAGCTTTGATCGCTTCTCTCGGGATGACGTTATTGGGGAGGTGATGGTGCCGTTGGCTGGGGTGGATCCCAGCACAGGCAAGGTACAACTGACCAGGGACATCATCAAGAGGAACATCCAGGTGAGGAGGAAGAGTATGTTGGGGAGGGATATGTTGAGGGAAACAAAATATTAAGGGGAAGGGGAAGGATAGCAAAAAGGGCCATAAAGAGGTTAACCCAAGTTCTTGGTTATCAAGGATTAGCAATGGTCAAAATAAAACAGAAAGCCTGGCAGATTAGTTCCTCCAAGGGTTGGGGATGTAGCTCAGTGGTAAAGCATTTGCCTAGCAAGCATGAAGCCCTGGGTTCAATTCCTAGTACTTAAAAATGGAAAGAAAGAAAAAAAAAGAATTAATTCCTCCAAGAAGCAACTTCCAATAGTAAAGCACAGTGGGACTCTACTTTCCAGCTTAGAAAGTAGCAATAAGGGCTGGGGTTGTGGCTCAGTGGTAGAGCATTTGCCTCGCATGCGTGAAGCACTGGGTCCGATCCTCAGTACCACATACAAAATACATAAATAAATAAAATAGGGGCTGGGATTATGGCGCAGTGGTAGCATACTCGCCTAGCACGCATAAGGCACTGGGTTCGATCCTCAGCACCACATAAAAATAAAATAAAGATATTCTGTCACCTACAACTAAAAAATAAACATTTAAATAAATAAATAAATAAATAAAATAATAGTTTTTTAAAAATCTTAAAAAAAAAAAAAAGAAAGAAAGTAGCAATGAGGTCAAGTGCAGTGGCCCATGACTATAATTTTGAAGCTAACATCAGCAACTTTTTTTTTTTTTTTGGTACCGGGGATTGAACTCAGGGGTACTCGACCACTGAGCCACATCCCCAGCCCTATTTTGTGTTTTATTTAGATACAGGGTCTCACTGAGTTACTTAGAACCTCACTTTTGCTGAGGCTGGCTTTGAACTCACGATTCTCCTGTCTCAGCCTCCCAAAGTGCTGGGATTATAGGCATGCGCCACTATGCCCAGCCAACCTCAGCAACTTATTAAGCCCCTGTCTCAAAAAATAAATAGGACTGAGGATGTAGCTTAGTAGTAAAGCATCCCTGGGTACAATTGCTAGTACCAATAAATAAATAAACTTTTTTAAAATATATTTTTTAGGTGTAGGTGGACACAATACCTTTATTTTATTTTTATGTGGTGCTAAGGATCGAACCCAGTGCCTCACACATGCTAGGCAAGTGCTCTACCACTGAGCCACAACCCCAAATAAATAAATTTTAAAAATATTTGCTTAGGGAGCCGGGCGCGGTGGCTCACGCTTGTAATCCCAGCACTTAGGGAGGCTGAGACAGGAGAATCGCGAGTTCAAAGCCAGCCTCAGCAATGGCGAGGTGCTAAGCAACTCAGTGAGACCCTGTCTCTACATAAAACACAAAATAGGGCTGGGGATGTGGCTCAGGGGTCGAGTGCCCCTGAGTTCAATACCCGGTACCAAA
>CM053400.1:100461232-100509951 GCA_028644305.1 Xerus rutilus
TATTTGCTTAGGGGCTGGGGCTGTAGTTCAGTGGTAGAGCGCTTGCCTAGCATGCGTGAGGCACTGGGTTCCATCCTCAGCACCACATATAAATAATAAATGAATAAAATAAAGATCCATCAACAACTAAAAAAAATTTTAAAAAAATATTTGTTTAATCTGTATTTCATACCAGAAGCATGTGGAAATGCATCTCATAGGGCATGAGTTAAGTAAACTTAGCCATCAGTGTTTTTTCTGTCTGTCTGTCCTCTCTCTTGTTATTTTGTTTTGTTTTGTTTTTGTTGTGAATCCAACTGTGCTGTGAATCCAACTCAGGGCCTTGAGCATGCTCAGCAAGCACCCAGTCACTGAGCTACATGCCCAGTCCCAGCCTTTAGATTTTGAAATTGAAGTTCAGGAAGAAGTAGAGTTTTAAAAAGATTTTCATGATTTTTCTCTGCTAGATTGAAGGCCCACATTTTGTCCTTACTCATAACATACATATTGTCAGTTTCTGATTGTATCCGTGGGAAGTTCCCCTCGGCCAATTTAAAATCACAGGCTGGTTGCCCTTGCCAACCAGAATGCTTCTGGGCTGTTTCATTTTGAGACTTGTCAGAATGTGATCAGAGAACATAAACTCACTGTGGGCCAAAACCAAATGGAAAGCAATCCCTTGGGAAAAAGAAAATGAAAGGCTTGCTAAAATATTTAGAACCAAGCTGTCTTGAGCTAGGTGTGTGGCTTAGTGATAAAGTGCTTGCCCTCCCTGGGTGAGGTCCTGTGTTCAATCCCTAGCACAACAAAAAGGAAAGAAGAAAAAGAAAACCTCAGACATCCAATACTGTAACCATTATCTACATGTCTCTTTAAGTTTTAGCTTAAATATAATTAAAATTTTAGTTTCTCTGTCACACTAGCCATATCTCAATTGCTCAACAGGCACATGTGTGTAGTAACTACCATATTAGACAGACCAAATATATAACATTGCTATCACGCACTGATTTACAAAGAATTTTGGTACTGGGGATTGAGTTTAGGGGTGCTTTACCCCGGAGCCACATCTCCAATCCTTTTTTTTGAAACAAGTCTCCCTAAGTTGCTTACTTGTGATCTTCCTGCCTCAGCCTCCGAGTTACTGGGATTATAGGCAGTATAATCTCTGGAAAGAATTTTGGATTAATTTGGCTGCTGCTCCTCTCTATTTGCATGGAGAATAAAATGTTAACTAGGTTTAATGTCTATTTCCTGGGCCATGCTTGAATACTGAGTATCTAAATACTTAATATAAAGTCTTTGAATATAATTCTAACTTTACATATAGAAAAAATATAGATGAAGGAAAAGGAAAGTTGGTTTAAAAACAAAGAGATTTTGTATGTGTGTGAATGATTTTGGGGGTTAAACCCGCAGCCTCACGTATACAGTTTTATTTGTAAGAAAATATCAATTATAAGATTATATCTTAGGTTTCCTGATTACTTGTTTAAAACTGTTTTTCTAAATCATCCACTGTAGCAAAATCTTCCTAATCAAAATGTTTGTGTTCCTTCCCTTGTTCTTTGGAAAAGTAGACAACTTCTAGTTACCCTTTTGATTGTTTTCTCCCCTAAAGTAACTTCTCAGGCAACTCTTCTCCCTCTGATTCCTTCCTTCACTTTGGGCCATTTTACTCAGGCAGAATGCCCATCCCCACTCAGCTGCTCATTTGTGATGCCCGAGTCTGCAGCCACCACCTGAATGTCCTTCCATTCTGCAGTGAAGGCCAGGCCTTAATGTAGTGTCCCTTCCCCCTTTTCTCTTTCCACCCAATTCCCATTCCAAGCAGCACTGTCAATAGCTCTTTCTTTTGAAAAGAGCCATTGAGGGCTGGAAGAGAGGCTGTTTCCCAGCCCCTGGCCCTAGTGAGGCAAAGACCCTGGGGGGTGGGGCAGGCAAGTGGAAAGACAAGGGGGAGAAAGGATTTTAACCACGCCTGACAGTTTTTGCTCTCAGAGGGTGGGCTCCTTTCCTCCTCAGTGAGATAGAGCACCAGGAGCAGGGACCAGAGGAATGCATTCAAATGAAAGAAAGACTAGGTGAGGGTAAATCCCTTTCCCTATAATTAGCAGAGCAGCCTCTTTCAGAGTAATATTCTAGCCACAGAGTCTGCATAAGTAAACCCATGCATCCTCAATAAACCTTTCTCTGGGCCTGAAGTCCTGAGGGCCACCTCCACCCTAAATCACAACCATGAAGTAACAAAAGAAACAAAACCCTAAGGTTCAACCCCCTTTTCCCTCCCTTTAATACACATATGTAACAACTCTCTTTATGTTCCTGGAAAATTAACTGTTCCTTTTACTTTCCCTCTTTTCAATCTCAATTGCTAGACTGGATGTAAATCTTGAGATTTTAAGAGCCCTCTTATTCCCATGACCATTGTACCAGGCCATCAACATGACCTGAAGAAATTCAGAGCAGTCTAACAACTTTCTATTATCTACTTTGTCAGTCATTTCTTTCACACTGTTCCCTCCTTATCCCTTGGCCTGCACCACCTCCCTTCTCTTTATAGGGGATTTATTATGGATGAAACGCTAGAAAACAAAGTTGTCACTTAAAAAAAAAAGTTCCAGGCTGCCATGTAGCTCAATGGTAGAGTCCTTGTCTAGCATGCATGAGGCTCTGGGTGTGGTACCAGCTTTTGAAATAAATAAATAAAATTTAAAAAATTAGTCCCAAAAGCCAACTCAAATATATTGGGCATTATAGTTGATATTGTCACCTCCCTACATCAAGAATTAATTCTTTTTCAGACAGCAAAGTAGAGGGAGATGTCTTATTATGTTGCCCAAGCTGGTTTCAAACCCCTGCTCAAGTAATTCTCCCTCCTCAGAATCTCAGACACACACCATGTGCCTGAGTTCGGGTTAATTTTTGAAGCTACTTATATCTTTCTATATATTTATGAAAGATAAAATTATGTTCCCAAAATGATCCCATTAGCTTTCATTATCCAGCCTAGAGAGAATAATTATTTGCTCAGAGTCAGGCAGTGAAATGCACAGTCAGAAATGACCAGTCCTGAGCTTCTTCAAATGGACCACACTGATCAGGCATAGTGGCATACACCTGTAATCCCAGTGACTTGGGAAACTGAGGCAGTTTCCCAGATTGCAAGTTTGAGGCAAGTTTTGGCAATTTAGAGAGATCCTGTCTTAAAAAAATCAAGAGGGGGGCTGGGATTGTAGCTCAGTGGTACAAGTGCTTGCCTTGCACGTGTGAGGCACTGGGTTCGAGCCTCAGCACCACATAAAAATAAATAAATAAAGATATTCTGTTCATCTACAACTAAAAAAAAATTTTTTTTAAAATCAAGAGTGGGCTGGGACTGTGGTTCAGTGGCAGAGCACTTGCCTTGCATGTGTGAGGCCCTGGGTTCAATTCTCAGCACCACATATAAATAAATGAATAAAATAAAGGTCCATCAACAACTAAAAAATTAAAAAAAAAAAAAATCAAGAGTGCTGAGCACAATAGCATACACCTGTAATTTTAGCAGCTCAGGAGGATGGTGAGTTCAAAGCCAGCCTCAGCAAGAGTGAGGCACTAAGCAGCTCAGTGAAGCCCTGTCTCTAAATAAAATCGAAAATAGGGCTGGGGATCTGGCTCAGTGGTCGAGTGTCCCTGAGTTTGATCCCCAGTACCTAAATAAATAAATAAATAGGTCTGAGGGTATGAGAGAGAGAGAGAGAGAGAGAGAGAGAGAGAGAGAGAGAGAGAGAGAGAAGGAAGGAAGGAAGGAAGGAAAGACCATGCTGTGGGCTGGGGATATAGCTCAGTTGGTAGAGTGCCTGCCTCACTTGCATAAGGCCCTGGATTCAATCCTAGCACCACAAAAAAAAAAAAAAGACCATGTTGTAATAATGAGGAGGACAAAGATGAATTTTTTGAGCCAGGCACGGTGGCGCAAGCCTGTAATCCCAGCACTTAGGGAGGCTGAGACAGGAGAATCGCGAGTTCAAAGCCAGCCTCAGCAATGGCGAGGCGCTAAGCAACTCAGTGAGACCCTGTCTCTACATAAAACACAAAATAGGGCTGGGGATGTGGCTTACTGGTTGAGTGCCCCTGAGTTCAATCCCCAGTACCAAAAAAAAAAAAAAAAAGATGAATTTTTTGCTTGGAGTAGGGGGTTATCTATAAAAATGTGATTCTTACCATTCTCCACTCAGGTATCTTTGGAGGAAGAGAATTCAGTCCCTTGCTATGGGGGGATGCCCTACACAGACCAGGAAAAGACTTCACCACATATGAATAGTTCAGGCAGGTCAAGCTGATGTTACCAGAAAAGGCAGACTCACTCTTGGCTACAGTAGGAAGGATCTGGGGTAGACATTTGGAAGCTGCACCCCTAGGAATCACAAGGATAAATGGCTATGGAATACCAGCATGGGTCAGATGAAATAGTCCTGTCCAAAAGCACTGGTAAGGAAAAATGGGAGTCTAGTTGTGGGGTTGCACAGGCTCAGACGTCTTGTCTGGAGCTTCTCCTAGGAGATACATTGCTCAGGATCCCAGCCCTGGCTTATTCCACATGAAAGGAATTAATAAAGTGGAAAGAAACTTGGCTGTCACCAAGAGCCCCTGGCAGCTTAGCAAATGCCATTGTCTGTCCTCTCTGTCCAGTGCCCTGGATTTGAGACTGTTTTGTTCCCAGCCCAAATCAGTCCCTTTCCTTGCCAGTCTCTTCCCAGCAACAGCCTGGCACAAAGCCATCATCTTCCATTCGCAATCTTGGACTGCCAAGTGCATGAGCTGTGTGGAGAAGTCAGGCTGGTCAGTGGCTTTCCCAGGTGTGGGGCTACAGTGTTAGAAAGGATCCTCCCACAAGGGGAGAAAAGGCAGATGAAGGCAGGGAGTGGAGCACCAGAGCTGCTGTAAAGGGGTGTCAGAAATGTACTAGGAGCCGGGCGCAGTGGTGCACACCTATAATCGCAGCACTTTGGGAGGCTGAGACAGGAGAATCGCGAGTTCAAAGCCAGCCTCAGCAACAGCGAGGTGCTAAGCAACTCAGTGAGACCCTGTCTCTACATAAAACACAAAATAGGGCTGGGATGTGGCTCAGTGGTCCAGTACCCCTGAGTTCAATCCTTGGTACCAAAAAAGAAAGAAAGGGACTAGGAGTGGCAAAGACTTGAAGAAAAGAGAAGGGTGGACAGTAGAAGGCAGGGAAGGGGATGAAACAAGTCACTTTCTCAGTCTCTATTCTTCTGACTCCAACCTCAGAGGATGCAAGGATCCTGCAATATTTGACATCCAGGATGTCTCATTGTGACCTGACATTGAACCAGCACCTCGTTTATACTGTGACCAAATGCCTCTAGTATTTTTCCAAATTATTGGACTTCCCTGGCTCCTGGGGGTTGGATCTGAGTATGCCAGGTGGCAGTACCAGTTTCTCTGGGCATGGCCAGTTGACTGCAGATCCTTCTGTAGACAGGTGCCTACTACACAGCGAAGAGGCGAGAACATACACCCAAAGCCGGGCGCGGTGGCGCAAGCCTGTAATCCCAGCACTTTGGGAGGCTGAGACAGGAGAATTGCGAGTTCAAAGCCAGCCTCAGCTACAGCGAGGCGCTAAGCAACTCAGTGAGACCCTGTCTCTACATAAAACACAAAATAGGGCTGAGGATGTGGCTCAGTGGTTGAGTGCCCCTGAGTTCAATCTCCAGTGCCAAAAAAAAAAAAAGAACACACACCCAGAGGGTGTGTTTCCTGCTGCCCCACCCCATAGCCCTTGTGCAGTACTATTCTTCAGTGGACAAACCTTTCTGGTAACTGACTGCACGCCCCACCCCTGCTGCTCTAGGAGCTCCTTCTGTTCATTTCTTTCTTTTTTTTCTTTTTTCTTTTTGTTTTTCTTTTTCTTTTTTTTAGACTGGACATAGCATCTGGATACTTACCACTAAGTGAAATTTTAGAAGTGATCTTTTTTTTGGTACCATGGATTGAACTCAGGGACACTCGACCACTAAGCCACATCCCCAGCCCTATTTTGTGGGTCTCACTGAGTTGCTTAGCGCCTCACCATTGGTGAGACTGGCTTTGAACTCACGATTCTCCTGTCTCAGCCTCCCAAAGTGCTGGGATTATAGGCATGCGCCACCACACCCAGCTAAGGCTTATTTTTGTTGTATTTGGGAAATTGAAGGAAGACCTTTGTATCCCCTCCTTGGAATTAAGTAGAGAAACTGGTAGGACATGGGAGTGAAGTAGAGGGGATTATGGGGTAAATTAAATACTGTCTCTACACCATTATAAGAAGTCTAACTTCTACTCTCAGGTGAGATAGGAAGCCATTACGATTTTGTTTTGTTTTTTTGTTTTTTGTGGTGCTAGGGATTGAACCCAGGGCTTTGTGCATGTGAGGCAGTCACTCTACCAACTGAGCTATATTCCCAGCCCCTATTATGGTTTGTTTGGAGGATTTTTGGTACCAGGGATTGAACTCAGGGGTATTTGACCACTGAACCACATCCTCAGCCCCATTTTGTGTTTTATTTAGAGACAGGGTCTCACTGAGTTGCTTAGCGCCTTGCCGTTGCTGAGACTGGCTTTGAACTCGAGATTCTCCTGTCTCAGCCTCCCGAAGTGCTGGGATTATAGGCATGCACCACCGCACCAGGCTTAGAAGTGATCTTGATCTTCTGCTCTTCTCCCTTGGGAAGTTGTTTCTCTCTCTCTCTTTCTCTGGCTTTTGTGTGTGTGTGTTTGTGTGTGTGTGTGTGTGTGTGTGTGTGTGTGTTTTGTTTTGTTTTGTTTTATGGTACTAGAAATTGAGCCCAGAGGCACTCTACCTGTGAGCTACATCCCCAGTCCTTTTTATTTTTTATTTTATTTTTTGACTAAGTTGCCCAGACTGGCCTTTAACTTGCAATCCTCCTGCCTCAACCTCCAGAGTCGCTGTGATTATAGGTGTGTGACACTGCATGCAACCAGTCTATTTTTACTCAATCTAAGCATTCCTGAAGTAGGTGACAGTTCTTTGGAGCTTGAAAGAATACAAAGAATGCAGTTTGATAACAGGGAGATAATATTGTCCCAAATTTAGCTTATGTCCTAAATTCCTCTTGTCCCAGCCTTGTTTCTATTTCCTTAACCTGTTACATGTACCTCTGACTTCAATCTTTCCATACTTTAATTCATTCTCCAACTTTCTCTAAAGTTATAGTCATTTTAATAAAATAACAACTTTGCTACTCCTCTACTTACAGACCTCCTCTTGTCTGTGAAGTGGCAGACTGTTGTTTGGTCAGTGTCCCTACAGCTCATCACCCTGGTATAGCCTCACCCATCCTCCCAGGTTCTTGACAAGCTCCTCAACTTCAGGCACCCTCACCTCTCACCATTTTTTGAACAAAGCATACCGTTTCAGGTCCCTGAGGCTGGGCTGTACATGATCTCTCTGCTCATCTGTTCATTGCCTCATATTTTTTATCCCCCAGTTGAATCCAGAGGCAATCCACCACTGAACTATATCCCTCAGCCCTTTTGAAAACTTTTTAACTCAGTGTCTCAATAAATTGCTGAGGCTGGCCTCAAACTTGTGATCCTCCAGCTTCAGCCTTTCAAGTCACTGGGATCACAGGGTTTTTTTGTTTGTTTGTTTGTTTGTTTAAGATTTTTTAAAAACTGCATTTATTTATGTATTTTGTATGTGGTGCTGAGGATTGAATCCAGTGCCTCACGTATGTGAGACAAGCACTGTGCCCCTGAGCCACAGCCCCAGCCCCGGGATCACAGGTTTTTGCAACCACACCAAGCTTCCTCTTCTTTTTTGGCACCAGGGATGAACTCAGGGGCACTCGACCACTGAGCCACATCCCCAGCCCTATTTTGTGTTTTATGTAGAGACAGGGTCTCACTGAGTTGCTTAGCACCTCGCCATTGCTGAGGCTGGCTTTGAACTCGCAATTCTCCTGTCTCAGGCTCCCTAAGTGCTGGGATTACAGGCGTGCGCCACCATGCCTGGCTTGCCTCATACTTCTTTATCCTCTATCAACTCAGTCAGACATCAGCTGGAAAAGTCAACTCTGCTCCTCCCAGCAGTGTCAGCCTCATTCTTGGGAGCCCAGAGCACTTAGATCTCTTATTTTTCTGACAAGTACATGTTTATTTGCATCTCTATGTCTTCTACTGCATGCTAAACTCCTGAGGAGCAATAACTAAGTCTTGTCAGCTCTGGATTCCTAGCATGTAGCATGCAGTAAGTATCCAAATGTGGTTCAAAATGTTAAGGGCCAATCAAACATGGTGGTGCATGTCTATAATCCAGCCACTCTGGAGGCCGATGTAGGAGGATTGCAAGTTCAAGGCCAGCCTCAGGAATTTAGAGACTAAGGAACTTAGAGAGACCCTGTCTCAAAATAAAAAATAGCCAGGTGCGGTGGCACACGCCTGTAATCCCAGTACTCTGGGAAGCTGACACAGAAGAATCGCGAGTTCAAAGCCAGCCTCAGCAACGGTGAGGCGCTAAGCAACTCAGTGAAACACAAAATAGGGCTGTGGGTGTGGCTCAGTGGTTGAGTACCCTTGAGTTCAATTCTCGGTACTAAAAAAATAAAAATAAAGAGTAAAAATGACTGGAGATGTAGATCAGTGGTAAAGCACCCCTGGGTTCAATCTCTGGTATAGATTAATAGTTAATTAGAGATAGATAGATAGATAGATAGATAGATAGATAGATAGATAGATAGATAGATAGATAGATAGGGCTGGGGTATAACTAAGTGAGAAAGCACTTGTGTAGCCTGCAGAAACTCCTGGGTTCAACCCCCAGTACTGTAAAAATAAAAGGTAAATAAAATGTTCTTCAAGGCATAGAGCGTTTTCCCCCTCTTAAATTCAGAATACAACCTAGAATAAAATGTAAAGATATAAGAACAAGAATGAAGCAGCTAGGAAAGAAGACAACTTGGAAAATGTACTGAAGTGTACACACTGAGGCAGGTAGAACAGGTGTGGATATTCACCTTGCAAAATGGAGGAAAGTTCAAGGTCTTGCCTGAGGCTTTGTGGTAAGTGATGAAAGACTCAAACCCAAGTCTCCTTCCTCCCCACCGAGGTCTTCAAAACTGTTTTGTGCTTTCTTTCTTGCTTGCTTGCTTGCTTTTTGCACGAAGAATTGAACCCAGGGTTTGTGCATGCTAAGCCTGCACCCAGCTACTGAGACATATACACCCAGCTCCAGTTTAAAAAAAAAAAAGTTTTTTTCTTTTCAGTGTGGGGATTGAACCCGGATCTTGTGTATGCTAGGCAAATGCTCTACCACTGAGCCACATCCTGAGACCTTTTTTGTTTTCTAATTTGAGATAGGGTCTACACTAAGTTGCTCAGAGTCTCACCAAGTTGCTAAGTCTGGCTTCGAACTTGCAGTCCTCCTACTTTAGCCTCCTGAGTTTCTGGGATTACAGGCATATGCCACTGCACCTAGCAAAACTTTCTTTTATCCCTAAAATCAAATGAGAAAATACTATGTGCTGGGCAATGTTGTAATTTCCAAATTTGAACTCATTTGATCCAGATAATCCTATGAGGTAAGTACTCATTTCCCCTTTAAAAGTGAGGAAACTGAAGTACAGAGATGTTGAGTAAGTTGTCCAAGGTCATTGATAAGAAATAGCACTTGCCTCAACTTCCCTGATGTGGAAAAAAAACTTAAAAAGAAAGAGCAATTTAAATTTGAGTCCAGGCCACTCTGGCCTCAGAGTCCATGCTCTTAACTGCTGGGCTATGCGGCTCTTCCATGCCAACGATTTTCCTTAATATCAGAAGAGATTCTGCTTCCTTTCTCCTCTGTGTTAAATAGGATCATAACATCCTTACAGAGAATGAACATCTTCATTCAATGAACTATTCATCCCTGCCCCTCTTTCCATTCCTCTGCACAATTTCTGTGCCATGCCCTACTCCCTCCTTCTGGATTCTCACTTGCTCTTTCTTCCTTACAGAAGTGCATTAGCAGAGGGGAGCTCCAGGTGTCTCTGTCATACCAGCCTGTGGCGCAGAGAATGACAGTGGTGGTCCTCAAAGCCAGACACTTGCCGAAGATGGATATCACCGGTCTCTCAGGTAGCAGCTATTTACTTCAACCTACTTGTGACCATCTGATCCACCCCACACTCCTTGCCTGTGGCCCAGACATTCTTCACATTTCAGGACCCCTTGCCTTTGTCTTTATGTCCAATAGATTTCCCTAGGTGGAGAAGTGCTTTGGGTGAGCAAAGGAGGTATTTACATTTCACTAGGCATCCTAAACGGTATGCATGCCATATGCTGAGCATATGCTCCAGAAGTCATGCCTTCTCAAAAGGACTGAAGACATTTGTTAGTCTCCATGCCCTTGAAAATGCTTCCTGGTACTGGAAGAAAATATTCCTTAATTTCCCAGTGATTGCATAAACATAATTTGGATCTTTTTTATAATACCTTATGATTATTAGAATAGACTTTAGGCTCTCGTATTCAGAATTCCTGAAATTATCTATGGTTAAAAACTAGTTATAGGGGCTGGGTTTGTAGCTCAGTGGTAGAGCACTCATCTTGCACGTGTGAGGCACTAGGTTTGATCCTTGGCACCACATAAAAATAAATAAAATAAAGGTATTGTGTCCTTCTACAACTAAAAAAATTTTTTTTTAAAAACTACTTATAAAAATTATGTAATTTTGGGGCTGGGATTGTAGCTCAGTGATAGAGTGATTGCCTTGCATGTGGGAGGCACTGGGTTTGATCCTCAGCACCACATATAAATAAATGAATAAAGGTCAATCAACAACTAGAAAAATTAAAAAAAAAAAAATAATGTAATTTGCTGGGCATGGTAGTACATGCCTGTAATCCCAGCAGCTCTGGAGGCTGAGACAGGAGAATCTGAGTTCAAAGCCAGCCTCAGCAACTTAGCAAGTCCCTAACCAACTTAGTGAGACCCTATCTCAAAAACAAAAACAAACAGAGGCTGGTGTTGTGGCTCAGGATCAAACCCAGTGCCTCACACATGCTAGGCACACGTTCTACCACTGAGCCACAACTTCAGCCCTGCTGATGTTATTTTTATATGCTGAAGCAATAGCTTTGCAGCAAAATTAAAAACAAAATATCTAACTTCAAAAAAAAAAAAAACGGACTGGGAGCCGGGCGCGGTGGCTCAAGCCTGTAATCCCAGCACTTAGGGAGGCTGAGACTGGAGAATCACAAGTTCAAAGCCAGCCTCAGCAATGGCGAGGTGCTAAGCAACTCAGTGAGACCCTGTCTCTACATAAAACACAAAATAGGGCTGGGGGTGTGGCTCAGTGGTCAAGTACCCCTGAGTTCAATCACCAGTACCAAAAAAAAAAAAAAACGGACTGGGGTTATAGCTCAGTGATAGGGCACTTGCCTACTACGTGTGAGGCACTGGGTTTAATTCTCAGCACCACATATAAATAAATAAAGGCACTGTGTCCATCTACAACTAAAAATATTTAAACAAAAACAAAAAACTGCTTCCTGGTTAGCTGGATATGGTTACCTGTAATCCCAGTGACTTTGGAGGCTGAGTTAGGAGAATTGTAAATTCAAGGCCAGCCTCTGCAATTTAGCAAAATAAAAAAATAAAAATAAGGGGGATGAGGCAGGAAGATGGTAAATTAAGTCCAACCTCCATAAGTTGACGGGGTCCTCAGCAACTTAAGAAGATCTTTCTCAAGCCGGGCACGGTGGCGCAAGCCTGTAATCCCAACACTTAGGGAGGCTGAGACAGGAGAATTGTGAGTTCAAAGCCAGCCTCAGCAATGGCGAGGTGCTAAGCAACTCAGTAAGACCGTGTCTCTACATAAAACGCAAAATAGGGCTGGGGATGTGGCTCAGTGGTCGTGTGCCCCTGAGTTCAATCTCCAGTACCAAAAAAAAATCTTTCTCAAGATAAAAAATAAAAAGACTGGGGATGTAGCTCAGTGGTAAAGTGTTCCTGAGTTCAATCTCCACTACCAAAAAATGAAAAATTAAAATAAATAAAAGTTTGGCTGGGGATGTAGCTCAGTGAAAGAGCACTCTTGGATAAAATCCCATGTGACCAAAAAAAGAAAGAAAATACTTCTAGTATCATGAAGTTGCTTCAGTCCTGATGGAGAAAGTTGTTCTGTTCTGATGCTGCTTGGTTTTCTTGCCCCTTTTTTCAAGCAGACAGACTCATATATAGTGTGTGTACATTTATGGTGCAATCCCTGAAGATTTGTTGGGATGGTCACCAAAGCTATGGATAGCAGAGTCCCCTTCTTCCCAACGTGAAACAACCATTATGTAAGAGAGGACTGTGTCATAGGCCTGTCTCTTTTTTCTTGTCTCTTTGGGGGCCCCAGATCCTTATGTCAAGGTGAACGTCTACTACGGCAGAAAGCGCATTGCCAAGAAGAAAACCCATGTAAAGAAGTGCACTTTGAACCCAGTCTTCAATGAGTCTTTCATCTATGACATCCCAACTGACCTCCTGCCTGATATCAGCATCGAGTTCCTTGTCATCGACTTCGATCGCACCACCAAGAATGAGGTGGTGGGGAGGCTGATCCTGGGGGCACACAGTGTCACAAGCAGTGGTGCCGAGCACTGGAGAGAGGTCTGCGAAAGTCCCCGTAAGCCTGTAGCCAAGTGGCACAGTCTGAGCGAGTACTAATCCTGTTCTTCTCGCCTCTAACCCTGGGGCCAGGCTGGGGAGGGACATGGCGGGGAGAGATGTCAGAGAAGCGGACTCAAAACCTCATTTTAGTTGTAGAAGAAAATTTCTTATGAAACAAACCCCACAAGGAACATCCCACATGACCACAGCCGCAGATCAGTTCTTAGCAAAGACGATTTTTTTTCTCCTTTGCAAGGCACTAGAAATTCTTTTGTTTTTTAAATGAGGGGAAAAAGAGAGGGAAAGACCCCTACAAGTCTATATATAACACTGTAACCTTATACTTGCATGTCTAATACAAACTCAAGAAATTAGCCTAATTGCCAATATCAAGTTGCAGATTTTAATCCATGAAAATTGTGTTTTGTGCCGAATCGTATTTGCTGATTACCTGAAATTGGCCTCTTTTTTATTGGGCTTCTCTGGAGAGTTAGTCCCCCTCCCCACCTTGGCAGAAAAAAATTTTTGCTCTTGTAAAGCCTCATGTTTTCATCATCTCCATCTTTTCTCCCTATTACCTCTTACATCTCTGCTCTTTGGCTGAGATCAAGGTCCAGAGGTCTATAGTAAGCCAAGAAACAAAGGTGAGTGAAAAAGGCAGGGTTTGCAGGAGAAAGAGTAATTGAGAAGTGGGGGTATATTTGATGTTAATCTTCCTGCTGTAAAGGGGTAGTTGGTAGTCTATGACTAACCGGTAGCCCCAGCAAAGCACATTAAACTCATCAGACTTACCAGGAAGAATTTGGATTTACAAAACTAGATAATTTCTTTAAAAGGAGCTTTGGAAGCTTCAAGTTCAGCTATAGGAGAGTACAAGTGAACACATCCAGCTGATTCCAAATGTTATTTGCAGGTATGAGGACAAGGAATGGAGAAATGAGATGACTGCCATCCCCTTTGGTAGTTATATCCAGTAGTGACAGCCATTCCTTGGTTGATGGGTTGGAAGTCCTCAGAGGTTTGAAGGATTACATTGGCCTTTGTTTTTCCAGAAAGGCTGGCCATGGAGAAGAGTTAGAATCTTCTCAGGTGACTCATGTTGCAATGAAGTAAGTTTTGCTTCATAAAAAGCCCTCAGAAATGATTATTTCTCCTTGAAATTTTCAATAATAGCTCTCAAAAAACAACAATGTGACTAAGTAATAATGGTAATTTGGGGTGGGCATAGTGGTGCCCATCAACTCAGGAGGCAGAGGCAGGAGGATTGCAAGTTAAGAGACCAACCTGTGCAACTTAGCAAAACACTGTCTCAAAATAAAAAATAAAAAGGGGTAGGATGTAGCTCAGTGGTAGAGTCCCTGGGTTCCATTCCTATTACCACAAGAAAAAAGAAAAGTATCTTGAATGTTTTCAGAACATCCTTTCCCTCAAAACAAAGTGCATCATTCTTGGAACTTCTGAGTCTCATGACATGGCAAAGAGATGAGGGAACCACTGGGCAGTACAGGTTGAGAGATTCAGTGTTGTGCTGGAATTCAGGACCCCTTACTCTTAGTGCAGCCATGTCTCCACTGTTGAGACTTCATATGGCAGAGGCTTCATTACCCATAGATGAGCTTGGACAGGCAGTACATATTTTTTTTACAGTCTAAAAAGGAACGCAATCAAATAAACAACAGCTTGATCCAGAGATGCCAGAGTAACTGAGATAGGATTGTCCACTTCAATCCACAAGATCATTCCTTTCTAACTTGCTTCTGAAAAGGGACTAGAAGAGTTGGTCTCCATGGACAGGGTGGTATGGTAACATTGCCTTTGTTGTTCCCTTAGCTCTAATGGATTTAAATCCAATCAGTACCCCCCCTCCTCAATTCTTTTGTTTGGTTTTTCTTTTAACCCATATTTCTTGGCACTAGAAATTCTTTTGATTTTTAAATGGGGGTGGACAATGCAGAGCAGTTCTGTGCAGGCACAAAGCCCACTCTCTGTTCTTGTCCCTGTCATTCCCCCTTCCAGTCCCCATAATCCAACTCACTATCTCATCCATCATCATTTGGGGTCACACACCACTAGTCTCTGTCCTTTAACCCATAGAATGTAAATACTGTATCATACGTAGAAGAAAATAATTTTTGTTTTCTAAAAATGCATTTCGAGATAGTTTAATGTAAATTTGGCAGGAGCACTCGGAAGCCCCATTAGGAAAAATTTTAAATGGTTCCTCTTCATCGCCTTAATGTCTAAAGATCAGAAATCGCTGAGCAACCCGCTTTTGTTTCCTTCCCAGAAACAATGCAAAGCAACAGGTGGAGGTAGTCTGGTCTTTGCCCTGCTGTGTGTGCCTCTGTAGCTCCTCCTGACTTAAGTCTGGGAAAACAGCCTCACCCCGCTCCTCTCTTCCCCATCTCCTCGTAGCTTTATTCCTTTCATTCTTTGGGTCTACGGAGCAGTGGATGGTGAGATGACAGGGGAGGAACCAGTAGTCCTGTAGGCTAGGAGCTGCCTCAGCATCTTTGCCAGAAAAAGGCAAAGAGGTGGACAGACAGTACAGGATTCCTCCCTCCTACCTCAGGCCTGATCCATCATGCCCTGGATTTTGCTGTCCCAAAGTTCCTTAGCTAACTTTGGTTTTCGAATTTGTTCTTTCCAGAGCTAACTGGGAAGGGTGGAGGCAGAATGCCTCTTCTGGAGAGTCAGTTAAAAGACAAGAGAGTCACATCCTACCTTTTGCACAAAGCACTCGTGGTCAGGAATAGGTTAGGGAATGGTCACTTCTGATTTTTCAAGAGCCAGTCCTTCTGTGTGTATATCTTGATTCCTTTGAGAAGACAAGAGTTTTCTGTAATAACAGAAGTCCCTTTATGAGTTATTCCTTCTTTCAGTTCTCAGTGGAGCACAGCCAAGATGTACGTGTTTATGGACAGTGCTCTAGGTATGAAAGCAGAACTGGTTTGTGGGACAGGGGTGGCTTGCTCAGGAGAGGGAAATGCAAGTCCCTTTTGGAAGGCTTTTACTATGGCCATGACAGTGACATTGCCCTCACCATGATCCCTCTCCAAAGTGGTCGTCTTTCTTTACCTTGTGTCTTCTCTTGTAAAAATGAAACAAAAATAAAATAAACGTGTCAAATTAAAAAAAAAAAACGAAAAAGCTAACATGAATTGTGTGAAATTGCATAATGCTGTAACGCTAACCTACAATATGTAATGCTATCTTGTATGTTGAATTTGTTAATGCACCACACCAGTGCAAAATAAAGACTGATTCACATTAAATAGGCACAGTAATGTCAGCATGATTTTCTTGGAAACTGGTTGACTGTGAGTAAGGTTAACACTCAGACCCCCAAAGGATGTCGGAGGGCATGTTTTCCCAAGAACACCTGATTCAGAATCATCTGGGGCATTTGTTTGTTTGTTTTTGGTACCAGGGATTGAACTCAGAGGTATTTGACCACTGAGCCACATCTCCAGCCCTATTTTGTGTTTTATGTAGAGACAGGGTCTCACTGAGTTGCTTACCGTCTTGCCGTTGCTGAGGCTGGCTTTGAACTTGCGATTCTCCTATCTCAGCCTCCCTAAGTGCTGGGATTACAGGCGTGCGCCACGGCGCCCGGCTGGGGCATTTGTTTAAAAGTGCAGATTGGAGCTAGGTGTGGTAGTGTATGCCTGCAATTCCACACACACCTCGAACCCAGGGGAACTCTTTCACAGAACTATATCCTCAGCCATTTCTGTTTTGAGACAGGGTCTTGCTAAATTACCCAAACTGACCTTAAACTCGAAATCCTCCTGCCTCAGACTCCAGGATAACAGATTACAAGCATGCACCACTGGTAGGTTCTTTTCTGTCTCTTGTGCTCTTTTTTTGTGCTGAGGATTGAACCCAACTACATCCACAACTCCTATTTCTTTCTTTCCTCTTTTTCTTTCTTCCTTTCTTTCTCTCTCTCTCTCTTTTTTTTTTTTTTGGATACTAGGGATTGAACCCAAGGCACTTAACCACTGACTACATCTCCACCCTTTTTAGTTTTTAGAAAGGTTCTCACTAAGTTGCTTAGGCCTTGCTAAATTGCCCAGTCTGTTCCCAAACTTGGAGATCCTCCTGTCTCAGTCTCTCAAGTTACTGGGATTATAGGTGTGTGCCACCATGCCCAGTCCTAGCTCATATTTCTTTTTTTTTTCCAGTGGTGGGTGGACAGAATATCTTTATTTTATTTTTATGTGGTGCTGAGGATTGAACCCAGTGCCTCACGCATGCTAGGCAAGCACGCTACCACTGAGCCATAACCCTAGCCCCTTATATTTCTTTTTTTGGGGGGAGGGGATACCAGGGATTGAACTCAGGGGTACTCGACCACTGAGCCACATCCCCAGCCCTATTTTGTGTTTTATGTAGAGACAGGGTCTCACTGAGTTGTTTAGCGCCTCGCTGTTGCTGAAGCTGACCTTGAACTCGTGATTCTCCTGTCTCAGCCTCCCCAAGTGCTGAGATTACAGGCCTGCGCCACCGTAACCAGCCATTTTTCTTAATTAACACTTAAAATTATACATATTTATGATGTACAGCACAGTGTTTCATAATATGTGCACATTGTGGAATGGCTAAATGAAGCCTAATAGCATATATATCACCTCGCATTATTTATGCATTAGTTATCATTTATTAATGATGACAACACTTAAATTCTTCTCTCAGCAATTTTTAACTGTACAGTACATGGTTATTAACTATAATCATATTGTATATTAGATCTCTGGAATTTATTCTTCTTGAGATTTTATATACTTTAATCAACATCTTACCAATACATATTCCTCCTGTTTCCTTTTTTTTTTTTTTGGTACTGGAGATTGAACTCAGGGGCACTTGACCACTGAGCCACATCCCCAGCCCTATTTTGTGTTTTATGTAGAGACAGGGTCTCATTGAGTTGCTTAGCGCCTCGCCATTGCTGAGGCTGGCTTTGAACTCGCGATTCTCCTGTCTCAGCCTCCCTAAGTGCTGGGATTACAGGCTTGCGCCACCACGCCCGGCCTCCTGTTTCCTTTTTTTTTTTTAAATATTTTTTTAGTTGTAGATGGACACAATGTCTTTATTTTATTGCTTTGTATGTGGTGCTGAGGATCGAACCCAGGACCCCACGCATGCGAGGCAAGCGCTCTACCACTGAGCTACAATCCCAGCCCCCTCCTGTTTCCTTTTTAATAATAACAGTAAAAATAGTTAGGATTGAATTTTTTTTTCAGTACTGGAAATTGAACCAAGGGTTCTCTATCACTGAGCTACATCCCCAGTACTTTTTATTTTTTATTCAAGAAAGGGTCTCACTAAGTTTCCCAGACTGGCCTGGAACTTGTGATCCTCCTTCCTCAGTTTCCCAAGTCTCTGGGATATTACAGGCATGTGCCACTGCCCACAGCTATGGATTGAATATTTACCAATTTGAGTAAAATTTTTTTTTATGGTACTAGAGATTGAACTCAGGGGCACTCGACCACTGAGCCACATCCCCAGCCCTATTTGTGTTTTATGTAGAGACAGGGTCTCACTGAGTTGCTTAGTGCCTCGCTGTTGCTGAGGCTGGCTTTGAACTCGGGATTCTCCTGTCTCAGCCTCACTATGAGAGTGCTGGGATTATAGGCTTGTGCCACCTTGCCCAGCTTTGAGTACCATTTTAAGCACTTAATACATATAAAACATTATATCTTACAACCCTGTTGGAAATATACTGTTATTATTCCCATTTAACAGATGAGAATAATAAATTCCAAGAGGTTAAATAACTTGTTCCAAGTTCACATGGCCCATGAGCAAGGGAGTCTGTGGCCATCAGACTCTAATTTCTGTATATTTCTATCATTACTACTGGTGAAGATTTCAAAGACTCAAACAGAGCCTAATGGGAACAATGCAAATTAGATGGTGCTCAGGATCTTGATGCCAATGTCCTCAAGAATGTTTTAGAGGGTCAACTGTAATAGTATGAAGCTGAACATTTTTAGGATTAATGTTCACTTACATCAAATTGACCTCTTTGGAGCATTTTTACAAGTTGATATTGGAGTAGTATTTGTGGAGCACGTAAAATTGCTGCTTATCCCTTATTTCTCTTCCTTTCCCATTATCAGATCCAAATCTTTCAGATCAGAATTTGCACTTTGTAATTAGAGGTGCTCATGGAACAAAACTCCAAGAACTGTGTGTTTATTTCTATTCACTTGAATTTCCAGTGTCATCATAATGCCTGGCATGCAGCAGGGGCTCAATAAAGGGAGGAAGGCAGGGGACAATGTATTGTTTGGAAAGCGTACTTTAAGAAAACATGAAAAAATTGTGCCTCTTCTTTTCACTTATGAGTTGGAGTTTCATAAGAAGGTTGGTCTAGGGCTGGGGCTGCAGTTTACTGGTAGAGTAATTGCCTAGCATAAGCACTACCACTCCTTCCCAAAAAGAAGTTTTAGAGCCAGGCGCAGTGGCACACGCCTGTAATCCCTGCACTTTGGGAGGCTGAGACAGGAGAATCAAAGCCAACCTCAGCAATGGCGAGGTGCTAAGCAACTCAGTGAGACCCTGTCTCTACATAAAACACAAAATAGGGCTGAGGATGTGGCTCAGTGGTCGAGTAGCCCTGAGCTCAATCCCCTGTACCAAAATAAAAAACTTTTGGTCTAGAGTTGAATTTTTTAGCAGTATTAGGGATTGAACCTAGTGGTGCTCTACCACTGAGTCTCCAGCCTTTTTTATTTTTATTTTTTTGTGGTACCCGGGATTGAACTCAGGGGCACTCGACCACAGAACCACATCCCTATTAGCCACACAGCCCTATTTTGTGTTTTATTTAGAGACAGAGTCTCACTGAGTTGCTTAGAACCTCACTTTTGCTGAGGCTGGCTTTGAACTTGCGATTCTCCTGTCTCAGCCTCCCAAAGTGCTGGGATTATAGGCATGCGCCACTGCGCCCGGCTTTTTATTTTTTGAGACAAGTTTTCACTAAATTGCTGAGGCTGCTTAGTCTCCTCAGTTGCTGGGATTACAGGCATGTGCCACTGCCCCTGGGGATTGAACCCAAGAGCCCTTAACCACTGAGCTACATCCCCAGCCCTTTTAAAAATATTTTATTTAGAGACACGTTCTGGACAAGTTGCTTAAGTCCTCACTAAATTGCTGAGGCTGGCCTTGAACTCTTGATCTTCCTGCCTCAGCCTCCTGAACCACTGGGATCACAGGCTTGCGTCACCATGCCTGGCTGTATTTCTTCTTTTGAAAAGTGTTTATTTAGTTCTTTTGCCCATTTATTGATTGGGTTATTATTATTACCAATATTAGTTTAGTGTTAAGTTTTTTGAGTTCTTTGTATATTCTGGATAGCAATGCCCTGAGAGCGTGGCAAAGATTTTCTCCCATTCTGTAGGCTTCAAATGATCTTAACTAATCTAAAGATGTAAGAGTGGAAGCTGGGTATGGTGGCCCCGCTTGCTCAGGAGGCTCAGGAAGCTGAAGCAGGAAGAGGGCAAGTTTGAAGCCAACCTAGCAAGACCCTCGGCAACTTAGTGAGACCCTGTCTCAAAATTAAAAACAAAAGGGGCTGGGATTGTAGCGCAGTGGTAGAGTGGCTTGCCTCACATGCGTGGGCAGGCACTGGGTTCGATCCTCTGCACCACATAAAAATAAATAAAATAAAGATATTGCATCCATCTACAACTAAAAAAAAAATTTTTTTAAAATTACTAGCAATATAGCTTAGTGGTAAAGCACACATGAACTGAATCACAGGTACAAACGAAAAAAAAAAAAGTAGCCAGAATGTTCTGGATGAGTCTATAGAAGTACTTCTAACGGACCAGCTGGATGTACATGCCTTCTGGTCAGCAGAGATTTTGTTGGATTACACTGTTTCTGAGCACATATTTGGACTCACCTTCATATTAACCTTAAGTTTCTCTGCCCCTCACCTGTGCACTCCTCTTCAAAGAGAGGAGGGAAAGCATTTGGCGTGGGTTGTTTAAGGAGCTACAGGTGTTTTTCTGGCTCAGGGAAAATTGTAATAAACTCTATAGCAATAACCAGCTCTGGGAAGGGCAGGAAATGAGACATGTCCCCACCCCAGCAGCTTTTGTTCAGAAAACTGGGTGACTTCATGCCATGATCATGTGTGCTGAGGAATGTATGCACTGAACCAGAATAAGCTCATCAAGCTTTTTTTTTTTATGATTACGAGACAAAGCTAAAACATTTCAGTAATTTTGTCTTATGACCAACTCCTGTTTAAAGGTTTATTAGAAATTTGAGAATACCGCAAACATTAAGACCTCATGATTCTTTGTTCTATCCAGTGATTTCCTTCATAACAAGATAGGAGTTTATTTATTTTTTGCTTGTCCCTTTCAGTCAAATTCCTTGTTTCATTGGGTGTGGTGGTGCATGCCTGTAATCCTAGTGATTCAAAAGGCTAAAGCAGGAGGATCACAAGTTTGAGGCCAGCGTCAGCAATTTAACAAGACCCTGTCTCAAAATAAAATATAAAAAGGGCTGAGGGTTGCCCAGTATGGTGGCTCATGCCTATAATCTCAGCAGCTCGGGAGGCTGAGGTAGTAGGATTGTAGGTTCAAAGCTAGCCTCAGCAACTGAGCAAGAACCTAAGTAATTTAATGCGACCCTTTCTCAAAATAAAACATACTAAGGGCTAGGGATGTGGCTCAGTGGTTAAGCGCTTCTGGGTTCAATCCCCCATACCAAAAAAAAAAAAAAAAAGCAAAGGCAGAGCTGGGCGCGGTGGCGCACGCCTATAATCCCAGCACTTTGGGAGGCTGAGACAGGAGAATTGCGAGTTCAAAGCCAGCCTCAGCAATAGCGAGGCACTAAGCAACTCAGTGAGACCCTGTCTCTACATAAAACACAAATAAGGCTGGGGATGTGGTTCAGTGGTCCAGTACCCCTGAGTAGTTCAATCACTAGTACCAAAACAAACAAACAAAACAACAACAACAAAAAACCTCTCCTAATAAATCTGATTGCAGCCATGCAGCTATAACAAGATTAAGAATCACTGGGCTGGATGATGTGGATGATGTTGAAGTGTCTATGGAATTCCTTGGAGGACTGTGTAAAGCAGTGTTAAGGTTGTAGTTAATTGATGTGGAAAATTTTAGTAATTTAACCAGTATAGTGCATGGATGGGGAATAGTTGAGAGTGAGCAACAAGAAGGATGCTATAATTGAGCTCAAGTGAGGAAACAGGGATTTTGCAGGGGTGGGGGTGCTGGGGATTGAACTCATGGATATTTTTCCACTAAGCTACATCCCCAGCCCCCTTTTTTTCTTGGTACCAGCTCAGTTGCTGAGGCTGGCTTTGAACTCATGATCCTCTTGCCTCAGCCTCCAGAGCCACTGGGATTACAGGTGGGTGACACTGATCCCAGCTTGCCCTTACCTTTTAATGTCTAGCTTCCTTCTCCTAGCTCCCACCAACTATGCTTATACTTTGCTTATACTTTTTTTTTTTAATTTAATGGCGGTACTGGGGATTGAACTCAGGGGCACTTGACCACTGAGCCACATCCCCAGCCCTATTTTGTGTTTTATGTAGAGACAGGGTTTCACTGAGTTGCTTAGCACCTCGCCGTTGCCGAGGCTGGCTTTGAACTCGTGATTCTCCTGTCTCAGCCTGTTGCTGGGATTATAGGAGTGTGTCACCATGCCCGGCTAGAAAGTGGCAAATTTGAGACCAGTCTGGGTAATTAAGTAAGACCCTGCCAAAGGAAAAACAAAAGCTGGGCATGGTAGCACACCTCTGTAATCCCAGCGACTCAGGAGGCTGAGGCAGGAAAATTCCAAGTTGTTCCAGGCCAACCTCAGCAACTTAGCAAGACCCTGTCTCAAAATGAAAAATAAAAAGGGGGGCTGGGATTGTAGCTCAGCGGTAGGGCGCTTGCCTCGCATGCGTGAGGCCCTGGGTTCGATCCTCGGCACCACATACAAAGCAATGAAATAAAGACATTGTGTCCATCTACAACTAAAAAAATATTAAAAAAATAAAAATAAAAAGGGCTAACGATGTAGCTCAGTAGCAGAGCTTCCCTGGGTTAAATCCCCAGTACTAGGGGGAAAAGAAAATGCTGGGGATATAGCTCAGTGCTAGAGTACCCTTTGGATTTATTCCCCAATAGAGAGAGAGAGAGAGAGAGAGAGAGGGAGGCAGACAAAGGAAGGAATGAGCGAGAGAAGGAAGTCAGTCATGTGCTTGCCAGAGTTAACAAGGACTATTAAAAAGTAAGATTTCAGCTGGGCATGGTGGCACATGTCTGTCATCTCAACTACTCAGGAAGCTGAGGCTGGAAGATTGCAAGTTTGAGGTCAGCCTTGGCAATTTGGTGAAACTCCATCTCAAATAAAAAGGGTTTAGGATGTACTTCTTTGTTTGCCTAGCACCCACAAACCCTGGGTTTAATTCCCAGAATCACCAAAAAAAATAAAAAAGGATTTCAAAATTCTTGTCTTTCTCAAGATTGAATTTGGAAAACTTGTAACACTATTATTCATGAAGTGTTTACTAAATTTATACAAGAAAAAATTCAGATTAAATTCAATCTCTCCAATTTCCTTCCTCTTCCATTAGCTCTAAGGAGTTGGAGTCCTTTTATCTGCCATGGACTTTACTAATTTCTTCTGAGTTCACATAATATTCTCAGTTGGTAGCATACAACTTTCTTTTTTTTTTTTTTTTTTTTTTTTTTTTTTTTTTTGAAGAGAATCTTTTTTTTTTTTTTAAATAGATGGACACAATGTCTTTATTTTATTGCTTTGTATGTGGTGCTGAGGATCGAACCCAGGGCCTCACGCATGCGAGGCAAGCGCTCTACCGCTGAGCTACAATCCCAGCCCCTTTTTTTTTTTTTTAAATATTTATTTTTTTAGTTGTAGATGGACAGAATATCTTTATTTTATTTTTATGTGGTGCTGAGGATCGAACCCAGTGCCTCACGCGTGCTAGGCGAACACGCTACCACTGCGCCATAACCCCAGCCCCAGCATACAACTTTCTATACCATAACGTACTACACCTTAAGATTGGTTTTAGGGCTGGGGTGTGGTCAGTTGCAGTCAGTTTACCTAGCATGCTCAAAGTCCTCAGTGCAATGGAACCCCAGCACCACAGAAAGGAAGGTTAGGGTAGGAGGAAGGGAAGAAGACTGATTGTATGTACAATTTTTTTTTTATTACTAGTTTTTATACCCAAGGCCTCATCCATGCTAGGCAAGTGCTCTACCACTGAGATACATCCCTAGCCCTGTGTATGCAAATTTTATCTAAACTCCAGAGGGAAGATGGTATTTTATATTCCTCTGAATCCTACTGTGCTTAGTGCTTACATAAGAGGGTTGTACTTCCATTACCTATGCTGACAGAGATTATTACATTAAAAAATGGAAGGCTTGGGGCTGGGATTGTGGCTCAGTGGTAGAGTGCTTGCCTCACGTGTGTGAGGCACTGGGTTCAATCCTCAGCACCACATAAAAATAAATAAATATATTGTGTCCATCTACAACTACAAAAAAAATTTTTTTTAAATGGAAGGCTCATTCTCCATTACCCTTGTTTCAATAGTAGACAACATTGTTACTGACCCACTCAAAAGATGTTAAATAATGAGGACACAAATATATTTCTTCAATGTCAAACTAAGTCCTCTTAGTTACCAACTCTAGTTCCCATTTATAGCAGTGGAGATAAAAGCAGACTTTCACATAAACTCCATGTGGTTACATTCCTGTAACCACAGCAACTAGGGAGGCTGAAGCAGGAGGATCAAGTTCAAGACCTGCCTCAGCAATTTAGCAAAGCCTTAAGCAATGTAGTGAAAAATAAAAAAGCCAAATGTGGTGGTACACATCTGTAATCCCAGTGGCTCAGAAGGCTGAGGCAGGAGGATCACCAAATTTAAGGCCAGCCTCAGCAATTTAGTGAGGCCTTGAGCAACTTGGCAAGACACTGTCTTAACATAAAAGATTAAAAAAAAAAAAGAGCTGGGGATGTGGATCACTAAGTGCCCCTGGGTTCAATCCCTGGTATCTAAATAAATAAATAAAGCACTGGGGATATAGCTTAGTGATAAAGCACCCCTGGTTTACTCCCCAGTACAAAAAAAAAAAAAAAGTTAGCCAAATGCCGTGGTGCACGCCTGTAATCCCAGCACTTTGGGAGGCTGACAGGAGAATCCAAGTTCAAAGCCAGCCTCAGCAACGAGGAGGCACTAAACAACTCAGTGAGATCCTGTCTTTACATAAAATACAAAATAGGGCTAGGGGTGTGGCTCTGTGGTCAAGTGCCCCTGAGTTCAATCCTCGGTACCAAAAAACAAAAACAAGTTATTCTCATTCTCTCCCATCTCTTAGTTTATACATATTTGAAATAACTAATAATCTTCAATTAGGTGGCAAATGTACTATCATTTTCAATTTGTGTTTTCCTATCTCTTCACAAAGAAGTATCTCTGAATCAATACTCACTAGCAGTTCACTATACGTGGTAGGCAATCAAATATTTTTGAATGATGGAATCAGCCCAAATGCCAATGAACAGATGAATGAACCCAGAAAATATGGCATATATACAATGAAATTTTAGTCAGCCATAAAGAATGAAATATAGCATTTGCTTTTAAGTGGATGAAAAAGGAGATCATCATACTAAGTGAAATAAGCCCAACTCAGAAAATCAAGGGTTAAATGTTTTCTGTCCTATGTGGAAGTTACAGAATAAGCTAAAGAAGGGGGGGAGAGGTATCAGATATCATAAATTGAATGGGAAGATCGGTGTAGTAGAATGTGGAGAAGACGGAGGGAGGGAGTCAGGCGCGGTGGCGCACGCCTGTAATCCCTGCACTTTGGGAGGCTAAGACAGGAGCATCACAAGTTCAAAGCCAGCCTCAGCAACGGCGAGGCACTAAGCAACTCAGTGAGACCCTGTCTCTACATAAAACACAAAATAGGGCTGGGGATGTGGCTCAGTGGTCGAGTGACCCTGAGTTCAATCCCTGGTACCAAAAAAAAAAAAAAAAGGAAGCTCAGAGGGAGGAGGGGAGAGAAAGTTGAGGGTAACAAACTGAAATCAAATTTATCGCATGTATAATTTTGCCAAAATGAACCCAAATACTATGGATAACTATAATATTATTTAAAAAAGCTTTAAAAATATTTTCCAGAATATAAAATCCCATATTTTTCTCCTTTTTGGATGCTGGGTACTTTATGCATGCTGAGCAACATGCTCTATCACTGAGCTATTCTTTTTTGGGGGAGGGGCACTGAGGATTGAACCCAGGGGTGCTTTACCACTAAGCCACACCCCCAGACCTATTTGTTTGTTTATTTAGTATCAGGAATTGAACTCAGGGGTACTCGACCATTGGGCCACATCCCCAGCCCTATTTTGTGTTTTATGTAGAGACAGGGTCTCACTGAGTTGCTTAGCGCCTCGCTGTTGCTGAGGCTGGCTTTGAACTCGCGATTCTCCTGTTTCAGCCTCACAAAGTGCTGGGATTACAGGTGTGCACCACCATGCCTGGCTCCCAGATCTTTTTTTTTGAGACAGGGTCTCGCTAAGTTACTTGGCAATTGAGGGTCTTGCTAAATTGCTGAGACTGGTCTCAAACTTGCAATCCTCCTACCTCAGGCTCTCAAGTTGCTGGGATTACAAACATGCTGTATATTTTCCTTAAAATGAGCTTTCTGTGATGATTGCGAGTATTCCTACCCACTCATATAAGTAAAAGAAAAGCCCAACAAATTGTTTGAGTTTTGTATTGTCATACAAATTGTCTTCATATACAAGTGCATAAATGAACAACTTTCCTCAAAACATCACAGTAGATGAACTTTTGCTAATATATCACAAAGTTAAAACATGTCCCCTTCTGAACTCTAAACAGCTAATTTTAGACATAAGTTTCTGAATCCTGTAGTTTACTTATCTGTTATTGACATGAACTGTTCCAGTGCCTTTCAATTTGTCCCTGAATTTTTCTCTCTTCAAAGTTCCAGGCAGTAATTAATCTTAATGCCCTTGAATTGGATAAAGCTGATTATTTAGAGCTCATAAATTACCTATACTACATGAACACTAAGAATAGAGATATGATTTACACATATGACAGCTCTCAAACTATCTAGCACCATGAATGAACAGAATTCTCAGTACTAATTAAGGGACTAGTTTATCCAGGAATCAAATATATGTCAGTAATAAGTCTTAAAAACACTAATCTGTTATTTTTTCCATATTCAATACAAATTTCCTTCAGTCTTACAATCTTCTGGCAATATCTCTATTGCTTTGACTGTCCTGCACAATTATATAACTGTCAATTACTTGCTTAATGCTAATAATTCCCTAGTTCATCAGTAATGAGAAACTAAGGCATTAAACTTAAAAGGCTCTAAAGTAGTTTAAATGTGGTAAAATACTGTAATACAATTGCACTGTATTTCCATTTCCATGCTTCTCCAAAGTGCGATGGTTCCTGTGAGATTTTTGTCCTGCACAGACTCAAATTTTGGGTCTTTCATTTTTAGATGGCTTGAGTACCATAAAGCATGATTTATTTGGTAGCAAAAATGTTTCCTGGAGTTTCAAAAGGGACCACTAGTCAGAGCTAAAAAAAAGTCAGAACTTTTCTTTAAATCTAGACCATACACAGTTAATTTATAAAGAAAAACATAGTAATCCTGTCCTCTTGCCTCTAACAACAATAGAAAACAGTAGGTTGGACTTTCAGAGTGCTACGCAGTCATCCTCTGAGGGTGACACAAGGGCGCCTCAGTGATACTGAATATTCAGTATGTGATACCAGCACTTTTGCATTTACTTTCCACATGTGTGTGGATAGCAAAATGATTCTGATCCTAAAGAGAGAACTCACCAGCAATATTTAGAGCCATTTCTTTCTAGGACTATAGTTTCTCAACTACATATATAGAGAAAAGTGGATAGGCTAAACTGTCAAGGCTCAGACAACCCTGAGGTGAACTCAGTAAGGTCCTCTTGAGGAAATCTTAGCATTACAACCTCAATGTATGAATATTAAAGCAGTATGACTGACCCATTAAACAGAAATACCACAGACTTTCTTTGAGCAGAGTCTAGTGACTATTGATTTCAAGGAGGCACACACAGTTTTACTCCAACTCTTGAAAAGGCAGTCAGTTCAATAAAGGGCCTAAAAATCATTTTGCCTGGTCTTGCTCTTCCAAAGAGTACAGGGAAGATAAAGGACAATACTAGGAAACAATGTGTTAGTGTGTGCATCTGTGGAGAAAAAATAAATTTGTACAAAGGCAATGGCTGTCCCAACTAAGGACAAACAAGAGTTTAGCAATCCAGTGTTTACCCTTAAAGGGAAAGAAAGGCAAAACCCTGAAAAGAATATAAGAGCCTCCTAGGAGAAATTTTTATTACATTTTATATGCTTCTGTCTATTCTCACCTATCCCAGTGTCTGGACCAAAGGTGCATTTCTTAGAAAAGCCAGGCTTGTACTGGGAACAATGTTCTGACCCTTTTTCTAGCCAACTTCCTGCAAGCATCTGACCTGATTTACCCAAATCTCATCACTCCATAATCTGCAATAGATGTCAGTCAGCTCCATAGCCATTTGCTGGACGTTAGCACTGATCTCTTTAGCGCTAATTTCCCTGTATGATTTTTATTCTGTGACAAGGAAGCACAGTGTGAATAGATGAGACCGAGATCCTCTGGGACAGTCCCAAGAAACTGAAGTTGAAGGATGATAGGGAGTGTACAGCATGAAATTCCTCTTGCAAAATTAGTCAAACACACATGGCATACATATTCTCCTGGGGTATAAACAATTTACATGAATTAATTAACATCAGCAAAATAACCCAAAACAATGGTAGATCAAATTCTAATGTGACAATTTAAAAGCAGATAGTGCGTCACTGGGTTAATAAATCAGAATCAACTAAGAAACAATACTTTAAATACCACATCATTGAAAACTCTTAGTAGGCACGTCCCCCTCATCAGTTGCTTTTAACATAACGGTCATAACAAGAGAAAGAGCAAGCACCATGCTTACTACTGCAGGTTACTGGACTGCTTCGATCAAGCACTGCAGTTCACAGATAAAACATTTTACATCTTCCCTTCAAGTTACTGAATCTTTCTTCTTCCGGAATGGGGATTTTAGCCTCTTCCATACACTGCTTTTGGGTTTTGATTTCTTCTCCATGGCCAGCACTGCCTCCTTCTCTTTCTTTCGTATTTCCCGTACAAGTGCATGGAAAACATCATCAATGTAATAGCGGTATGCAGCAGAAGTCTCAAAAAAAGGACAGTTGAATTCCCGGGCCAGAGCCAATCCCTCTTCCTTGGTGACCTTTAAAAGTGCAAAGATGAGCAAATTTAGAGGGTTAACAGTGAAAAACAATTACAAGTGCACAAAAGTAAATAGGCAACCTTAACAAAAGGAGAGCACCTCAACTCTGGAGGTATGCAGGCCGAGTATAGGCACTTTTAATTTTGGGGGCTGAATTATATGGCTTTTTCTGCCTTCAAATTATATAGTTCTATTTTTTTTTTTTTTTTTGGTACTGGAGATTGAACTCAGGGGCACTTGACCACTAAGCCACATCCCCAGCCCTATTTTGTGTTTTATGTAGAGACAGGGTCTCACTGAGTTGCTTAGCACCTCGCTCCCATTGCTGAGGCTGGCTTTGAACTCACGATTCTCCTGTCTCAGCCTCCCTAAGTGCTGGGATTACAGGCATGCGCCACTGTGCCCAGTTTATATGGTTCTATTTCTAATCTTTTTTCAAGATAACTTTTTCAGAACAGATTACTGAATAGATATGGATATCAAGATGCAAGATTAATTTTTTCCATACTTTCCATTTTAAGAAAGAAAAGCACAAAAAAAGAGATATATACTTATATACTGACAATTTCTAGGAACCCCAAATTAATATATCCAATTCTGGATAGGCCATAATTTCTCCTACTTTTGGACAGTTAGACTGTTTCAGATTTTCTGCTACCATGAATCGCCCGGCAATGAACATTTTATATATAACCTCTTGGACAGATTTTTTTCAAGGTTTAATGGAGAAGCATTACAAATTTAGCTAGGTGCAGTAGTGCATACCTGTAATCTCAGCCACTATGGAGGCTGAGGCAGGACTGTAATTTTGAGGTCAGCCTCAGCAACATGTCTCAAAATTAAAAAAAGGGGTGAGGATATAGCTCAGTGGTAGAGCCACCCCTGGGTTCAATCCCTAGAACTGATAAATAAAAGAACAGAAATATTACAAATTTAACAACTGTCAAACTACTTCCAAAAGATCTGTGTCATTCATTGCTTTCACTAATAGTCATGAATGTTTTACTATACACTCAACCTCTACCCTAAACAGCAAAATTTTAAGTATCATCACTAACTTGAAGGTTACCACAGTTTTTTTCTTTTTTTGGGGGGGGGGGCACCAGGAATTGAACGCAGGGGCGCTTAGCCACTGAGTCACATCTCCAGCCCTTTTTTGTATTTTATTTAGAGACAGAGTCTCACTGAGTTGCTTAGGGCCTCAGCAAGTTGCTGAGGTTGGCTTTGAACTCATGATCCTTCTGCCTCAGCCTCTGGGGCCTTTGGGATTACAGGCATGCGTGCCACTGTGCCCAGTGGTTATCACTTATTCTATGATCCTCTACAATGTCTCTTAGTCTCCTCTTCCTAGGCTCATAATTCTCCATCAGGAAGTTTAAGTTTAAATTAAGTTTCTCTTGTTACAATATAAACAAAGATCTTTCTTTATTTCTGGTACTAGGGATTGAACCCAGCGGGGCTCTAAAAACAATCTACATCCTCCCAGCTCTTTTTAAAATTTTTTATTATTTTATTATTCTAAGTTGCTCAGGCTGGCCTTGAACTTGAGATCCTCTTGCCTCAGCCACCCAAATTGCTGGGATTATAGGTGTATGCCACTGTACCCAGTTTTTTTTTTTTAAATATTTTTTTTTAGTTGTAGATGGACACAATGTCTTTATTTTACTGCTTTGTATGTGGTGCTGAGGATAGAGCCCAGGGGCTCACGCATGCAAGGCAAGTGCTCTACCGCTGAGCTACAGTCCCAGCCCCACTGTACCCAGTTTAAACTTAGATTTTGTTTTTGGTGAGGGCGGGTACTGGGGATTGAACCAAGAAATGTTTTATCAGTGAGCTACAGCCTCAGTTTATTTTTTAATTAATTAATTAATTAATTAAAGTACCAGGGATTGAACCTAGGGGCACTTAACCACTGAGCCACATCCCAGCCCTTTTCATGTTTTTATTTTGAGACAGGGTCTCATTAGGCCTCACTAAGAAGCTAAAGCTGGCTTTGAACTTGTGATCCTCCTGCCTCAGCTCCTGTGTTGCTGGATTACAGGCGTGTGCCACCACACCTAGCCTGTTTAAACAGATTAATTTCTGAAGTTTTAGTCAATGAACGTTCCATGACCCTTCACTTAATAGTTATTCTATTTGTCATCTGATCATAACCCTTTGGTTTTCCTGTAAACTGATTACTAAAATCCAGATTTCATCCATAATATTAGCAAATAAATTGATACAGGGAAATTTTCAAAGTTAGGGAGAAGCTAATTTTGATTTTATATTTTAAGGCAAAGAAATCTGTAAACCAAGAAACAAAAATAACTTATTCTACAAGACGTTAGACAACATTTTCTTCTTTCCTCACCTGTCTTAGCTGTTTTAGGTCAGACTTGTTTCCCACAAGAACCACAGGTGTGTCATCAGTACGTCGAACTCGATAGATGAGCTGTTTGAACTCCCGAACTTCATGGAAACTTCGGCGATCGGTGATAGAATAACAAATGATAAACCCTTCTCCTGCCCTCATATACTGATCCCGCATGGCTGTAAACTCTGCCTAAAGGAACACATGGATCAATAATGTATTGATGTAACCTAGAACTATACACACTAGCTATTTATTTCAGGTTAAAGAAGAGGTAAGTCCATTACCTGCTATCCTGAGTCAGAGTGCATGAAAAATTGAGAGAGAAAAACTAGTGATCTCTGCATAAGCCTTCCCCTCCCATTTACTAGAGTAAAACAGCCTTTACTTGTAGCTTTCTGGGATTTAATACCTGTCCAGCTGTATCCAAAATGTCCAGATTGGCAGGTTCATCATCAATGCGGATTCGGATTTTATAAGCATCTTCTACAGGAGGGAAGAAAGGTGTACTATAAATCCATACACACAGAATGAAGTGTCTATTTTTTTAAAAAAATTTTTTCTAGTTGAAGACAGACAGCATGCTTTTATTTATTTTTATGTGGTGCTAAGGATAGAACCCAGTGCCTCACACACGCTAAGCAAGCATTCTGCCACTGAGCTACAGCCCAAGTCCAAAGGGTCTATTTTAAAACTCATGAAGACACTGAAATTGATTCCACTCCTTTTTGTTGTTCGTTTTGTACTAGGGACTACACCCAGGGGAGCTGTACATATTCCCAGTACTTTTCATTTTTAGACAGGGTCTTGCTAACTTGCTGAAGCTGGCCTTGAATTTGTGATTCTCCTGCCTTAGGCCCCCAAGTCACCATCCAACCTCTTTTTTCTTTTTTCAGCTTACCACTGAGCTACATTCCTAGGCCTTTTTTATTTTGAGACAGGTCTTACTAAATTGCTAAGACTGGCCTTGAACTTGAGATTTTCCTGTTTCAGCCTTCTTTTTTTTTTTTTTTTTGGTACTGGAGATTGAACTCAGGGGCACCCGACCACTGAGCCACATCCCCAGCCCTATTTTGTGTTTTATGTAGAGACAGGGTCTCACTGAGTTGCTTAGCACCTCGTTGTTGCTGAGGCTGGCTTTGAACTTGAGATTCTCCTGTCTCAGCCTCTCTAAGTGCTGGGATTACAAGCGTGAGCCACCGCGCCCGGCTCTGTTTCAGCCTTCTGAGTTACTGGGATTACAGACATGTGCCACTGTGCCCAGCTCTTTGTTTTAATAGTATAGAAAAAGGAAAAACCATAACTTTCTTTATTATACTTTCTAAATAATCCATATTGTTGCCATTCCTCCCTTATGGAAGAAAATTTATTTTATGCTTATCACTATTATTATTATTACTAAAGGAGATGGGGTCTTTTTTTTATTGCTTAGGCTAGCCTCAGTCTCCTGGGATCAAATAATTTTTCTGCCTCAGCTCCTGAGAAGCTCACACTACTCAGGCAGGCTAGTGCACCTGGTTTCTTTTAGGTATGCTATATTAGTAACCTTGGAAATCACAGAAAAGAAGAATAAAAAACTAAGTCAAGGGCTGGGGTTGTGGCTCTGTAGTAGAGTGCTTGCCTAGCATGTGTGAGGCACTGGGTTTGATTCTCAGCACCGCATATAAATAAATAAATAATAAAATAAAGGTACATCAATTACTAAAAAAATTAAAAAAAAAATAAAACCACTTGCGGGGCACAGTGGCACACGACTATAATCTCAGCACTTTGGGAGACTGAGACAGGAGAATCACAAATTTAAAGACAGACTCAGCAACAGCGAGTCGCGAAGCAACTCGGTGAGGCCCTGTCTCTACATAAAACACAAAATAGGGTTGGGAATGTGGCTCGGTGGTCAAGTACCCCTGAGTTCAATTCCTGGTACCAAAAAAAAAAAAAAAAAAACCCACTCAATATTTTAATACCTCAAAACAACTGCTATTTATATCCCAATATATTTCCTTTGGATATTTTTTCTTGAATCCCCATTTCTGACTATTCCTCAAAGATGAAAAGCCTATTAAATCAATGTTTCTGAAACCATAGGTCATGGTTCATTAGGATTAGTGAGTTGTGAAATAAATCTAATGGGTCAGGGCCAACATTAAAGTAGATAAGCAAAAAATTTCTGGGTGTGGTAGCACACACCTACAATCTCAGACTCTGCAGCCTGAGATTACAAGTTTGAGACCTTGTCTCAAAATAAAAAATAAGAAGGACTGGGATGGGGCTAGGCTCGTGGCTCAGTGGTAGAGTGCATGTGTGAGGCAGTGGGTTCAATTCTCAGCACCACATTAAAAAACAAAGTCACTGTGTCTATCTACAACTAAAAAAAAATTAAAAGAAAAAAAGGACTGGGGATGTGGCTCAGTGGCTAAGTACCCATGGTTCAATCCCTAGTACCCAAAAAAGCAAAATAGATAAGCAAAAGCCTAAATAAAAGACAAAATCCCAGAGTGCACCATATTTAGAAAGGTAAGCAAAATTTCATATTTTCACTTGCTACAAACATGTGCATATGTATAATAAGTATCCATCTGCACATATACTTTCATACTTATATTTGTATTGGTTAGTTACAATGTAAAGTTTTTCTTCTTACAGTTTGTTGCCAAAGTTTAAAACAAAATGCAAACTGGGTGAGAACAGACACCTTATCTTTTTGTTTGCCACTGTATCCCAGGGCCTACCCTAGTTCTTGGCACATAACAGCAACTCAAGAAACCTTAGTAGATGCTGTTGAATTGATAACATTGTCATTAGATAATGGAAAAAAATATTGACTAATTAAGAAAAGTACTTCATGTGGCTAGAGATGTAGCTCTATGGCAGAACACTTCCTTTTAGCAATTGTTGAAGCTCTGAGTGCAATCCCCAATACCAAAAATAACCCAAAAAACAAAAAAATGGTATAGTACTGAAAAATGAGGACTGTTTGTATTTTTCCCAAATCCACAGAAGTACCTACTGTATTAAATAACCACATCCAAAGCTGGGCTACCACAGAACACTTGTTGGCTTTATGGAAAACAGAGCAGCAGGGGCCTGATTCCATTCTAGGAATGGAAATCCTTCCTAGAGACCCAGTATCATGGCAAAGTGCCACATACTGAAAATAACAGTGGTATGGCCACCTTTTTGTGTCCTTCCCCACCTCTACTTTTTTTATACTAAGATATAATCCTTTAGAATCAAACCTGCTTCCTTATAGTTTAGATGACGTTAGTGTTCTTAGTCTTTGGAGGAAAGAACAATTAAAACTAAAAAGGTAAAACAAACAAAATGACATTTTTATGCTATTAGCATTCTGACAATAAGAAAGTTAAAAACTACAAATGAGCTGGCCACGATGGCACACACCTATAATCCCAGCACTTTGGGAGGCTGAGACAGGAGAACTGCGAGTTCAAAGCCAGCCTCAGCAATGGCGAGGCGCTAAGCAACTCGGTGAGACCCTGTCTCTACATAAAACACAAAATAGGGCTGGGGATGTGGCTCAGTGGTTGAGTGCCCCTGAGTTCAATCCCTGGTACCAAAAACAAAAAACAAAAACCAAAAACCTACAAATGACAGGGAAGAAGACACCACTATTTAATGAATTCCAGGTATAAGGAAGTAATGAAGGGCTTCACGTGGAAGAAGTCCAGCCATCCATGCCTGGGCTGTAAGAATTCAGGAGGCTGGCTCTACTTGTTTTTCTGCTTCCTTTTGTGGAAGTTCAAACCAGCTGACTCATACTTACAGTCTCAAGTCAGACCCTTAGAGAAGTGACAGTAAGTAAAGGTTTCATTAAGTGGTCTTTAAGCTTTTTCTTTAGTCTAACCATACAACGTACCAACCATAAAAAATATGACAAAGAAAGTTGTCCCATTAATGCTCAGCTCAATACAGAGACTAAAGGCGGCTTATGTGTATGAGTCTAGGAAAAAAAAAGAACTATTCAGTTGTTTACCAACTGCTATTATATCCTTGTTTCTAAGTAAATTTGAATTAGATGATGAAGAAGGCTCAAAATAGAAATAGAAACTTAACAGTATTTCATAGGGTTTTATCCTCACTTTAATATGCTCTTTCTGGTATTAGACCAAAATAAGTATGTTTGAGAGGTCTGTTTCTGCAAAGAAAAAACTATTTATTATTGTTTTTTAAAATTGACATTTAGCAAGCATTTAACAAGATCTTTTTTTTGGGGGGGGTACTTGGGATTGAACTGGGGGGCACTTAACCACTGAGCCACATATCTAGACCTTTTTATTTTTATTTTGAGACAAGGTCTTGCTAAGTTACTGAGGTTGGTCTTGCAATCCTCCCACCTCAGGCTCCGAAGTGGTTGGCCTTACAAGTTTGCACCACCACTTCTGGCTCCAAGAGACTTTTACAGGGTGTATTTGGAAACCTAAGTGAGAATCTGACTTACCAATGGTGGGGTCATGATCTTCTGGGAATCTGTGGCTGATGAACTGCATGGTCATGGCTTCAAAACAAGAAATGAAAGTTAAAATCCTCACCAAGGTGACCCACAGAAAAAATTTAAAGTATCTACATTGCACAATAAACAGCCAGTAACCTCACTGGTTTGAATAGAGGTCACTTATTTGAAGTACTTTTTCATTCTTACTTATGAAAAAGTCACCTACCACTCTTCCCCACGCCACCAGCACCCAGCATCACTAATTTGTACTCCCGTGAGAGCCCTGCAGGGTTGCTACAGCAGCTACCAACGGGGCGAGTTCCAGAATCCATTGTCCTTTTGGGAAATCCTGGGCGGCCCCACGGAAAAACCACCTAGAAGGAAAGCAAAAGATACCTAACGCAGGATGGACACACCGTGACCACGGTCCTGAAGCGCGCTCTACCCTTCCATACATTATTGTGGCCTATCGCTCTTAACTCACTGAAACCTTTCCGGTGGCCCGAAGAAACCCCACATCCTCACCCTCTCCCCTAGCTGCTACCCTCCTATGACACATCACAGGTTTTCCCACTTGCTTTTCCAGAAAGAAGGAGAGACAAAGAAATTTAAAATCTTTTCAGAATGGGGCGCTAATACAAGCAAAGGAACAAAGTTCGAAAGGGAGCCGAGTCTGGGGACCAATCGAAGGCTGCTGCTTGGGCTGCGGGGGTTCTCTGTCCACTGCGCTGCCGGAGGTTCCGCCCCCTCCCCATTCCCGGGAGACCCCCTGCCACTCCCCAAGTCCCACCGTGCGCCATCACCCGCCTCACCTCAAGCCGCTCGTTTCCTTCCTGGGGGCAGGCAGGCCCTGCGTTGGTCCCTCAGTCCGAGTGACCACCCACTCTGGCGCCTTCGCTGGCGGGAGGATCTGGCACTGACCTGTGACCCCTCCCGCAGCCGGGTAAGATGGCGCCACCGGCTCCGCGTCCCAACGGGAGGGGCAGGGCCGCCCCGTGACGCCTGCGGGTGCGCCGCCTCCACGGGGCGGGACATTGCCCCTTCCAGGTCCCCAAACACAGTTCCGTGCTGGCCGTGAGGGCCCTCTGGTCACGTACTAGTTTCAAGGTCTGCACGTACATATATGGGTGTTCCATCAACAGCGTAAAGTAAATTTGCCAGTCAGGAGAAAGAAGCCCGTGATACACAGGGGACCTTTCCAATGAGAATCTGAGCAGTGTCCTTTGCTGATGGTGGTGGGGAAAACAGAATTTAGCCCAGGTTAAGACCAAAGCGGAGCAAATGAGGAAAGAGGCAACCCCTCCCCTCAAATTCTCCCCAAAGAGGTTTGAGGTGGAATTTAGGGATGACTCTCCTCCATAGCAGGAAAAGCTTTTATTTTACAAGCACAACAAGGTTCTTTAAAGATTAGGAGTCAAAGCAGATGTTCACAATCTAGTAAACCTAACCAGTTATGTATTTTTTTTTGGTACCGGGGAGTGAACTCAGGGGTACTCACCACTGAGCCACATGCCCAGCCCTATTTTGTGTTTCATGTAGACAGGGTCTCACTGAGTTGCTTAGTGCCTCGCCATTGCTGAGGCTGGCTTTGAACTCGCGATTCTCCTGTCTCAGCCTCCCTAAGTGCTGGATTACAAGCGTGAGCCACCGCGCCCGGCTGTTATGTATTTTTAACATATAAATTAAAACAAAAATTTGGTTAAGGGCTGGAGGTATATAGCTCAGTAGTGGAGCAATAGCATGTGGATGCCCCTGGGTTCCATTCTCAGCACTGCCCCCTTTCAAAAATTGATTTTTTTTTTTTTTTAAAATATTTTTTTTTTTAGCTGTAGATGGACATAATGTCTTTATTTTATTGCTTTGTATGCGGTGCTGAGGATCGAACCCAGGGCCTCACGCATGTGAGGCAAGCGCTCTACCGCTGAGCTACAATCCCAGCCCCAAAAATTGATCTATTTTAAATAATTACTCCTCTGGCAGGAAATGATAAAACCCAAGCAGCTTATAAATGCACATGCAACTCCAGGCAGCACACATTAGAGAAAATTTGTATTGGAAAGCTTGATGCCCACCACTGTTCTAAGATTGTCTTTCCAAGAAAACTTTAAATCTCTAAAAATATTTCATTCACTTAATCCTTTAAAGTCACTGTGAAGTAAAGGAGGGCCAATATATAAAAAAGGAGTACATCGGGGAAAACAATCCTCAAAATTTTCATCTGGACTTTAAGGGTATACTTTGAAGAGTTACAAATTACTGGAGTTGGGGCTGGGGTTGTAGATCAGTGGTGGAGCACTTGCCTCCCACGTACCAGGACTGGGTTTGTTCCTCAGCATCATATAAAAATAAAGATATTATGTCCACAAAAAAATTAAAAAATAACAACTCCTGGAGTTATGTGCAAACGTTGAGTCTGTATATGGTTTTTATTTTTATTTTTATTTTTGGTGAAGCTGTTAACTGTTATATGCTATGAGTAAAAATGTTGATTAATTTTAGTGTATAGATGGGTTGTATAAGATTAAAAAAAAAAACAAAACCACAAGCAGAATATTTATACATTTATTTATAATGAAATTATGGTCTAATTATTTACAACATATAGGAAACCAGAGGATAAGTTTATACAAAGCCAGCCTGCAAAGTATTCAAATGTGCAAAAATGACAGTTCAGTATCTCAAACTACTCCTGGTTCAGCAGACTAGCTCCTTCACTTTCACACATCAATATTTGATACAAAAAAGTTCTTTTGGCAAAACCTGTAATGCCAAGAAAAAAGGACAAATTGCAATCTCAGTCACCAAGTCCACCATCCTATTGGGTGTAGTCAAATCTCTCTATTTTAGTTGCAAGCAGTTCTGAGAGAGACAGACCACTGTGTTTCATTTCTGTGATGAGTTCTGACCAGATTTTAGTCAAGTAGTTTCCTCTGACCCAGCTGAAGACAAGGAGCTTAGAAGGGCAATAAAAACTGCAATGGCTATGTAAGACAAATGTGCTTGAAGGTGCCTGCTTTGGATCATCCCAATAAAAACGCACCATGAAAAAATAACTTCATTTTCCTAGTCAGGATCCAGCTGCATTTGACAATTTTAAATTAGTAAAATAGCATTTTCAAAAACAGAAAGAATCCAAACTGAAGCAGGGATGAGGACCTTTTAGAATTAGTTATTGAAAAGGAAAGGATGATCTTAAAATTATTTCCCCACTAATAAATAGTAAGGCTTTGTTTGTAACCTGTTATCAAAATTGACCCAACAGTAGTAAAATACAAATAAAACTTTATGTGAGAGTAGAGGCTATTCATTTGGAAAAGGCTGGATCAGACCAAACATCTATGGGAATGACCCTGCTGGGATGCTTCATTGGACAAGCACGTTTCACCAACTGTTAAAAAGCTTCTGAGACAAATTTGTGATTCTAAGTAAACTTCAACAGATGTTTATGCCACTGCAGAAATGAGAATTTCTTAAAAAAAATGGAACCCCTTCAAGAAAGGGGACACTCCACCTCTAAATTCTGCAAAGGTCCGAGATGGCTCCCAGTACAGGCCCCAGAGTCTTGTTAAATCAAATGCATGCATTATTGCTAAGAAGAGTCATCGAGGGTCAAAACTGTTCCACTGTTTCCTATGGGGCCATCCAGAATGGCATCTGTTGTTTAGCTCGTGGTTGTGATGAAGGGTATTGATATCCCAAACTCCAGCCCTGTGGAAAACTACTTGCATTTTTATGACCTCCATGTTCCTCCTCTTCATCAGATGAATCCGCAGCATAAGCCACCAAGCCAAATCCCTTTTCTGTAGTTTTCATTTTTTTGGCTGGATAATCTAGAATAGAGAAAAACAACCCCAACCCCATTCCCCACCAAGGAAAAAAAAAAGATAATACCATAAATTCGTTAATAAAAAAAAGACGTTAATTTTAAGTGGTTAGTTGGACACCATTTTGAGGTCACAAGGTCAATGGTCACCCAAAAACGTTGAAGATCACACGAAAAACAGCATCAGCATCAGCAAATGTGAATCCACCAGAACCATGTAAGAAAACAGAGAAAGAAAAAAGAAACACACAAAAAAAAAAAAAAAAAAGAAAAAAGAAAAAAAGGAAAGTTAGCAAATGAGTCTCTGGGGGCTGATATTTCACCTTTTAAAGAGTTAAAAGAAGGAAGTTAAGAAAAGAAAAATATGTATTTTCTTCTGTTCACTTTCATTATGACTACAAAGAACAAAAATGACCCCATGCACCATTACAGATTTAGAGTTTTGGGATGCTATGACAATCACAGGCTGCCAGGGAGATGTGTGCTTCAGCTCCCAATACAAAGGAAACTGATCTTTAAAGGAAAATAAATTTCTATTAAATCTGTATGAGACAACATTGGCAACAGAATTTTCAAATGACCTACCAATTATTAGTATTTCCTAGGGTTTTAATGTCACTGATGCTACATATAAAATAAGTTGACTGATTTTGTTTAGACACACGTCGGTTGAAAATAAAAGGCTGTAACTACATGCTGTCCTTATAAATAAAAAAAAAGTATTCTCATTAGCCAGTAGATTATAGAGGGTGGATTAAACACCTGAATGAACATCAGGTTAGAAAACTTATAGCTTGAGTCCAGTCCTACTCACTCCCCTGTTCCCCCAGATCCACCTTACTCACCATGGCTCCCTGTTAAGGTCCCAGACCCATTCCTTTCATCAGACTCGGTTTTTATTCCAGTCACTGGAAAGGCTGGTGGAGGCATCAACTGCCTGTTTTTAAAAAAAGAAAGAAAATTTAATTCTAATTCAATTTTTAACTTGTGTAGTAGATTAAAAGTGAAGTATACAAATAATCCTTTAAGTTCCCTTTAACCATTCATTTCAATCCTTTCCACTTTCTCCCCGACTCTCACCTCCTTGAAGCTACTATCAAGTCATAGCACTACAAAGAGTAAGTAGCCAGGCCATGCCAAAATTAGAATGAGCTCATGTAGGAAGAACTTAGGTCCCTCTTAGGAACACTAGTATAATAACGTAGGGAAGAAGTCAAACCCAGGATGACAGGCCAGCTTTCAAATACCTCCATCCACGATATTCTGTGATTCTAACATACTAAAAACATATTGATGATATAATACTTATGTTACTGCTTGCTCTTAGAAAAAGATGCAGAAAGTAAAGGACAATGTTTAAACAAATAATTATTAAATCACGCAAAGGTAAGTGTAAATGCTTCTAAAATAGTAAAAGGCATATCGTGGTATTTTCCGTTACTGTATCCATTACTGTATACAACAAAGAGGAGTTTGATTCATTTGAGCTTTAGTACACTGTAGCTTGTAGCAATAACCATTACTTACACAAAACAGTGCACAAAAATGACAACTAAATGTATTTTTATAATTGGTCCAACTAACTTACCTGTCCCTCTCTCGCTCTTTGCCTGAGGAACTTGCTGGCTTCGATCCTGCGCCTTCAATTTCATTCTGACTGGAGAAGCCTGTACCTAAATTAGTCATATGAATGGGTCCATGCTATGAGCAGAAAAATACAGTGGCATTAGCAAACCTACAACTGCTGTAATGACTTTAGCTCCTTAATGTAACTGTCAAGTGCCTCATCTTTCTGATAAATTGAAATAAATCAAACTACTACATACTCCGAGATTTGGAGGATAACTGTAGTCAAGTAGGGATTTTTCTCTCTCCAGGACTTAAAGATACTATAATTCATTATGCTATGTTTTGAACCAACCGCCCATAATTCAACTGGTTTCTACAAAACTGTAAAAATTCATTGGCTTAAAGAATGACTGAAGGGGCTAGGGCTGTAGCTCAGTGGCAGAGTGTTTGCTTAGCATGTGTGAGGCACTGGGCTCGATCCTTAGCACTGCTATAAAAAAATAAATAAAATAAAAGCATGCTGTCCATACACAACCAGAAAAAAAAAAAAAAAAAAAAAAAAAGACTGAAGGATTCTGGCAAAACGTACAGATGCTTCTGTTACAATTGTACCCAAACTATATATCTTTTTTCTTTCTTTCTTTTTGTGGTGCTGGGGATCAAATCCAGAGCTTCACACATGCTAGGCAAGTGTTTTGCCACTGAGTTACAGCCCCAGCCCTTAATCTTTATGAATGACTGTTTATAATTATGTGTATGAATCATTCAATTTCCAACAGGTGTGTGAGTGGAGCTACAGGATATTCTCCCCACCCTTTATTTTAAAGGGGTAAAAAGAGAGTATCAAGTTGAAAGCCAAGGTTTAAATACAAACAACATATTGGTAGACAGATAGCTTTTGGTGAGATATGCTGCGAAGGCTTTCAAGAGTCTTGTATGAGTAAGAGAAAGTACAGAGTTCTATACAACTCTTTCTAGATGTTATTCATGGGAGACTTCTCTCCAAGTGGAGAGTTGTGTATTTTCTTATCACAATGAACCCAAAGGCAAACCCCATCCAAAGAAAATCACATTTGCTTAAATTAATCCCTCAAGAATAAAATCCTTAACTTAATGGATTCCAGAAAGCAGAAATCCTGATACTAGAAGGACAGTTAATATAGATATAAATTTATTCTTTCTTTAAAGGGAGAATATAGTAGGAGGACAAGGTGAGGAAAAGAAAACAAGGTATTTTATTTAACCTGATATCCAAGAAGTCCAGATTCCCGTTCATCTGGTAGCTCCTCTGTAAATCGTCTCTTCTGTGCCTGGGGTTGAGTTGGGAGTGGGGGCTGGGGCTGGGGCTGGGGGCCAGCAGGCAAGGCAGTTTTGACAGGAGCAGCAGGAATAAAAGGACCACCCATCGGACTCTGGGACCAAAACAAACCAAGACGGAAAACCAGTGTGAGACTGCTCAACTAATGAATAAGTAAATAATGATTAGAATATACTTTATGTATCACATGCAGTTTTCTCTCCTTCCTATATAATTTAACAGTATCACTTAGCCTCCCACCATCATCCTAGGGACATGAAATCAATCATATACATACAGTCCTTTGAATTTACATTGTGCACCTGGGGTATTAGGAATAAACACAACCATTAGAAAACAATAATAAAAACGACTTTAGCCACTTACTTCTGAAGTCATCAAGCAGGAACTTTCTCTTTTTTAAAAGCCCTTTCATCAATCTGATTAGCTCTTTCTCAATCATATATGTAGCTAATGCTTGTGGCAGAGACAACTTCATTTACTACCACCATGGTTATTATTTTGTTGGCATAACAAGAGCAAATCTGAAGCTGGGCGTGATGGTGCATGACTGTAATCCCAGCACTTTGGGAGGCTGAGACAGGAGAATCCGAGTTCAAAGCCAGCCTCAGCAACAGCGAACCACTAAGCAACTCGGCAAAACCCATCTCTAAATAAAATACAAAAAAGGGCTGGGGGTGTGGCTCAGTGGTCAAACGACCCTGGGTTCAATCCCTGGTACCAAGCCTGGCATGGTGGTGCACACCTGTAATCCTAGCAGCTCAGGAGCCTGAGGCAGGAGGATCACGAGCTCAAAGCTAGCTTCAGCAATTTAGGAAGGCCTTAACCAACTCAGTAAGACCCATCTCTTAATAAAATATAAAAAAGGCTGGGGATGTGGCTTAGTGGTAAAATGCTTGCCTAGCATGCACGAGGCACTGGGTTCAATCCCCAACACCACTTTAAAAAATCCTAAACAAGGGCTGGGATTGTAGCTCAGCAGTACAGCACTTGCCTCGCATGCGTGAGGCCCTGGGTTCGATCCTCAGCACCACATACAAAGCAATAAAATAAAGACATTGTGTCCATCTACAACTAAAAAAAATATTTTAAAAAAAGTTTTTTAAAAAACCCTAAACAAACAAAATAAAGGTATTGTGTCCACCTACAATGAAAAATTTTTAAAAAAAAAGAGAGAGAGAGCAAGTTTGGCTAATGTTTTAAGAGGTTGTTCCAAAAAGGAACAGAGTGATCAAAGCACAGTATATATTAAATAAGCACTTCTAAAAGGAAAACCCTCACCATCAATAATGAGCAGCTAACATTTATAGACTGCTTGGATCATCTTATTTAATCATTACCACCCATGGAGATTTTTATCCTTATGGCCCATTTTCTGTCAAAGGAAATCCAAAGCCTAGATAGGTCAAGTTATGTCCCAAGATAACACAGCTTAAAAGGGGGAAAGCATGATGTACACTGGCAACCTAACTCTAAACCAGCTCTCAACCACTGTACCATGTTGCTTCCCAATTATGAAGGGCTGCAACTCAAAGTTGAGGAACTGCAGATCTTTTACATATATATTTATTTTAGTTATAGATGAACATAATATTTTTATTTCTTTTTATGCAGTGCTGAGAATTGAATGCAGTGCCTCATGCATGCTAGGCAAGTGCTCCACCAATGAGCTACAATCCCAGCCGCAGAACTACAGATTTTTCTAAATATAAAAAGGAACCTGGCACTGTAGAGCAAGCCTGTAATCCTAGCTGCTCAGGGACTGAGGTAAAAGTATCCAAGTTTGAGGCCAGCCTGGGCAACTACAGGAGACTCTGTCTCAAAATAAAAACAAAAGGCTGGGGATGTAGCTCAGGGGTAGTGTTTCTGGGCTCAATCCTCAGTACCAGAAAAAAAAAAAAAAAGTGCAAAATTTTTGACTATAGCCTGAAAACAGAATTTAGTTTATATGTTTTTTTTTTTTTTTTTAATTTTTTTTTTAGTTGTAGATGGACACAATGTCTTTATTTCATTGCTTTGTACGTGGTGCTGAGGATCGAACCCAGGGCCTCACGCATGCGAGGCAAGCGCTCTACCGCTGAGCCACAATCCCAGCCCTAGTTTATATGCTTTTGTTACAAACTGTACAACCCTCTTCAGTGCTCACAGCCCATGGACAAGGAAGCTGGGCAATGGTTCAAGGCTGCAGTTTACTCTGGCATGGGTACACTATGAGAGGCCCACAAAGAAGGGCCTGCCATAAATCCATTACCATGCTCCCATAGTATCTCCCTTGTCTCCAACTGTTCTATATAACCCATGTAGAAGGGCTAGATTTATCCACTCTTATCCCAAAATTTCATTTTCTTACATAAAATTATATAAAACATAGCAACATTTATAATCCTGAAAAGCTCATATTTCTCTTAGGCTAGGAACATTTGTCTATTTCTAAGATTAGAGGTGCTAAATTAGTTCTGACCATTGAGAGAACGGCTGTAAGCCACCTGCCTACTCCTTGAGAATTCAGTTAAACCACAAAGCTACGGGCAGGCCAACTATGATTCTGGCTTGTCACTCATTTTTGTGAAGTAAGCTCTAATCTAAGTGCACCCACTGTTCATTTAGACATTGTCTATGGCTGCTTTTGTGCTATAACAACAGAATAGAGAGCAACTGTGACAGACTATCTGACCCCAAAAGCCTAAATTATTTACTATATGGCTCTTTATAGAAATTTGGCTGACCATTCCCACTTTAAGTAACTTTTTGGTGGCAAGACTTATGAAATTAAATTAACTCTAGGATGAGAAAAAAAACTGTACACACTGTGATAAAGTTATCAGATACATTAGTTGTGGGAACACAGACAACAAAAGGAAAAAAATATCTCACATTACATGGATTTATTTCTAGAAGACCACCGTTTCCCCAGTTGTTTTCTCTCTAAATTTAAATGACAGCATGTTGCATTCCCTGGCATCCTACCTGTCCAGTGCTAGCTGGAGGTTGCACTTGTGTTATCGGGTATTGTGTTGGTACAGGTGGGACTCCAGTAGGTAATGCTGGCAAGACTCCAGGTGCCAATGAAACAGCTGGTGGCACTATGCTTGGTACTCCATAAGGAGGTTGAACTGGCTGCTGAGGAGGGGGAACAACAGGGTAACCAGACTGATAGCCATTGGATGGATAATATGGTGGTTGAGGAGGGACACTACTTATAGCAGAGGGTTGTGTATAGCCTGAGGGGGGAAGAAAAAAAGTGTTTAATCAGCTGCAGCAGAATGAGACATTTTAATTGAATATTAAACTTAGTATCTAGGGAAAAAACAAAAACAAAACAAAACTGAGGCATGATTGGCTTTCCAAATTACCCTAAGCTGAAGGGAATATTATTGTAGCACCCTGGCATCGATACTCTAGCCTCAAGTATCACGCTTACACATAAATAACACAAAATAGTTTTTAAGCACTTCAAGATATACACACCTGGTAAAGGTACAGCAGTATTAATTTGATTCACAAATCTAGAGTACTCAGCATGAACCTGGATAAGGGAAAACAAATCAACAATTTGAATAAGGCAGATCTATAAACTATTAAGCCACGTCATGGAAATCAGAAGCATGTACAATCCTAAATCCTCCCAACTAGACTTAATTCTGTGGCACAAAATCATTCAGAAAGCAAAAAAATAAAACAATGAGGAAATTTCTACGATGCTAGTACAACTAGTAAGAATCATATTTACTGGTTGACATGTCCTCAAGCTCCCAATTTTCTCCAATTTCCTCTTTACTACAAGCATCCTATGAACTATTAATTTCAGGTACCAACAATGAAAAAGACAGTTAAGGAAATTATATGACACAAGTGTTATATCCACAAAAACAAACATCAGCTGCCCAACAAGGCATCCTTCAATACCAAAGAACACAAGGTTGAATGTGTTCATTCAACCAGAAACCCAATTTTCCATAAGTGCTACACAAAGTCCCATGATTTACCTTTTAGTTATTTGTTTATAGAATAAAACAAATAGGCCGGGCGCAGTGGCGCACACCTGTAATCCCAGCACTTTGGGAAGCTGAGACAGGAGAATCCGAGTTCAAAGCCAGCCTCAGCAATGGCGAGGCGCTAAGCAACTCAGTGAGACCCTATCTCTAAATAAAAAACACAAAATAGGGCTGAGGATGTGGCTCAGTGGTCAGGTTCCCTGAGTTCAATCCCCGGCACCAAAAAATAAATAAAACAAATGGAATATCAAGCAATTATCCCACAAGTACTGCTACTTGGTTTTATTTAATTAATTTTTGGATATGTGAGCTCATGGGTTGCCCAGTCTGGTCTCAGAACACATGCACTAAACCAATCTTCCCTACTCAATCCTGAGTACCTGGGGCGATAGGCATAAACTGTCATAGCTCATAACTCTTTTAGAGTTATGCTAACACAGCCAAAGAATGCCAATGCAACCACCAGAAGATAGGAGAGAAACATGGGAAGACTTTAAAGGAGCTGTGCTTGTAGCTAAGTGGTAAGAGAGCACACTTTTCTTATCCCCAGCATACACACAAAAAAACAACTCTAGAAGGAACCAATCCTACCAGCACCTGAGTTTCGGACTCCTGGGTTCCTAAACCCTCACAAAATAAATTTCTGTTCTTTTAGTCAACCCTACCTGTAATACTTTGGTAAGGCAGCCCCAGGAAACTAATACAGGTGGAAAAAATAACTCAGACCCATTCCAAAATGGCAGTAGGTGTTTTGAATGATTATTAGACAAACATTAACTGAGTGCTAGGGCTGGGAGTAGCTCAGTGGTAAAATGTATACTAAGGAGCACTTACCTAAGCATGATAGGAACCTTGTGTGAACACCTGTTTTCAATCCCCAGCACCAAAAGAAAAATATATATAGACAGAAATGTATATAGTATGTGTTTATAGATCTGTTATAACTCACTGTTTGCAAGAGATTCTCACAGAGTTTCTTGGCAGCAGCCAGACCTTCTGGTTTGGGATGACTGCAAAGAAATATGAACCACAAATTCAAAGGAGAAAATACAACACATAATTCTGTCTCACTTTTAATTCTGCTTTGTCTTTCTCTGGGCAATGATACTTCTTGACATAATAAATACTTCAAAGTCACAAAATGTTAGCTTTAACTGGAAGTTATTTTAAGCTTTTCATAGCTCATTTATGATCACAGACTTATATAAAACCTAAGGACCCAAACATTAAAGACACATTGATTTAATCTAGTTTTTTTTTTTTTTTTTTGGTACTGGAGATTAAACTCAGGGGTACTCGACCACTGAGCCACATCCCCAGCCCTATTTTGTGCTTTATGTAGAGACAGGGTCTCACTGAGTTGCTTAGCACCTCGTTGTTGCTGAGGCTGGCTTTGAACTCGCGATTCTCCTGTCTCAGCCTCCCTAAGTGCTGGGATTACAGGCTTGAGCCACCGCGCCCGGCTAATCTAGTTATTTTTATTAACTAATTACTAAGTGATTACATCCAGTGTTTACCTAATCCCTGATGTTACTATGAAGCCGTTTTTCTCTTGTCCCTCCTGAATCATTCTACCTTGTTGCAGACAAGCTGACAAGAAATCTGCCAGATTCATCCGTACCTGATGTAAATATACATAGGTTCAAAAGCTTCTCGGCCTGATGCTGGCTCAATGCATCCTGAACCTTTGCCCCGTAGGAAGACTTTGGCACCTGTTTCAATCTGAATGTGCTGCAAATAGGAGCAGCCTGGACCTTCCACTTTCTCCTTCACATTAAAGGTGGGCACAGCATGTTCTAGACCCACAAATAATTTATCTTGAACATAATGCATCTGTAGGAAAAACAGAATATTTCAGATTAAACAGAGAATACGTAATTAAATCCTAATCCTAGGGGTGTTAAGAGTGCTTGTGTAGCATGTGTAAGGCCTTGAGTTCAAATTCCACTACAACTCCACACAAATACGTATAAAAATCCTAATCCTGTAGAAAACTTACACAAAATACTCTAATCCCTCAAGTACATTTGCTCATTTCTACAAGGATCCTCTATAATTTCTACCACAAATTCTATCAAGAAGCTTAATTTAAATAAGAACTTCAAGCCGGGCGCGGTGGCTCACGCTTGTAATCCCAGCACTTAGGGAGGCTGAGACAGGAGAATCGCGAGTTCAAAGCCAGCCTCAGCAA
>CM053400.1:100518253-100590669 GCA_028644305.1 Xerus rutilus
TTTTGCAACTCTCATTCCGCCTTCCCTTTCCCACCTCCCCCCAATGTTTTATTTTTGTTGTTGCAGTTACTGGGACTGAACCCAGGATGCTTGTACCATTGAACTACATCCACAGCCCTTTTTAGTTATTTATTGTTTAAATTTTGAGATAAGACATTGCTATATTACTGAGAATGGCCTCAACTTTTCCATTCTCTTGCCACAGGCCCTGGAGTTGCTGGGATTACAGGTGTGTACCACCATTCCCAGCTGTCAATGTGCTTTTAATTTTTTCCTCAAAAGGACAACTTTTTTTTTTTTTAACAAAGGGACAACTGACTCATGATCTTTGCAAATCATAAAAATACACTTTATACTGAATTTTTAATTCACTAAAATGTCTCATCAATTCTGCAGAACTTTAATAGTTAAGCATCCGAATAAGTTATTTGTTTTGGCATTACTTGCAGGTTATGGCCTCATTGATAAACATTCCATAGAACTGAAAGCCTCACAAAAAAATTACATTTTCAAACAGAACTTATATCTTCACAGGAACTATGAGACTGTAAAAACTAATTTAAGGAGAAGTTGTTTTCAAACGGTAATTACAGTAAGAGCTACAATGGAACACAATTCTAGAAGCTCTCAACCAAAAAAATGAATAATCATGTTATGTGACCTTGAAGTGTGATGCCTGTGCCCACCACTAACAATTCTTGTATGTGTTACTTTACTTTCATGAGCCTAATTTTCCTCCTGTGTTAACTAGTAACAATCATCATTGCAAAGATTTTTGTTATTTTAAAGTTTACAAATAAGTCAAATGGTGATGTGTATCTATAATCCCAGCAATTGGGGAGGCTGAGGGAGGAGGATTCCAAGTTTGAGGACAACCTCAGCAACCTAGTGAGATTCTGTCTCAAAAAATAAAATGGGCTGGGGATGTAGCTCATACTCTGGGTTAAATCCCCAAAACTCCTCCTCCCAAAAATGTTTTAAAAGTTTACAAAGCATATGTTGTAGTAATACCAACAGCCACTATCATCTTTATTCTGTAGAAAGATTCTTATATTCTATGGCAAAGTAAAAGTTTTAATCAGCCAGGCACGATGGTGCACACCTGTAATCCCAGGGCCTGAGGCGGCTGAGGCAGGGGAATCACAAATTCAAGACCAGCCTCAGCAAAAGCAAGAATCTAAGCAACTCACTGAAACTCTGTCTTTAAACAAAATACAAAATAGGGCTGGGGATGTGGCTCAGTGGTCAAGTGACCCTGAGTTCAATCCCTAGTACCTCCTTCCAAAAAGTTTCAATGAGACCCCTTCTAAGCATGAGATTCTAATTATACCCAAAATTTTATAAAATAACACCCTCATAATTTGTATGAAAACAGCACAGTAATCCAAATATAAATATACCTTCATTTTAGTTTAAGTTTAATAACAGTTATTAAAGTATTAGGTTCTAATTAGAAATGACACTTTAAATTCAGTTAATTCATCTGAATTTCTTTTCTGACTTTAGAAACAAAGTACATATATCAAAAACAGATTACAGTGCTTCAAATGATTAAATCTAAAGAACCTAAATGACGCACATAAGGACAAAACAAGCTACTTAGTCCATAAATATAACCAGCCCAATCAAAACTGCCTAAAATTATCTGTAATGTTCCAAAACTAAAAATTTAAATTACGGTATCCGTGTTCTCCTTCATTAACAGGAATGATTATGAGATTACAGCATTAAAAAATTCCTAAAATGGCAATTAGCCTAGATTTCGATTTTGAATACCTTCTCCGCAGCATTCTGTGTTGGTTTCAGCTTCCCTTTGGCCATGAGCATGGCATTGATCTTGGCAGCCACAGCAGCAGCAGCATCCAAAGCTCCTGAGGGAGCAGCTGTGGCACCTCCAGGGCTTCCCCCACTGCTGGAGACCTCACCACCTGGGGCCGCCGGTGGGAGGAAGAGAAGTGGGGCTGGAGCCGGTTGGTCCCATTTACTGCGGCGCCTACAGGTACGAAAAGGAAAATATTATGCCCTAAAGCTTTCATATGTATTATTCTTCCCTTACTAGGCCTTAGCACCCCATTTCCCCTCTATCATGTTCCATATTCGTCTGTTACCTTCTACCAGGTCTGAAATCCCCATCTCTCCTTAGACAACTACAGCTACATTTCCTTCAATCCTTTCCTAAAATCTTCCTTTCTCCGTAACCTTTATTGAAAGACAACTCGGTCCCACATGCCCTTGTTTTTTGCCTTCTCCCTGCCTCGCACTTCCAAAAATCCCTGGTTCCCTCCCCTCCGATCCTTGCCAGCCCTTTTCAGGGGCCGGAGGCCTGCTCAATACCCTTCTCCCTAAAAGCCTAGCCTTCCGTAAGTACACCTCCTACTTAAGTGCCCCTCCACCCATACGCAGCTTCCCGTGGTCCCTCTGCCTTTCCCAAGCCCTCAGGCTCGCTACGATGCCCTCACCCACGAAGCTTTACCCGCCAGCTCCAGGATGTGTCGCGCTCCCCGCGGACATGGCGACCGGCTCTACTCAACCACCCGCCAACTACCCCACTACCACTTTCCCGTCACTTCCGCCCCCAACGCTCTTACGCACACCCTCTTCCGGTCACGAGGCCTAGCGGTTCCGGTGAAAACGTCGATTCCGATTGGACTCTCGGTGATTTAATAGCGTTTGGAGTTTCTGAGACAAGGTAAGGTGTGACTTTCCGGCTTGCACTTTGCCCTCAAGAAAAATGGCTGCTCTGCTTAATTTAAATGCATTGTTGGGAGAGTGCCTGCAAGAATCCATCTTTGTTATGGGCAAGTTGGTAGATGAGAAGACAATACGCATGAGTCAGAGAATTAAACAAGTTTTTCCCTGTATTCTAGTTCGTTTGTGTGGCGTCCAAACCTCTGGCCAGGATGAAAGCCTTCTTGTGGCTTTTGCCCATTTCGTTTCAATGACCTGTTTAGGGAAAGGGAAATGATTCGTTCCAAAGGTCATTTAAAGACTCTGGTTTTGTTTTTGTTCTTAATTTCCGTGCGCCTGGCAATGTATATAAAGATATGCCGCAGGTCCTGCCGTTCTGGTACTCAACGTAGCAGAATAGCCACTCGGGCAAAAACGTAGAGTTGTGTAAGAAGCAAAGGTCAAAGAAGAAAAACTGCTCAGTGTGGGGCAATTAAGAACAGGAAGTTAAACAGCTGATTGAGGCCTGGAGAGGCCTAGATTATGAAACTGGCTGTTCTGGGGTCTGTGTAATTTGGTTTGGCCAGCCGGATGTCAGCGCTAGGTAATGAAAGATCTTGAATGCTGGGGCATTTGCGCGTTTGAGTTGATACTGCAGGCCAGTTTTTCTTTTTTCTTCCTTTTTTTTTTTTTGGTACCGGGGATTGAACTCGGGGGTACTTGACCACCGAGCCACATCCCAGCCCTATTTTGTGTTTATGTAGAGACAGGGTCTCACTGAGTTGCTTAGCGCCTCGCCATTGCTGAGGCTGGCTTTGAACTCGCGATTCTTTTGTCTCAGCCTCCCAAAGTGCTGGGATTACAGGCGTGTGCCACTGCACCCGGCTCACTTATTCTTTTTATTCCTTTTCAGTACTGAGAATTGAACCCAGGGGTGCCTTACCACTAAGCTACATCCCCCAGCCATATTTATTTATTTACTTATTGTGGTGCTGGGGATTGAACCCAGCCCCCTGTTTTTTATTTTGAGACAAGGTTTCGTTAAATTGCTTAGGGCCTCGCTAAATTGTAGAGGCTGGCCTCCAACCTGCGAGCCTCCTCAGCCTCCCAAATCGCTTCCATTACAAGATTGCAGGCCTGTGCCACCATGCCAAGGCCAGAGGATTTCAACATTTAGGATACCTTGGAGATGCCAGAAAATCTAGATGGAATAAAATAGAATGCTTTCTTTTTCAAAGATGTTTACATTGCAATATAATTAATAAGATACAAATTCATTTGAAAACCAATTTGTAGTATTTTGCCTTTAGCATTTAATAGATAAAATTAATTCCTTACAAAAGCCATCTTTATTGTATGTGAACTGGCAGGTGTATACATGCACACTATTCCATTTCCAAATTTCTTTTGATCTTATTTTTTTTTTAAATATTTTTTTAGCTGTAGATGGACATAATGTCTTTATTTTATTGCTTTGTATGTGGTGCTGAGGATCGAACCCAGGGCCTCATGCATGCGAGGCAAGTGCTCTACCGCTGAGCTACAATCCCAGCCCCTGATCTTATTTTATTTTGAGACAGGGTCTTAGTAAAATGCCCAGGCAGGCCTCAAAATTTTGATCCTCCTGCCTTAGCCTCTCCTGTCATTGGGATTACAGGTGTATGCCACTGCACCCAGTTTAACAAGCATTTTTTGGGGAACAGTTGTTAAATTTTAGCAATCCATCCACCTTTGGTAAGATTGATATAATTGGGGCTGGGATTGTAGCTCAGTGGTGGGGTGCTCGCCTAGCATGTGTGAGGCACTGTATTCTATCTTCAGCACCACATAAAAATAAATAAAATTTTTTAAAAAATGTTCTTAAAAAAAGATTGATATAATCATATAAGTATTCTTTAATGTATTATTACAAATAATTCTGATGCTAGATTTCTTTTTTTTCTGTGTGTGTGTGTGTGTGTGTGTGTGTGTGTGTGTGTTTTACTGGAGATTAAACCCAGGGCCACTCTGCCATTGAGCTACAACCCTCAGCTCTTTTTTATTTTTTCTTTGAAACAGGGTCAAGCTGAATTGCCAAGACCAGTCTGGCATTTGTGATCCTCCTGCCTCAGCCTCTCCAGTTAATAGAATTACAGGTACACAACAAATCACCTAGGTTAATGCTGGTTTTCCTAATGTTGAACACTCTATTTTCAAATAATCTTCATCTTGAGGCATCATTCTTTTTTAAAAAATTTTTTTTAGTTTTCAGTGGACTTTCATTTTATTTATTTATATGTAGTGCTAAGAATTGAATCCAGTGCCTCACACAGGCTCGGCAAGCGCTCTACCACTGAGCCATAACCCCAGCCCAGCATCGTTCTTTTTAATACATGGCTGGATTTGATTTTCTGATATTTTGTTTGAGTTTTGCATTAGTAATCACAGGTGACCTTTTGGTATTTTTTAAAAAATGTAATTTTGGGGACTGGAGATGTAGCTTAGTGATAGAGTGTTTGCCTAGCATGGGCTAGGCCCTTAGTTCAATTCCCAGTACCTGCTCCCTAAAAAAAATGAAATTCTGAATTTATGCTAGCTTTGAAAAACTACTTAGCAAACTTTTCATTTTTTTTCTCTTCTACTTTGAATAATTTAAGGATTATTGTTTCATTTAAGATTGGACTGGCCTGGCATGGTGACACATGCTTATAATCCCAGCTTCTCAGGAGGCTGAGGCAGGAGGATCTCAAGTACAAAGCCAGCTTCAGCAATTTAGCGAGGCCCTAAGCAATTTAGGGAGAACTTATTCTCAAAATAAAAAGGGCTGGGGATGTGGCTCAGTGGTTAAATGTACCTGGGTTCAATCCCTGGTACAAAAAAAAAAATTAGATTGGAGCTGGGGACGTAGCTCAGTAGTAGAATGCTGGACTGTCATATTCAAAGCCCTGGGTTTGATCCCAAGTACTGCAAAGCCAACAAAGGTTAGACTGAACTGGCTTCTAAAAATCATCAGAATCTGGAAGCTTTATAATGATACTTGGAAACTTTTCAACTTCTTATGTGATTATTAATCTGTTCAGGATTTTTTTTTTTGGTACTGGAGATTGAACTCAGGGGCACTCGAGCACCGAGCCACATCCCCAACCCTATTTTGTGTTTTATGTAGAGACAGGGTCTCACTGAGTTGCTTAGTGCCTTGCCATTGCTGAGGCTGGATTTGAACTCGTAATTCTCCTGTGTCAGCCTCCCAAAGTGTTAGAATTACGGGCATGCACCACTGTGCCCGGCTAGGATTCTTTTTTTTTTTTTTTTTTATATTTAGTTGTAAATGGACACAATATCTTTATTTTTTTTTAAAGTATTTATTTATTTTTTTAGTTGTAGGTGGACAGAATATCTTTATTTTATTTTTACGTGGTGCTGAGGATCGAACCCAGTGCCTCACGCATGCTAGGCGAGCACGCTACCACTGCGCCATAACCCCAGCCCCTCTTTATTTTATTTTTTTATTTTTATGTGGTGCTAAGGATCGAACCCGGTGCCTCACGCATGCAAGGCAAGCGCTCTACCGCTGAGCCACAATCCCAGCCTCAGGATTCTTTTTTTTTTTTTTTTTTAATAATTTTTTTTAGAGTTGATGGACCTTTATTTTATTCATTTATTTATATGTGGTGCTGGGAATCGAACCCAGTGCCTCACACATGTTAGGCAAGTGCTCTACCACTGAGCCAAAACCCCAGCCCTAGGATTCTTTTTTTTTTTTTTTTTTTTTTTTTGGTACTGGGGATTGAACTCAGGGGTACTCGACCACTGAGCCACATCCTCAGCCCTGTTTTGTGTTTTATGTAGAGACAGGGTCTCACTGAGTTGCTTAGTGCCTCGCCATTGCTGAGGCTGGCTTTGAACTCGCGATTCTCCTGTCTCAGCCTCCCTAAGTGCTGGGATTACAAGCGTGAGCCACCGCGCCCGGCTGGATTCTTATTTTTTAACATAATTTTACTCATATAATTTTCCTTAAAAAAACTCATCCATTTTACCTAGAATTTAAAATGCTTAGCTTGAAATTCACCATAGGACCCTCATTTTTATCATTTAAATGACTATTTCTCTTCTTTTGCTTTTCTCTTTATTTTCCTTAGCCTTGCTAAGGTCTTGTCTATTCATAAAACCCAGCTTTTAGTTTTATTCATTGATTTGTTCATTAATTCCATATTAATTTGTGTTTATGAATTTTCTTCTCCTTTTGAGAGATTTGTTTTGTTTTGTTTTTTCTTCTTTCTTTCTTGTGTGTGTATGTATGGGGAGGATACTAGAATTCAGTCCCCAGTATCGCCCCTCAAAAATGTCTGTCTTTGGGGCTGGGGTTATGGCGCAGTGGTAGCGTGCTCGCCTAGCACACATAAGGCACTGGGTTCGATCCTCAGCACCACATAAAAATAAAATAAAGTTATTCTGTCACCTACAACTAAAAAATAAACATTAAAAAAAAAAAAAAAAAAATGTCTGTCTTTCTCCAGTAAAATTTCTCAATTGGTACACCCAAATCTAATTGTGTGTGTGTGGGGGGGGTGCTGGAGATTGAACTCAGGGTTCACATGGGCTAGACAGGCCTTCTACTACTGAGCTATGTTCCCAGTTCTTCAAGTTTGATTTTGTAGATAAAATAGTATAGAAGAAATAAAATGGGTAGAAAAGAGACATAAAGGAAGGATGGAGCCAGGTACAGTGGCGCTTGCCTATAATCCCAGTGACTCTGGAGGCTCAGGCAGGAGGATCATGAGTTCAAAGCCAGCCTCAACAACTTAGTAAAGCCCTGTCTTAAAATTTAAAAAAATAAAAATAAAAAGGCTGGGGGATGTGGCTTAGTGGCTAAGTGCCCCTGGATTTAATCACTGGTACCAAAAAAAAAAAAGGAAGGATGGGGTAATAACAATTTAATTGTAAGTTCATTCTACATACTTTTCCAGGCCTGTCACTCCCCAAGTTAGTTCTTCTCCCAGACTTTTCATTCCCAGATTCCTGGAAAATTTGTTAAAAAGTTAACCATAAATTCACTCACTTAAAATAACTTGTATACTGTTAATTAGCTCTCAAAGAGAATATTTCTTTCTTTTTTTTTTGGTACTGGGGATTGAACTCGGGTACTCGACCACTGAGCCACATTCCCAGCCCTATTTTGTGTTTTATGTAGAGACAGGGTCTCACTGAGTTGCTTGCGTTTGCTGAGGCTGGCTTTGAACTCGTGATTCTCCTGTCTCAGCTTCCCAGAGTGCTGGAATTACAGCTCTTACGCCCAGCAAGAACGATATTCCAAGAAACTATAATTTATGGGATTTTCCAGCATTATCTATTTCTTTTTTTAAGTGCATTTGGCTTTACTTTCGTGTTTTTTTTTTTTTTAAGTTGTTGATGGACACAATGTCTTTATTTTATTGCTTTGTATGTGGTGCTGAGGATCGAACCCAGGGCCTCACGCATGCGAGGCAAGCGCTCTACCGCTGTGCTACAATCCCAGCCCCAGCATTATCTATTGATCAGATAATGAAGACTATATCAATCTAAAGATCCTGAGAATGAGCAGACCATGGAATCATCTTAAGATCACCATACTGATCTCATCCCTACATGCCTTTCAATACTCAGCCCTCACCAAGTTTTCTTTAAGGGAGGAACGTGGAACCCCAAAAGTATGTCTCTTCAGATAACCTGCATTCTTTCTTGCTCTGTCTGTGCCTCTGACTAGAATAGGTTGAAATTTTTTCCATCACATAATCCAAGGACTGTGCTGGTCCTGAGTGGAGTTTCCCAACACTCTCCAGGAATTTCTTGGATGCTCTTCTGTAGACATCTCTTCTCCCTTGATATCTCCTTTGTTCAGTTGTCATTGAAAAACTGTTACGAGCTGGGATTGTAGCTCAGCGGTAGAGCGCTTGTCTCGCATGCGTGAGGCCCTGGGTTCGATCCTCAGCACCACATACAGAGCAATAAAATAAAGACATTGTGTCCATCTACAATTAAAAAAATATTTAAAAAAAAAAAAAAAGAAAAAGAAAAACTGTTACAATGAAAGAGGTTAGGCTGAGGTCATTTTTCCTTCCTCTTTGGTACAGGACATATACCTGTACCAAAATGAAGACTAGGAAATGGCAGTCCCAGCGATTGCCATTTCCTAGTCTTCATTTGGGTATTAAGAGGTCATTAACTACCAACTCTTAAGAGACTGGCAGCTTGGATATCACATAAAACCCAGGGGGAGCCGGGCGCAGTGGCTCAAGCCTGTAATCCCAGCACTTAGGAAGGCTGAGACAGGAGAATTGCGAGTTCAAAGCCAGCCTCAGCAATGGCGAGGCGCTAAGCAACTCAGTGAGACCCTGTCCCTACATAAAACACAAAATAGGGCTGGGGATGTGGCTCAGTGGGCGAGTACCCTGAGTTCAATCTTCAGTACCAAAAAAAAAAAAAAAACCCAGGGGACTGGGCCCCATAACCATTTTCTTGAGTATCCTCTCCTGCTCTTGAGATTTATTATTTCTCTATTGTTTTAGTGGCACTTTTTTTTTTAGGGCTGGAGATGGAATCCAAGGCCTTGCACAAGCTTGACAAGTACTGAGCTACCTCTGCAATCTTTTTTTTTTTAAAGCTTGCTAAGATTTGCTAAATAGCTCAGGCTGATCTCAAATTTGCAATTCTTCTGCCTCATCCTCCTAGTAGCTAGAATTATAGGTATGTGCCACTGTGCCCAGCAAAATGGCACTTTTTATCTACCATTCAGTCTCCTTTTCTCCAGGTATGGTGCTGCATTCCCACACCTGTCTCCTGGGTATTCTGAATACAGATCAAGCCCATGCTTGGAAAATGCCAAACTAGGTTCTGTTGTTTGGACCTGATATTCTTACCCACAGAAAAAATGAAAGGTGGGATTTCTTGAGGTCTCCTATATTTAACCACATCACTCCTTGGGGTGTCACCTCAAAGAGCTTTTTGAATAATTTTTCCAAATGAAAGGATTTCCAGTGAGAAGTTCCAATGTCACTCTGAAAAGTAATTTTAGAAATATTTTTCCAGCTAGGCCTGGTAGTGTACTCCTATAATCCCAGCTACTTGGGAGGCTGAGGCAGGAGGACCAACAATTTGAGGTTAGCCTCAGGAACTTAACAAGACCCCATCTCAACTGTCTCAAAATAAAAAATTTGTGCTGAGGATGTGGCTCAATGGTCAAGCACCCTGGGTTCAATCCCCAGAACCAAAAAGAAAAAAGAAAAAGAAAAGAAAGCTAGGTGCAGTGTCACATGCTTATAACCCTAGTGACTTGGGAGGCTGAGACAGGGGGGTTGCAAGTTCAAAGCTAGCTTCAGCAATTTAGCAAGGCCTAAAGCCACTTAGTGATACCCTGTCTCAAAAAATAAAAAGGGCTGCGGATGTGACTCAGTGGTAGAGTGCCTCTGGGTTCAATCCCCAGTAGGACAATTGAATGTAAGGCATGACTCAGGATTTCTTTTGCTATGAAAGACATTATAAGGCAACTGGCAACATCTGAATCAGGTTTCCAAATTAGATAATAGTATTGTAATTTGTTGATTTTTGATAATTATACTGTTATATAAGAAAATAATTTTAATTGTACTGCTATATAAGAGAATGTCCTTGCTTTTAGAAACATACTGATAATTTAGATGTCAAGAAACATTTCTACTACTTTGAAACTAGGAAAAATTTATACACATGTACACATATATACAGAGACAAAGAGCACCTTACAAAGCAAATGTAAAGAAATATTAACATTTGGGGAATCGGACTAAAGGGGATACAGAAATTCTTTGCACTATTTCTTCTCTTTTTTATTTTTAATGTTTTGTTTTTGTCTTGGCACTATTCTTTTTTTCTTTTTAAACCGGAGATTGAACCCAGGGGCACTTAACCACTGAGCCACATCCCAGCCCTTTTTATTTTTTATTTCGAGACAGAGTATCACTAAATTACTTAGGGCCTTGCTAAATTGTTGAGGCTGGCTTTGACGTAGCAACCCTTCTGCCTCAGCCTCCCAAATTGCTTGGATTACAGGCATGTGTCACCACGCCTGGCTATCTTTGTACTTATTCTTGTACTTTCTCTGTAAGTCTACAATGTTATCAAAATTTAAAAAAGGAAAAGTGTTTAAAACTTTTGTGTGTATGGTCTGGGAATTGAACCCAGAGGTGCTCTACCGCTGAACTACATTCCCAGCCCTTTTTATTTTTTCTCTTGAAACAGCATCTTTCTAAATTGCTGAGGGTTTCGCTAGTTACCCAGGTTGGCCTCACACATGTATTCCTCCTGCCTCAGCCTTCAGAGTCACTGGAATTATAGGTGTGTGCCACCGTACACAGCAAAAATAAATAAAGTGGTACATTATTAAAATAACAAACCTTTTAAAAGGAAGGATTTTGAGGTATAGAGAGTGATAGAGTATAGGCCCTAGATTTGATCCCCAGTATCAGAAAAAGAAGAAAAGGGATGGGGTTGTGGCTCAATGGTAGAGCACCTGCCTAGCATGTGTGAGGCATGGGGTTTGATTTTCAGCACCACATATAAATAAATAAAATAAAGGTCCATCAAAAACTAAAAAAAACTTTAAAAAAGAGAGAGAAGAAAAGGAGAAAAAAGTAAAAAGGACAAACAACCCACCGAAGTCCAATGGGAATTAAATTGCCAGAAAAACACCAGCATTGAACAGTTGAATCTTATGTTTGGCTCAAATCACTCACTATGATGGGCATCTCTGCCTCTCCAGTAATTCACAATCTGAAGTACAAAGGATAATGGCAAAAAAGAACCATTATAGGAACTAAATTTATGTGGGAACGTTTTCATCAGTCACCCTCTGAAGGATGATCGAAGAGCAGTGGCAAACAGAAACTTCCTAATAAGCAAAATTTGACATAATTAAATTTTCTGACCAAAGAACTCACGTCACTTCAAAGGATGTGAGTCAGCCAACTGGTACTGGGAACTGATGTGTCCTAGTACATACATTGTCACCAGCTTTGTCTACTCTTTCAGTGTTAATGAGGTGCCTGTCTATGTGGCTGGGAGGATGCGAAATAACTTTCAAAGTTTGACTGTTACATGGTACTGATCTAGAGGATTTGTCCACTTTCTCCCTTTTAATTAAAAATTCTGGTGGGGAAAAACTATACAGCCATAGTCTAGGTAAAGGCTATTTGGATTTAATCCCACAGGCTCAGACAACGAAAGCAAAAACAGACACACATGATTACATCAAACTAAAAAGCTGCTTAATAGCAAAGCAAACAATTGACAGTGTGACGAAACAACCTACAGATTGGGAGAAAATATTTGCAAATCACATCTGATAAGGGGCTAATATCCAAAATGCATAAAGAACTCAGACATCTCAATAGCAAGAAAATAAATAAACTGATTTTAAAATAGGCAGAGCTGGATACAGAGGGACATACTTGTAATCCCAGTGACTCAGGAGGCTGAGATAGGAGGATTACAGGTTCAGGGCCAGCCTCAGTAATTTAGGAAGAAGGCCTTAACAACTTAGACTGTTTCAGAGTAAAAACTACAATGGGCTGGGGAGTGTAGCTCAGTGGTAAAGCACCCTTGAGTTCAATTCCCAGTACCAAATAATAATAAAAAATAAATAATTTTTAAAAAAATTAAAAATGGTGGGCTTGGGCTGTGGCTCAGTGGTAGAGCGCTTGCCTAGCATGCGTGAGGCACTGGGTTCGATCCTCAGCACCACATATAAATAATAAATGAATAAAATAAAGATCCATTAACAACTAAAATATTAAAAAAAAAAAAATGGAGCCGGGCGCGGTGGCTCACGCTTGTAATCCCAGCACTTAGGGAGGCTGAGACAGGAGAATCGGGAGTTCAAAGCCAGCCTCAGCAATGGCGAGGCACTAAGCAACTCAGTGAGACCCTGTCTCTACATAAAACACAAAATAGGGCTGGGGATGTGGCTCAGGGGTCGAGTGCCCCTGAGTTCAATCCCCAGTACCAAAAAAAAAAAAAAAATGGGCAAAGGACCTGAATAGACATTTCTCAAAAGATGATATACAAGTAATCAACAGATATATGCAAAAAAGCTGAATGTCACTGATGATTAGGGAAATAAAAATTAAAACTAAAATGAGATTATCATTTCACACCTGTCAGAATAGCTCTCAGAAAGACAAAAGATACCAAGTGTTGGGTAAGGGTGTGTAAAAAGGATAATCCTTGCACACTATTGATGGGAATGTAAATAAGTACAGCTATTCTGGAAAACAGCATGGAAGTTCCTCAAAAAACTAAAAATACCATATATATTATTTTTGTGTATATATCCAAAGCAATTCTAATAAGTATGTTGGAAAGATATCTGTATTTATAGCCAGGCGCAGTGGCACACCCCTGTAATCCCAGCACTTTGGGAGGCTGAAACAGGAGAATCACGAGTTCAAAGCCAGCCTCAGCAACGGCGAGGCGCTAAGCAACTCAGTGAGACCCTGTCTCTACATAAAACACAAAATAGGGCTGGGGATGGGGCTCAGTGGTCAAGTATCCGGGAGTTAAATCCCCAATATCAAAAAAAATGATATCTGCGTTTCCATGTTCCTTGCAGCATTATTAACAATACCCAAGTTATGGAATCAACCTAAGTGTCCATCAACAGATGGATAAAGAAAACATGGTGGGGCAGGCATTCTGCCACAGGCCTGTAATCCTAGTGGGGGGGGAGAGGCTGGAGGATTATAAATTCAAGGTCAGCCTTGGGAATGTAGTGAGGCCCTAAGCAACTTAGTAGGGATAGGGATGTGGCTCAGTGGTTAAGTGCCCCTGGGTTTAATCCCTGGTTACAAGAAAGGAAAGAAGGAAGGAAGAAAGGGAAAACATGGTGGGAGTTGGGGTTGAATGTGATGACACATGCCTATAATTCCAGCTAGCATGGGGCGGGAAGATTGAAAGTTCAAGGCCAGCTGGGGCAACTAAATGAGGCCCTGTCTCAAAATAAAAATGACTGGGCTCTGGGGATGTGACTCATTGGTAGAGTGCTTGCCTAGCATGAGCGAGGCCCTGAGTTTAGTCCCCAGCTCCAAAAAGAAGAAAATGCCACAATTTGAGTTTACTATAGCAGGTAAGTCTAACCTATTCTGGTATTTTCTCTTCCATGAGAGAAACCATTATATCGACGTAAACAGTGTAAAAAAGAAGAAGAAGAAAATGCAATATATATAATATATATGCACAATGAAATACCATTCCGCCTTAAAAAAGAGAATGAGTTGCCGGGCGCAGTGGCACACACCTGTAATCCCAGCACTTAGGGAGGCTGAGACAGGAGAATCGCGAGTTCAAAGCCAGCCTCAGCAACGACGAGGTGCTAAGCAACTCAGTGAGACCCTGTCTCTACATAAAACACAAAATAGGGCTGGGGACGTGGCTCAGTGGTCGAGAGCCCCTGAGTTCAATCTCCGGTATCCTCCCCTGAAAAGATAAGTATTTGAGATGATGGATATGTTAAATAGCTTGGTTTTATCATTCCATATTGTATATATAACATCAATTTGTATCCTATAAACATATACAATTGTAATTTGTCAACTTATAATAAAGTTATAAAAGTGAAAAAATTGAAAATATTTAAATTTTTTAAATAATTATCTGTGTTTCCTTTCTTATGGAACATCAGATGTCTGATGTCTGGGTGCTTAATTTCATTCTTTCTTTTTCTTTTCTTTTTTTGGTACTGGGGATTAAACCCAGGGGTGCTGAGTTCAATCCACCAAGCTACATCCCTGCCCTTTTTATTTTTTGTTTTGAGACAGGGTCTCATTAAGTTGCCCAGATTGACCCTGAACTTTAAATCCTCCTGCCTCAGTGCCAGGGTCACTGGAATTACAGATGTGACCATCATACCTGCCTATGTGCTTATTTCCTGAAGTTGTAAGATATAAAAAGATCATATCTGGAACTAATCTAGGGAAGAATGGACATCACCTATAGATTGTAGAATGATTAAAAGTGCTCCATTACATTTCCTCTGGATGCAATTTTTTGTTTTGGAGGGGTACCAGGGATTGAACTCAGGGGCCTCAACCACTGAGCCACATCCCCAGCCCTATATTGTATTTTATTTAGGGATGACAGGCTCTCACTGAGTTGCTTAGCGCCTCGCCATTGCTGAGACTGATTTTGAACTCGCAATCCTGTCTCAGCCTCCTGCGCCACCACTCCTGGCTTGGATGCAATATTGAACTTGACTTTAGACCATTTTTCTTTGAAGAGGGATGGATGTATTCATGGTTGTTTATAAAAAAACTGAATCACAGCTGGGTGTTGTGCCTCATACCTATAATCCCTGTGACCAGGGAGGCTGAAGCGGAAGATCCCAAGTTTGAGGCCAGCCTCAACAATTTAGCAAGCTCCTAAGGAACATAGTGAGACCCTGTCTCCAAATAAAAATTAAAAGGGCTGGGAGCTGGGTGCGGTAGTGCACGCCTATAATCCCAGCAGCTCAGGAGGATGAAGCAGGAGAATTGCGAGTTCAAAGCCAGCCTCAGCAATGGCGAGGCGCTAAGCAACTCAGTGAGACCCTGTCTCTAAAACGCAGAATAGGGCTGGGGATGTGGCTCAGTGGTTGAGTACTCCCTGGTACCAAAAAATAAAATAAAATTAAGAAAAAAGAACTGGATCACATTAATGGAAGAGGCATCTTTAGATCTATATGTGTGGAAGGCTGTGCATACATGGTTGGCAGAGAAGTGGCATGTGCTGTTTAATTGGTTGTACCAGTCATAACCACTTCTACAGATCTGCCCTTCCATAGGTTCTGAAAGATAATCCTGGCTTCTTTACAACCTATTGGTTACACAGGAGTAAACCAAAGATACATGCATGACTAAATGAAGAACTGAAAAGATACTTTTTTGCAAGCATCTCATAACCAAGGATCTACAGGTAGTCAATCATAGTCATTGGTGTCTAGGGAGTCATTTCAAGAGTGTCAGGACTTGGGTAATTCTTTGGGTATGCCCAAGAAGAGCGAGGAGAAAGGCGGGTGTCAAGTGCATGCCTGTGATCCCAGCTACTCAGGAGGCTGAGGCATGGGGATTTCAAGTTCAAGATCAGTCTCAGCAACTTAGGGAGGCCCTATCTCAAAATAAAAAGAACTGGAATGTAGCTCCATAATTCAGTACCCTTGGGTTCAATCCCCAGTACGGGGGGGAAAAAAGGCAGGCAGAGGATCTGGGGTTGTGGCTTGGTGGTAGTGCTTGCCCGGCATGCGTGAGGCACTGGGTTCGATTCTCAGCACCACATATAAATAAATAAAATAAAGATCCATCAACAACTAAAAAAAATTTTTTTAAAAAAAGGCAGGGCTGGGGTTGTGGCTTAGCGGTAGAGCGCTCACCCTAGTGCAGACAAGGCACTGGGTTCAATCCTCAGCACCACATAAAAATAAATAAATAAAAATAAAGTTATTGTGTCTGCCTACAACTAAAAAAATATTGAAAAAAAAAAAAGACAGGCAGAGAGTCTAGTCTGTGTACAGAAGCAGGAGAATGGAGCACTTGTGCTGAGAGAAGGAGAAACAGAAACCTAGTGAGAAGCAAAATCTGATTGAACTTCCCTGAGGGCTGTACTGTTCTGTCTTTCCATTACCTCTGAATCTATTCAGATCTACTGAAATTGTAAAACTGCATTTAGACCCCTAAACTTTCAGGCCAGCATTCCCACACACTGCAGTGGAGACCAGGAAGAGAAGGTGGTCACGGGGAGGCAAAAGGGTGAGAATTTTTCAAAGACTCTGGCATAATCAACTTTACCCTGCCCTTGTATGTCCGTGTCATCACTAAGTGGCCACTTGGGGAATTTCTGTTACTCACAAAAAAAGAGGCATTATAGAAGACCTGAGAGGAAGGGAGTGACAGTGGAACCTGATCTGGAAAGAAAAGGATTTAATAACACACATGGAGCCAGGGGCAGTGGTCCATGCTTGTGATCCTAGTGACTCAGGAGGTTGAGGCAGGAAGATCTCAAGTTCAAGGCCAGCTTTTCCACTGAGCAAAACCTTGTCTCAAAGTTAAAAATTAAAAGGAAAGAACATCCCTGGGTTCAATCTCTAGTACTGCAAAAACAAAAACAAAACCAGAACACACATGGAGGTATTGGCCTTGAACAGGAAGAACTACTTCTTCCAGAGAATCAAAAAAGTTCTTAAGCCCAGCATGGCGGATTATGATCCATGCCTGTAATCCCAGTGGCTCCAGAGGCTGAGGCAGGAGGATCACAAGTTCAAAGCCAGCCTCAGCAACTTAGTGAGACTCTGTCTCAAAATAAAACATAAAATATGGGCTGAGGATGTGGCTCAGTGGTTGAACCCCCTGGGTTCAATTTCTGGCACAAAAAAAAATTTTTCTCAGGAACTTATAGATTGATTTAATTATCCTGTAGGCATGGTAATTAAATAGCTATTAGAACTGTTTTATATTTGTTGAATCAACCAACATGAGTTTGCCAAAGTGAACACCATACAATCCATGTTAACTCATTGCTTCATGAAGTCAGATAATCGTCAATAAACTGGCCACTGAGTGCCAGTCTTACCAGAGTAACCATCTTCTAAAGACAATGTTTTTGTACTTAAGTCTCTAAAAATCCACCAATCTCTGAACTCCAGCTTCCTCAGAATCCTACAACTAGAATATTTGCACTCTGCTCTGCTTGGAGAGATGGGTATGCTTATCATCTCTTTCACTAATGTAAGTAATAAATTTAGTAAACATACTCTCTGCTCCAATCAATCCTTCATCCCTTCTGGTTCAAGCCCAGATGTTTCTCATTATGCATAACAAAACCAAACTCTTCAAAATGGCTTAAGCAATAATAAAATGCATTATCTCTCGATACTAGAAATCTAAAGAGAGTGCATGCTTAGGTTCTCTACTCTGTTGCCTCCATGGAAGTCTGGTACTTAGATTGCTTTCCTTCATGGTGACAAGATGAGTGCAGGCATAGCTGGGGCACATGCTGTTAGGTCCAACAAGAAAAGGAAATCCTCTCTGCCACTCAGAGTAAAAATCATTCTTCCATTTTTCTCTAATTGGACCAACTTGTGCACTAACAATGGTCACCTGAGCAATATCATGAGCAATATCATAAGTTGATTAGTAATTGGTTTAAGCCTTGACTCTCAAACCAGTTGTAGCCAAGAGATGGAGACACCTCTCCCTCCCTCTTTCCCTCCCACCCCCTCTCTCTATATATAATGTATGTATGTGTGTGTATATATAACCATATATACACACATATACTTTTTTAAAAAATTAAGATACCCAGCTGGGCGTGGTGGCACAAGCCTGTAATCCCAGCACTTTGGGAGGCTGAGACAGGAGAATCGTGAGTTCAAAGCCAGCCTCAGCAACGGCAAGGCACTAAGCAACTCAGTGAGACCCTGTCTCTATATAAAACACAAAATAGGGCTGATGATGTGGCTCAGTGGTTGAGTACCCCTGAGTTCAATCTCCAGTAACAAAAAATAATAAATAAATTAATAAATAAAATAAGAGATAGCATCTCACTAAGTTGTCCAGGCTGGTCTTGAACACATAATCCTCCTGAGTAGGTGGGACTACAGGCATGCACTACCACATCCAGTTTAAGATAGTTTAAGATGCTTATATTGTAATTGGATTAAACTAATCAGGATCAACTCCCAGAGTTAGGAATAAATTTAGCCTCTTCCAAGTCATCTGGACTTATAGGGGAGGAGTAGATACTGGAACAAAATTAGATTTGTTAAAAATGTTTATTTTTTAGTTGCAGGTGGACACAATATCTTTTTTTTTTTTTATGTGGTGCTAAGGATCGAACCAGTGTCTCACGCATGCTAGGCAAGCACTCTACCACTGAACCATAACCCCGCCCCAAAATTAGATTTTTTAGAAAGGAAGAAGGTAGAAGTGGATGTTAGGAAAACCACCAACAGCATTCACAAAGCTACTGGACCTTTTCTTCCATGGATTTACCCAGTACCCACTTTGTTCTGAAGACTCTCAAGTCCAGATCCTTGAAAGATTAGGTCTGTTTCCATGTGGCCAACTGTGTATTGGATCTGCTATACTCAAATGGTTCACAAACATTTTAACCCATTTCAACCTGTTTCTGTCCCCCTCTCCGCCCCCTACTGTGTGTGTGTGTGTGTGTGTGTGTGTTTCCCTGTGTGCTGAGTATTAGACCCAGGGCCTGTACATGCCAGGCAAGTGCTCTGCCATTGAGCTATGCCCCCATCCCTTTGTTGTGGGCTGTGGTTTCAATTTGCTTTTTCCTAATGACCGATGATGGCAAACATCTTCTCATCTACATATTGCTATCCTCATTTCTTTGGAGAAGTCGCTGTTCAAATCTTTTTCTCATTTTTTGTGGGGAGTACTGGGAATTGAACTCAGGGGTACTCGACCACTGAGCCCACATCCCCAGCCCTATTGTGTGTGTGTGTGTGTGTGTGTGTGTGTGGTTTTGTGGGTTTTTTTTGGTACTGGAGATTGAACTCAGGGGCACTCGACCATTGACCGCATCCCCAGCCCTATTTATGTAGAGACAGGGTCTCACTGAGTTGCTTAGCACCTCGCCGTTGCTGAGGCTGGCTTTGAACTCACGATTCTCCTGTCTCAGCCTCCCAAAGTGCAGGGATTACAGGCATGCACCATTGTGCTTGGCTTACCCATTTTTAAAATTTTTTTTTTTTGGTACTGGGGATTGAACTCCCCAGCCCTGTTTTGTGTTTTATGCAGAGACAGGGTCTCACTGAGTTGCTTAGCGCCTTACCATTGCTGAGGCTGGCTTTGAACTCGCGATTCTCCTGTCTCAGCCTCCCTAAGTGCTGGGATTACAGGCTTGAGCCACCACGCCCAGCAAGCTTGTTTTCTTTTTACTCTTCAACTTTTAGAGCTCTTTATTCTATATATAAGTCCTTTATCAGAACTGTAATTTGTAAATATTCTCTCCCAGTTTGTGGCTTGTCTTTTCATTCTCTTAATGATATTTTCAGAGTGGAAATTTTATTGAAGTTCAATTTATCATTTTTTTCTTTTATGGATACTTTTGATCTTCTAACTAAGAAATATTTGCACCAGGCACAGTGTCACACACCTATAATCCCAGCACTTAGGGAGGCTGAGACATGAGAATTGCCAGTTCAAAGCCAACCTCAGCAATGGCGAGGCGCTAAGCAACTCAGTGAGACCTTGTCTCTACATAAAACACAAAATAGGGCTGGGGATGTGGCTCAGTGGTTGAGTAGCCCTGAGTTCAATTCCCGGTACCAAAAAAAAAAAAGAAAGAAAGAAAGAACAAAAGAAATATTTGCCCAAACTATAGCCACAAAAACCTTTATCCTTTTCTTCTAGAAGTTTTGGAGTTTTATGTGTATTGAGGTTTATGATCCATTTTGAGTTAACTTTTGTGCATAGTGTGAGGTAAAGTTCTCTCTTGTACACCTTTTTGGGGGTTGGTACTGGGGATTTAAACAGGATGCTTTACCACTGAGTTATATCCCCAGCCCTTTATTTATTTATTTGTTTGTTTATCTATTCATTCATTGGTACTGGGAATTGCTGAGCCACACCCCCATTCCTATTTCCTTTTTATTTTGAGACAGGGCCTTACTAAGTTGCTTAGGACTTTGCTAAATTGCTGAGGCTGGCCTGGAACTTGAAATCCTCCTGCCTCAGCCTCCTGAGTTGCTGGGATTACAGGTCTGAGCCAGTGCACCCAGCTTTTTATACACTTTTAAAAATTGTAGCTATTCAAATGCTACAGAACCATTTGTTGAAGAGACTATCCATGATTTGGAGCTGTAGCTTAGTGGTAGAGGTCTGCCTAGCACGTGTGAGGCACTAGGTTTGATCTTCAGCACCACACGAAAATAAAATAAAGGTATTGTGTTCATCTACAACTAAAAAAATTAAAAAGAAAGAAAAGAGTATCCATTTTTCAAAGATTTGTCTTTGTACTTTTTTTGAAAGTCAATTGACCATAAATATGTGAATCTATTTCAGGACTTGATGGTTTTCCACTAGTGAATGTGTCTATTCTTTTGCAAAACCACACTGTTTTTCTGGTGCTGCCGATCAAACCCAAGGCCTCATACATGGTAGGAAAATGCTCTACCACTGAGTTATAGCCCCAGTCCCCAAACCACACTGTATTGAGTGCTCTAGTGTTACAGTAAATTTTGAAATCAGGTAGCACAAGTACTGCTACATTATTATCTCTACCAAATTATTTGGCTATTTTACAAAATTTTTTTGGATGTTTGCATTTTCACATGAATTTTAGAATGCATATATATATATATATATATATATATATAGACAGAGAGAGAGAGAGAGAGGGAGAGAAAGAGAGAGAGAGAGAATACATATATAGACCATATATTATATGTGTGTGTGAGTGTGTGTATATATATATATTTTTTGCACCCGGGATTGAACTCAGGGACACTCGACCACTGAGCCACATCCCCAGCCCTATTTTGTGTTTTATGTAGAGACAGGGTCTCACTGAGTTGCTTAGTGCCTCGCTGTTGCTGAGGCTGGCTTTGAACTCCCGATTCTCCTGTCTCAGCCTCTCTAAGTGCTGGGATGACAAGCGTGCACCACCACACTCGGCTAGACCATATATATATTTAAAAGCCTGATAGGATTTTTAAAACAATTTTTTTAGTTGTTAATGGATATTTATTTATATGCGGTGCCAAGAATCAAACCCCCTTCCTCACACATACTCTCTAACACTGAGTTACAACTCCAGCCCCCTGATAGGATTTTGATTAGGATTGTGTTGAGTCTACAATTGTGAGAATTAACATTTAAGAATATTATTGCAGGGCTGGGGTTGTGGCTCAGTGGTAGAGTGCTTGCTCGCATGTGTGAGGCACTGGGTTCAATTCAGCACCACATATAAACAAATAAAATAAAGGTCCACCAATAACTAAAAATATAAAACAAAACAAATATTATTGCAGCCAGGTGTAGTGGTGCATACTTGTAATCCCAGCTACTTGGGAGGCTGAAACAAGAGGATCACAAGATCAAGGTCACTCTAGGCACCTTAGCCAACCCTGTCTCAAAATAAAAAATTATAAGGTCTAAGCATGTAGCTCAGTGATAAGAGCATCTATGGGTTCAACCCACAGTATTGCAAACAAAAGAAAAGAATATTTTTGTTTTGCCACCCATGAACACATGAACATAGATTTGTTTAGATCTTTGGTTTTTCTCAGCAATGCTTTCTAGTTCTTTTTGTCATTATCCCTAAAACTTTTATTAAATTTTTTTTGCACTGGTGTTTTAACACAGGCATACTTTACTACTGATCCACACCCCCGGCCCTTTTTACTTTTTATTTTGAGACAGGGTCTTGCTGTGTTGCTTAGGGCTTCATTATGTTGCCGAGGCTGGCCTTGAACTTGAGACTCCTGCCTCTAGACTCACTGAGGTTGCAGGTGTGCACCATCATGCTTGGCTCTAGCAAATCTTGGCAGACATATAATAGAGATGGGTTGATGTGAGATCAGGGATCAGGAATAGGGACAGGTTTCCTAATTCTGTCATTTGTCATCCCTGCTAGAGTCTAGTGTCTGCCCCTGTGACAAAATGAAATACAGTGCAGCCTTCTCTTTAGGCTTTGTGGAACCAAAACTGAGCTCCTTTTGCCTCTTTCCCAGTTCTTTTCTTGTTGTTCTGGGGATTAAACCCAAGAGTGCTTTACCACTGAACTAATCCCAGCTCTTTTATTTATTTATGTATTTATTTATTTTCATTTTTAATTTTGAGACAGGGTCTCACTAAGTTTTTGAGGCTGGCCTAGAATTTGGGATCCTCCTGACTCAGCCTCCTTGAGTCACTGGGATTACAGGTGTGAGCCCCCCCGCCCCCCAGCAGAAATGCTTTTTATGTAAGGCAGACATAATCTACCACTATAGGTCCTTGGACTCTGATCAAGATAGAAAGTGGGGCTGGTAAATATGGCTGTAGAGGGTGATGTGGACAGGATGGAGAGCAGAGCTTTTTTGTTGCATCTAGTTCCTCCTCATGTAGCACTTGTGAATAAAGCACCATCTCTAAAGGAATTGTCACTGTCCCTCTGTCTACATCCTGGTGCCTTTCTCTCTGTACTTTTGGAATTTCCAAGGACAAGGACTGGTGCTTTGGCACTCAGGAAGGGGGAAGGGATAGTGGGTGGAAAGAAGCATCTTCAGAGTTTCATAATGTAGTGAAAAGAGTTATTTTCTAATAGTCAAGGGATTTTTATCTCAAATCCTACCTCTGCCATCACTTTCCTGGTGGCCTTGAACAAGTCATTTTCACTCTATAAATTATAATGAGAAATTGAATCAGATGAGATTCCTTCAATCTCAAAAATTTTATTCTTTTCTTTCTCTTTCTCTTTTTTTTTTTTTTGGATGGGGGGTAGTACTGGAGATTGAACCCAGCTGTGCTCTACCACTGAGATCCAGTCCTTTTTTTTTTTTTTTTTGATACCAGGGATTGAACCCAGGGACACTCAACCACTGAGCCATATCCTTAGACCTTTTTATATTTTATTTTGATCCAGGGTCTCGCTGAGTTGCTTAGGGTCGCTAAATTGCTGAGGCTAGCTTTGAACTTGTAATCCTTCTGCCTCAGACTCCTGAGCTGCTGGGATTACAGGCGTGCACCACCATGCCCAGCCCGAGTCCTTTTTTTATCTTTATTTTGAACAAGGTCTTGCTAAGTTCCAGAGTCTGGCCTCAAATTTATCATCCTCCTGCCTCAGCCTCCAGAGTAGCTGGGAGTATGGACCATTACACTAGGCTTTTTTTTTTTTTTTTTTGGTACCGGGGATTGAACTCAGTGGTACTTGACCACTGAGCCATATCCCCAGCCCTATTTTGTGTTTTATTTAGAAATGGGGTCTCACTGAGTTGCTTAGTGTCTTGCTTTTGCTGAGGCTGGCTTTGAACTCATGATCCTCCTGCCTCAACCTCCCAAGCCACTGGGCTAGTTTTTTCTTTTGATGTAAGTAAGTCATTGGATCTTTTTCCTCAAATCTGTTCATTACACTTTTCTTGATCCCAAAGGGATAGACTGTTTGTTACATGCTCTATTTTCCAGGTTCTCTTGCCTTCCTAATAGGTTTGGCCAGTTAGACTGTACAGGAGATTGGAGGGCTGGAGGAGAGGGGAGGCTACAGTATTTCTCCACTGCTCTCTGCTCCAGGTGGTGTATCTAGCAATGATTGTATCTTTCCTATCTCCATGGACCCAGTTACCTGGTATGTTCCAGAAGATACTCTTAAGTTATTATAATAAATTCTCCTTTATGCTTTAAAAAAAAGAGAAGAAGAAGTAAGAAATCAGAGGGCCAGCTATTTTAATGGGACAGCAGAAGCCTAGAATTCTGTTCCAGCATCTTTTCTCTAGTGAAGAAAAAATAAATCCAATGCATTGAAGTTTTCTTTTTCTTTCTTTCTTTTTTTTTTTTGGTACTGGAGATTGAACTCAGGGGCACTCGACCACTGAGCCACATCCCCATCCCTATTTTGTGTTTTATGTAGAGACAGGGTCTCACTGAGTTGCTTAGCGCCTCACCATTGCTGAGGCTGGCTTTGAACTCGCACTCCTCCTGTCTCAGCCTCCCTAAGTGCTGGGATTACAGGCTTGCACCACTGTGCCCGGCCATTGAAGTTTTCTTAACTGCCAGATTTTTAAGATGATTCTGGGTGGGCAGAAGAGTAGACATGGCCCTGAGTGAATGACTGGCACAAAGTCACACAGGAGTAGTCTGAAAGGCCAGGTGGTAGCCCACGGGGCTCACCTGACCCAGGACCGGGCACTCTTCCCTGTCATCTCCTTCACACTCATCCCTGATTCAAAACCCCAAACCCCCTAGCACCCAGTCTGCATCTGTCTCACCTCTGAGTTTCTCATATGGAGTCATCAAGTCTCATGATGATTTATTGTCCTTAAGAGACCCTCTGTTCCCCAGCACCCCAAGAAAACTAAACATCAAACATTATCTTAGGCCGGGTGCAGTGGTACATGCCTATAATCCCAGCAACTTGGGAGGCTGAGGCAGAAGGATTGCGAGTTGAAAGCCTCAGCAACTTAATGAGGCCCTAAGGACTTGGTGAGACCCTGTCTCAAAATAAAAAAAAATTTTTTTAAAGGTCTGGGGGTATGGTTCAGTGGTTAAACACCCCTGGGTTCAATTCCTAATATCAAAAAAAAAAAAAAATCATTATGTTGGGACTGGGGAGAGTGCTTGCCCATCCTTCTTGAGTTGCATCTCCAGCGCTACAAAAAAGGAAAAACAAAAACAAAATCCCCAAACATCATCTTAATTAGCCAGCAGAGGGCCAGATGTTGAATATGTTAGAATCCTTGAAAAAGCCTCACTCTTTTACCTACCCACCTTCCATGTTGTCTTTTTTTTAAAAAATTAATTTAGTTTTTTAGTTGTAGGTGACAGAATATCTTTATTTTATTTTTATGTGGTGCTGAGGATCGAACCCAGTGCCTCCCACGTGCTAGGCGAGCACGCTACCACTGCGCCATAACCTCAGCCCCCATGTTGTCGTATACCCCAGTGTAGCTCCTGCTGTGCAGAGAGATGGCCAATGAAAGGTGATAACTGAGTGAGGCATTTTTTCCAATTGGGACTGAGATCATGGGGAGACAGGACAAAGTGTGGTGAGAGCATGTCTCAGGGCCCATGGTGCTGAAACGGTGCTTGGGGAGTAGAGGAGAGAGTGGGGTTACTGTTGAACTTTGGCTACACAGATCAGAATGGGAAGGTGAAGCGGCAGTGGGGGTGACACAGGCTGGAAGGACAAAATAATCTAGAGCAGACAAAGAACTCAAGGCATGCCCAGGTCCACCCAGGTCTGCACAGGCCCAGTGGGCCCAGTGTTCCCAGCAGAGGTTGAGGGAACAGGAAGCTGTGACTTCCTCTCTCCTTTCCCTCCCTGTGCTTACCCTCAAGGTCACTTGATGAATTCCAACCTGTGTTTTAGTTGGCACTGTGCCCTGGGCATAATGACAATAGCTGCTCAGTGTCCAGCTACCCTTCACCACAAACACTGCAAGCTTCTCCTTTGAAATAGCAGTCATTCATGCATAGACCTACAAAGTGCTGTCTCACATGTATTATCTTAATTCATTACACCAATTTCATCAAACAGACATTGTCGTCGTCGTCATCATCATCATCATCATCATCATCATCATCATTATTATTTTGTACTGGGGATTGAACCCAGGGGTGCTTAACCACTAAGCCACACCCTCAGCTCTCTTGTATATTTTATTTAGAGACCGGGTCTCACTAAGTTGCCTCGCTAAGTTGCTGGGGCTGGCTTTGGACTTGTGATCCTCTTGCCTCAGCCTCCCAAGCTGCTGGGGTTACCACCATGCCCAGCCAGAGACTTTTATTTGAAAAAAAAAAAAAAAATCCCCCCGACTGATGATTGAACCCAAGGCCTTGCACATGCTAGGCAAGTACCCCAGCACTGAGGTATCCCCCCTCCCCCCACATTTTCTCTTTCTTCTCTCTCTCCTTTTGTTTTTGTTTTGCTTTTTTTTTTTTTTTGAGGTTTTTTTGAGGTCTTGCTTTGTTGCCCACAGCAAGTAGAAAGAAACTCCTGGATTCAGATGATCTTGCTGCCTCAACCTCCTGTGTAGCCAGGACTATACATGTGTGCCACCATCCCTGGTTAACCCTGAAAATTTTGTTTTGTGATGCTGGGACTGAACCCAGGATCTTATGCATGCCAGGAAAACTCTCTACCACTGAGTTATATCCCCAGTTCTTTTTATTTGTGGGACAGGATCTCACTAAGTTACTCAGGCTATCCTTTTATTTTTTGTACTGGGGATTGAACTCAAGGGTACTTGACCACTGAGCCACATCCCAGCCCTATTTTGTGTTTTATGTAGAGACAGGGTCTCACTGAGTTGCTTAGCGCCTCGCCGTTGCTGAGGCTGGCTTTGAACTCAGGATTCTCCTGTCTCAGCCTCCCTAAGTGCTGGGAGTACAGGCGCCACTGCGCCCAGCTAAGGCTATCCTTGAATTTTTGATTCTCCTTTCTCAGTCTCCTGAGTAGCTGGGATTATAAGTACATGCCACTGCACCTGGTTAATCCCCAAAACTTTTAAGCAAGGAAACAGTCTCAGGGAAGTAAAGTAACTCACCTGTAGACACACAGCTTGGGAGTAGCAGATGTAGGACTGGAGGTCTGCTCCCTTCTCTCAGACACTTGTCCTGATCTCTGCCTCTATGCTCCTTCTCTAGCCCCTTCCCCTGGGCCCCAAGAGAGCACTTTCTGCAAAGAGGGCCTCTGCACACTGTTAGGAGTAGAGGGAAGCCAGGAGCAGTGGCACACACCTGGGATTACGGACTCAAGAGGCTTAGGCAGGAAGATCACAAGTTTGAGGCCAAACTGGGCATTTTGGGGAGGCCTTAGCTCAAAATTGAAACAAAAACAAAACCTACAACAATAGAAAGCGCTAGGGATGTAGCTTGATGATAGAACACTTGCCTAGCACCTATGAGGCCTTGGTTTGATTCCTATCATTCCTGAGCCAAGAAATCTCTGGCTATCTCCCTGGGGTGCAAGCTCGGGGCTGCCCTCCAGTGAAATAATTCCCTCTTCTCCCTTTGTCATTGCAGAGAGCTTGCTCTCTTTCTCTCTCTCTCTCTCTCTCACACACACACACAATTTATTCACAAGTTTCCTTGATGTGCCCCACCCACTCTGGCCTTGCCCCACAGGGAACAGTTAGGCTGTTCCATTCACACCCCTCCCTCTGAGGTTGGGTGTGGGCTGAGGCTCCTGCTGGCTGAAGGCCCCAGAGAAGCACTTACACCCTGAGCCTCCTGCTGAGAGCCTGTGGTGGCCCCCGCCAGTCTGGCAGGCACTTGCTGGCTCTTCTATTCCACACCACCAACCTCCGATGTCCTGCGATGCCCACACCCAATACCTCTTCCCCTCTACCCACATTCTTCTGGGTCAACGCCTCTGGAAGCAGCGTGCTGAGTGCTGATGATGCTGGGATGCCTGTCCAGTTCCTCGCCCTCAGGGTCACGGTTGCTTTGGCCTATGGGATTGTAGGGGCCATCGGCTTGCTGGGGAATTTGGCTGTGTTGTGGGTACTGGGTAACTGTGCTCGGAGAGCCCCTGGCCCACCTTCTGACACCTTCGTCTTCAACCTGGCTCTGGCGGACTTGGGGCTGGCACTTACTCTCCCCTTCTGGGCAGCAGAGTCAGCACTGGACTTCCACTGGCCCTTTGGAAGTGCCCTCTGCAAGATGGTCCTGACAGCCACTGTCCTCAACATCTACGCCAGCATCTTCCTCATCACAGCACTGAGTGTTGCCCGATACTGGGTGGTGGCCATGGCTGCGGGGCCAGGCACCCACCTCTCGCTCTTCTGGGCCCGTGTGACCACCCTGGCAGTGTGGGTGGCGGCTGCTCTGGTGACGGTGCCCACGGCTATCTTCGGGTCTGAGGGTGAGGTGTGGGGTGTGCGCCTCTGCCTGCTGCGCTTCCCCAGCAGGTACTGGCTGGGAGCCTACCAGCTGCAGAGGGTGGTCCTGGCTTTCATGGTACCCTTGGTCATCATCACCACCAGCTACCTGCTGTTGCTGGCCTTCCTGCGGCGGCGGCAACGACGGCAGGACAGCAGAGTTGTGGCCCGCTCTGTCTGTATCCTGGTGGCCTCCTTCTTCCTCTGTTGGTTCCCCAACCATGTGGTCACTCTCTGGGGTGTCCTGGTGAAGTTTGACCTGGCGCCCTGGAATAGCACTTTCTACACCATCCATACCTACGTCTTCCCTGTCACCACCTGCCTGGCACACAGCAACAGCTGCCTCAACCCTGTGCTGTACTGTCTCCTGCGGCGGGAGCCCCGGCGAGCTCTGGCAGATACCTTCAGGGATTTGCGATCGAGGCTGTGGCCCCAGGGCCCAAGCTGGGTGGAACGCGTGGCCCTAAAGGAGGTAGGCAGGCAGTGGGTGGCAAGTGCGCCCCAGGAGAGTGGTCCTTCTACCATGCTCATGAACATGGACAAAGGGACACCTGGGTGAAGGCTACAAGCTGAACACTCTACTTTTTTCTGGGATCTGCAGGTGCAGGATCCACACATTCTAAGCTGCCCTCTCTGCCAGGCTGCAGTATCCTCAGGAAATATTCTGACCTTTGATCACCAACTCTGGGTGTGGTGGAATGGGGAGGCCAGGGCCAGGGAAAGAGCTGGGTGTGACAAAGCTTATGGAGGTGGAAAAGAAGAGGAACTGAGAATAAACCTCTGGATCACCTATAAATTGTCTTGACCTTTTTTCCCAGTTCTACCTCCAGGACAGTGTGGGACGGTTTTTGCTCCATTTCTGCCTTTTGTAAGAATTTCCAGGAAATTTTCCCCATGGGGGTCTAGGCTAATGGATCAGAGGTCGGTGCCTATCTCCCTCTGTCCTCCCCACCCTTACCTCTAAACAGGGTATTTCTTTTCCTTATTTGGTACCAACATTCAAAATGCCCTTCTTCCCCTGGCCATCCCCCTCTTACCATCTTAGGGGTGCCCACAGAAACTTGATGCCTGTAGAAGACTCAGCCTCAAAAGCTGTAGCTCTCCTGCAGCTCCCCGAGATGCAAAGTGTGGGATCTTGCTAGAATCCCTAGCACCTGCCAGATCCTTGGTGTAAATCCCCGCTGCTGGCTCTCTCCTTGAATTAGTATTTGAAAGGTGTGGTGGTGCATGCCTGTAATCCCAGCTGCTTGGGAGGCTGAGGCAGGAGGATCATGAGTTCAAAGCCAGCCTCAGTAATTTAGTGAGGCCCTAAGCAATTCAGCAAGCCAAATAAAATACTAAAAAAAATACCAAATAAAATACCAAAAAAAAGAGCTGGGGATGTGGCTCAGTGGTTGAGTACCCCAGGGTTCAATCCTCAGTAGTACCCTCCAGAAAAATAAAAGTGATAACAGCAAGTTAAAGACATGCATGGGGCAAACGGCGGTGAAAGATGCAGAAAGGAGTGGAGGGAAAAGGAGGCATAAGGTAGGGCCAGAGAAGTGGAAACCACAGAAAATGGTGCGAGTCTTCCTCCCTACCCTGAATGCATAGCTCTAAGTATCAACATATGTGTCAGAGCACCTGGATTTTCACCTTTACCTCAGACAAGTTACTTTACTGCTCTGTGCCTTAGTTTCTAATCTGTAAAATGGGTTGAGGATTCAACAATGCTAGAAATAAAGTGGTTTTGCTGTTATTCTCACATAGGATGTAAAATGGAGATGAAGGAAAAGGAGGAAATAAAGGGGCAGCTAGGAGACAGGAGTGGCAGCACCATGGTCTTTTTTAGAATGATTTTACATGCCGCGGATAACAAAAGTCTCACATAAAAAACTAAGGAGTAAACTCCTCTCAAAGATGGGTATCCAGGACAGAGGGCTCCCCTTTGTTTTTTCCAGGGATTGAACCCAAGGGTACTTAACCACTGAGCCACATCCCCAGCCCCCCCTCCCTGGCCCTGCTTTTTTTGGGTGCTGGGGACTGAACCCATGGTCTTGTGCACGCAAGGCAAACACTCTACCAACTAAGCTATATCTAGCCCTTCCCAGACCTTTTTTATATTTTATTTAGAGATGGTCTTGCTGAGTTACTTAGCACCTCGCTAAGTTGCTGAGGCTGGCTTTGAACTCGCAATTCTGCCTCAGCCTCCCAAGCTAGCTGCTGGGATTATAGGTGTGCCCACTGCACCTGGCTCCCGTTTTTTTGTTTTTTGGGTGGGGGGTATCAGGGATTGAACTTAGGGGTACTCGACCACTGAGCCACATCCCCAGCCCTATTTTGTATTTTATTTGAAAATACGGTCTCACTGAGTTGCTTAGTGCCTTGCTTTTTGCTGAGACTGGCTTTGAACTCACAATCTTCCTGTCGCAGCCTCCTGAGCCACTGGGATTACAGGTGTAAGCCACCATGCCCAGCCTCCTGTTTTTAATGATGGTTAGGCATTAGAAGGGAGTTTTGGAGAGGAGTCCTTGGAAAGAAAGGAAGAAGCAGAAGGAAGATGTGGCAGAGGTCCCTATTCCATTGTTCCCACCACTGTCCTCAGGACCAAGCTCTCTAGCACACTTTGTAGCACCAGCCACTCAAGGTCCAGAGCAGCAGCACTGAAGGGGAGATCAAGTGCCTGCAAGCTCCATTCTCTGCCCCAGTACCATTCAGTTGCTGAGAAGAGACCATCCAATTTGCAGCATATTAAGCAATGGGAAAGAGATTTAATTAGCCTCTTGATGTTTAATTTCCTCTTTTTGATAATGTTTAAACTGGTTACAAAACTCCAGGCCAGTTCCCAGCCAATTCAGGAAGATGGAAAATCCCCCCCTAAGTATCCCTCTTCCCACCTCCAGCAGCTCCCTGATGACCTGGCTGGTCTCCGGATATTGGCTCCTCTGGGGGCATCTTGGCTTTATGGGAACCGGAGGTAAATATTGACAAAATTTACAAAGGCCCAAGTCAGAGACAAGTGAATGCACATAGACTTGCCTCTGGAGGAGGGTAGGAGAGAGAGGAAAGGGGCAATGGAAGGGGGAGACTGGACAGGGTTGGATCTCCTCCAGGAATGGAAGGTTTGGCTCCTGGAGAATAAAGCCACAGAACTCTGAAACTGCAGGAGGAGGCCTGGCATGGTGGAGCATGCCCACAATCCCAGCAATTTGGGAACTGAGGCAGGAGAATCCCAAGTCTCAGTCAGTCTCAAAATTAAAAATAATTGGGGGACTGGGGTTGTAGCTTAGCGGTAGAGCGCTTGCCTCGCATGCGTGAGGCACTGGGTTCGATCCTCAGCACCATATAAGGCAATAAAATAAAAGACATTGTGTCCATCTACAATTAAAAAAAATATTTTAAAAAAATAATTGGGGGGCTGGGATTGTAGCTCAGCGGTAGAGCGCTTGCCTCGCATGCGTGAGGCCCTGGGTTCGATCCTCGGCACCACATACAAAGCAATAAAATAAAGACATTGTATCCATCAACAACTAAAAAAAAATTTAAAAAAAAAAAATAAATAAAATAAAAAAATAATTGGGGATGTAACACAGTGGTAAGGCACCCCTGGGTTTAATCACCAGAACCAAAAACCACTCCCCCCCCAAAAAAAGATTAAAAAGCAGCAAGAAGGATAGAGGTTCAGTCTGAGTTTTCAAAAGTAGAATTATGGAGGTGAGAAGGGTCAGAATGGTGAAAGCTGGGAGGAATCTGGCTGTCAGGAACAAGCACATCAGAGAAATGCTTTGGCACCACACTTTGGGGCTTTGGTACAGGAATGGCACCACCGGGACTAAAACAATGCTGTTCTCCAGGGAGCTGAGGGCTTCTCCACACCCGAGCTCTGGGGTGTCTCCAGGTTTCCCCATTTCTCTCCTGACTTGGTAGGGGAGGAATGACATTCCCTTTCCTTGGTAGTCTCTGGATGTGCTCTACCACCCCCACTCATCCCTACCAGTCTTTCTCCTTCCACTCCACCTTTACAGGTTTGGGTCCTGGCTGCTTCTGGGTGACTTGGAGAACAGACGCTAAGGTTTGTGTCAGTGTTTAAACTTAAAGCTCTGGTATTTTTTTAAAAAATATTTTTTAGTTGTAGATGAACACAATACCTTTATTTATTTTATGTGGTGCTGAGGATCGAACCCAGTGCCTCACAGGTGCGAGGCAAGCGCTCTACCACTGAGCCACAACCACAGCCCCGAAGCTCTGATATTTTTAGGCAGACTAGCTCAGGGGTCAGAGGCAGAAGTGAAGGGCTGGGGCTGGGGATATAGCTCAGTTGGTAGAGTGCTTGCCTTGCATGCACAAGGCCCTGGGTTCAATCCCCAGCACCACAAAAAAAAAAAAAAAAAAAGTGAAGGGCTGGAACTAGGACTGGCTTCTTCCTGGCTTAGCATATTTTTTGCACCCAGCATATAAAACGAGGACTTTTTCTACCTCCTAGGATTGCAATAATGGATGAGATAAAGCTCCTTGTAAGTTCCAGATGCTGGTTGAGTGGAGGGGGCCAGCTGTGCCAAGCCTATCCCCATGAAATTTAAGTCCTTCTTTCTATGTGGGGTCCTGAGCCCCTTCTTTCATCTTACCCCATAGGCGCCAGCAGTGTATGCATGCACACCAGCATGTACACAACCCCACTCTTCCCCCGCCCCTGTGGCCCAAGTGAAGGGTTTTAACCAGAAACAAGAAGTGAAATGAGGCAGAAACGAGAACTGAAACCAGAGGCAAAGAGCAAATGAGGTGCTCCTATGGAGGCTGACACTAGGGACAACCAGGGCAGGATGGGGGTTGGATTTGAAATGAATGACACTGGGGAGAGGGTAACAGGAACTGTGCTAAAGCGGGCAAGAGGCAGATGTGCCTTCTGGGTACAGCATACAAATAAGATGAAAGGAAGTTTTCTAATATTGGCATCCCCAACAGCTGCTAGAACCTCACTAAGTGCCACTTTTTTAAAGGGGGGTGGGGCGGGTACTGGGAATTGAACCCATGTGCTCAACCACTGGCCCAAATCCCCAGCCCTTTTTAAAAATTTTATTTAGAGACAGGGCCTTGCTGTTTCTGAGGTGGCTTTGAACTTATTTTTTTTTTTTTTTGGTACTGGGGATTGAACTCAGGGGCACTCAACCACTGAGCCACACCCCCAGTCCCATTTTTGTGTTTTATGTAGAGACAGGGTCTCACTGAGTTGCTTAGCGCCTCGCCATTGCTGAGGCTGGCTTTGAACTCGCGATTCTCCTGTCTCAGCCTCCCTAAGTGCTGGGATACAGGCTTGAGCCACCGCGCCCGGCTGGCTTTGAACTTATGATCCTCCTGCCTCAGCCTCCCGAGCTGCTGGGATTACAGGCGTGCACCACCGTACCTGGTGTGCCACTTCATTTTTAACCTCTCATTCTTTTGGTGGAGTAGCAGTACTGGACTGAAACCAGGGCCTTGTGTATGCAAGATAAGCACTCTGCTACTGAGCTACATGCAGAGTGTTTTTTCTTTTTTACTGAGGACTGAACCCAGGGGCACTTAACCACTGAGCCACATCTCCAGCCCTTTTAAATTTTGAGACAGGATCTCACTAAGTTGTTTAGGGTCTTGCTAAGTTGCTAAAGCTGGTCTTGAACTTGTGATCCTCCTGCCTCGGCCTCCTGAGCTGCTGGTATTACACACATCCTCCACTGTGCCTGGCTAGCCCTTTCTCTTAGAGACAAGGTCTCACTCAATTACCCAGGCTGGCCTTGACCTTGTAATCCTCCTGCCTTAGCATCCTAAGTAGCTGAGATTACAGGCATGCGCCACCATGTCCAAAATAACTGTGCATTTTAAAGGATTTGCAGCAGCTTTATTCATTAGTGCCCCCTCTCTTCAGTGAGGCAGAGGACACTTCTGGTGAGACCATGAGACCCATACAGAGGAATCTGGGTCACTGCCTGGCTTGCGCTATCACCGTCACCCTTAGAACTAGCAGATATTAGCCAGGCGCAGTGGCGCAAATCTGTAATCCCAGCACTTAGGGAGGCTGAGACAGGAGGATTGCGAGTTCAAAGCCAGCCTCAGCAATGACGAGGCGCTAAGCAACTCAGTGAGACCTTGTCTCTACATAAAACACAAAATAGGGCTGGGGATGTGGCTCAGTGGTCAAGTGCCCCTGAGTTCAATCTCCAGTACCAAAAAAAAAAAGAGAGCTAGCAGATATTACAAGACAGCACCTTATGGGGTTTCAGGTCTTTAATATTCCCTGCTTGATCTTTTTCTTTTTTTTTTCTTCTTTTTTTAAACAATCATATTGGCAGAAAAGTGGAGCTGGTGGGCATTGGGGGAGTCCACTGAAAAATCCCCCAAATTCACGCTGAGGTTTCAGGTTATGGTTGCTGAGGTGGGAGATGAAGTCAGGATTCATACAGATTTCCCAACCCACCCTAGAACTTTTTCCAAATGGCTGACAAAGAGGGTCAGATAGGAGCCCCATTACTATAGATGAAGGGAGAAGTCACTGTCTCTCCACTCCTCTCTCAAGTTTCAGAGGTGGAAATAGAAGGCTACGATCTCTAACTGCCTACAATCTTCTCTTAAAAGTATAAAACACGTGCAGTTGGCTTTGGTACAAAAAAGAAAAGAAAAGAACAGTAAAACATTCTGGTCCCTGTGGGTTTTCTCTCTCACCCCCAATAAACCACTATGGCCACCCTAACTTCTATGCCATCAACTCTGGAAAGCCAGGTTTTATCTCCCAGGGGTTTCCTGGAGGCTGGAGAGAAGGAAGAACAGTAGTAAGAGGTGGAGGGGAGCAGGGAGAGGGACATGGCCCTGCCCACAGCCCTCCTTAAAGGGGCAGTAGGGTCCTGCGGCTGTAGCCTCTTGTCAAAGATGTGTGTTGCTGGGGAGGTGTCAGGGCTAGAACCCATCAGCTGCATGGTTAAGCCTGAACATACCCCAGTAGTGTTAAAGGACAAGGCCCCCTGATCCCTATGGCTTGGTTCCCATGTCCCTGGTCCTTTAAATCTCCCCTCTCCCCCCATAACTAATAAACAATAAATAAATAAATTTTCCTAAAGTAGAGGGAAGAAGGCATGAAAAATTGGCATCTGTGGTGTAGCTTTTGGATGCCACCAAGGGGATATTGTGGCCTAAATCCCCCTGCTTGCTAAATGGCCCCAGGTATCCAAGGATTCCAAGAGCTGGCAAGGACAATCAGCAGTTCTTTCAAATGTTCCCTCATCATTGGCAGATTGGAGTCACCAAGTTTGCCCCCCTCGGTAATGTTCTTCAGTGGGGTGCAGCACAGGGGAGAGGGGCCCCCTTAGCTCTCTGAAGCCACAGGCTCCCCATCACGGCTCTCCGTCTCCTCCGGGATGTCCTGCATTCGAGTGAAGTCTGCAGAAGACAGGGTAAAGCAGTGAGTGAACTGAGTCTCCCATGAGGAACTGCATCCCTATGCTAAGGCCTTCCCACCTGCGGGTCAGGGGCTCTGAGAGCCGTGGAAGCATGACTCCTCAAAGGAGGAGAAAATCATTGTCAACCACCAGCAGCATGTCCCCACCTAGGTACTTGGTGTACTTTGTAAGTACACAGATAAACAATTTGATCGCTAAAATACAAAACACTTAGGATTATAACATGAAATTATAATCTAGTTGGTTATTTTGTATTTCCTGAACCAACTATTAGAACTTGAAGATCTCTGAAATTGTTTTATTTGTGTGTGTGTGTGTGTGTGTGTGTGTGTGTGTGTTTGTGTGTGTGAGAGAGAGAGAGACTAGGGATTGAACTCAGGGGCACTCAATCATAGAAACATATCCCCAGCCTTTTTTTGTATTTTATTTAGAGACAACTCTTGCTGAGTTACTTAGGGCCTTGCTGAGGCTGACTGAATTACAATCCTCCTGCCTTAGCCTCCTGAGCTGCTGGGATCACAGGCACACACCACTGCGCCCACCTGGTAATTGTTTTATTTTGAAGCTCTATTTCTAGGGGCTGGGAGTGTGGCTGCGTGGTAGAGTACTTGCCTAGCATGCACAAGGCCCTGAGTTTGATCCCCAGCACTGTAAAACATAATAAAATAAAAATCTATTTCTGGGCTGGGGTGGTGGCTCAGTGGTAGAACGCTTGCCTAGCATGCGTGAGGCACTGGGTTCGATTCTCAGCACCACATACCAATAAATAAAAATAAAGGTCCATCAACAACTAAAAAAATATTTAAAAAAAAAAATCTATTTCTTCTTGAAGAAGTTGGAAGTCACCAACCACTCGGCTTCCTAGAGTACCACCACCCAGTACTTATCAGCCAAAGTAGGAAGTCCCTCTCAATAGTTACTGAAACAAAAAAAGTGTTACTGTGGACCTCAGTCGTCAGTCAGCACCCATCTGGAAGCCACAGCCCAAGAGCTTGTGTACCCTGGCTGCAGCTGACCTCTATTCCACGTCCCCTCCAAGGTCTCACCTCGTGGACTGTGGGGCGGAGACAAACGGCTGCTACCTTCCTCCTCACTGCCAGTGTCGGGGTCACTGCTGTCTTGTAGCCGTTCTTCTGGGCTACCCAGCTCCTGCCTCTCACGGTCCTCAAAGGGTCGGTGGACAGAGCGAACAGTCACAGGCAGATCCAGGCGGTCATGTCCTCGGCTGGGCTGTGGAAAGTGGGCAGAAAAAACAGTGGGCCAGAAGTTGAGCAGTGTGAAGCCTGCAGGCTCTGTTCACCTGGGGGCAGGATGTCCTGCTGGGCCCCCAAACTCACTCCCTTCTCAACAAAGACTCCCCTCTAATAGATTCCCCACCAACTGATATCTTTTCGTGTGACCGTCCAGGTTATTTTCCTTCAGCACCCATCCCTGTACTGGTTAAAGCTTCTTTTGTGGGCTGGGGTTGTGGCTCGGTGGCAGAGCGCTTGCCTTGCACATGTGAGGCACTGGATTCGATCCTCAGCACCACATAAAATAAACAGACAAAATAAAGACATGGAGTCCATCTATAACTAAAAAATATTAAAAAAAAAAAACTTCTAATCAATTTTTTTTTTTTGACAATACTGGGGATTGAACCCATAGGCACTCAATCACTGAGATATATCCTCAGACCTTTTTTTCAAATTTTGAGACAGGATTTCTCTAAGTCACCAAGGCTGGCTTCAAACTTGGGATCCTCCTGCCTCAGACTCTGGAGTTCCTGAGATTACAGGGGATGCCCACCCCCAAACACCCGGCTGCAACTAAAATCTTAATATTCTTCTAGTCTGTTGCTCGGTTTCATTTCTGGGGGCCCTTATGTCCACTCCAGGTCAGTTTACTACTCCAGGTTGCCTTACCTGAGGGGGGTTGAAGCTCAAGTATAGGGCATCGCCTGCTGGGAGGCTACGCCTCCGAGGATCCAGAGGCCTGCGAGCCCAGGGGGCCTCAGCCGGAAGTGGCTCCGTCTGGCCCAAGGCGGCCAGCTGCCTGCGAGCTTCTTCTGCCTCCCGCTCCAGCAGCGCCCGGGCCTGCTCGCTCTCCCGGAGCCGGGCTTCCAGGCTGCCAGCCTCGGTTGCCCGTTCCTCGCCTAGCCGTCGGCAGCGCCGCAGCTCCTCTTGCAGCAGTGCATGTTGCCGCTGCAGCAGCGCCAGCTCTGTGGCCTGCTTTTCAGGAGCCACAGGGGCAGCCCCAGCCCTGCCAGCTTCCCCGTCCCGAGAGTTGGCTCGGGACAGCTTCTCCCGCCGCTCAGGGCCCTCAGGGAACCGGGCTTCCATCAAAGTGTCCTGTTGGGCCACAGCCGCCTGGGGGTAGGATGAGGGCAGAAGGGTATATCAGACACCCTGGTACCTTCTACCCCTGCCCTCAACCTCCAGGCCTGTTGGGATGACTATGCTCCATCTACATGGGCATCTTTGGCCTGGCTCCTCCCCTCTGGCCCAATTGCAGTCCTTGCCCACTGACCTGCAGGCCATGCAGAAGTCCATAGAGATTGACCAACCGCTGTAACGCCTCCTGAGGACAGAGCAGAGGGTGGGAACAGGGCCCAAGCTTCAGGATGGGAGAACTGCTCAGAAGTTGAACAAGAGTGGGTGTGGGGACAACAGGATCCGGAGAGACACTCAGAAGTACACACGCTCTCCCCCACACCACTCCAAACTGGGCTACAATTTTTCAGGCTGAGAATACCCTCCCTTCAGGCTCCTACACTATCAAATTCCCACCTCACCTCTTGGGGGGATCTCAGCTGATTTCCATTTCGATCCTGCAGAAATGGGCAAAGGTAGAGAGTCAGCAGACCCACAAGTCCCTCATGTCTGCCCTTGATAGCTTTGTGCTGAGCACCCACAGGCCAGCTGTCCCCTGCCCAACCTCTAGCCACATCCTGGAATCTCTCAAAGACCGACCTTCTGGCTGGAATCTGAGTCAGCTCTGCAGAGTTCAATAGAGCCATTGAAGGTTCTGGCCTCACCATCTGTTTGCAAGGGGAAAAGGATGGGTTGAGCTGTTTCCCAGGGCCCTGACCCTACTCCATCCCTGGCACTGCCCCAGTCTCTTTAGCTCCTCCCAATGGTCCCCCGCGCTGGCACTCACTGGCAGTGACCCCAGGACTCGTGTTACCACCGCTGTCTGGTTCCAAGGGCAGAGCTGATTCTCGGGGTGTTGAGAGCAGCTCCACTCCAGGTCCCACCAGCAGGTCTTTCAAGCCCTCCACTGGGGAAAGAGGAGTAGGTTAAGGACAGGAATGAGACAGAGAACCCTATGAAGTATACCATTCACCCAACACACAAGCCACCCAGAACAACACCTCTGCAAGACAGTGGAGTTGAACTCACACAATCACACGCGAGACAAAGGTCATCAAAGATGCCCAATGGGGAGCACAAGCATGTGCAGCGTGGGTGTCCAACAATACCAAGGACCAAGCCTCTACCCTGACCCCCACCCGAACTGGCATAGGATGGGCACACAGGGATGTTTATGGACTGTGGGGTACAAATCCTCCAGTCTGTGTGCATCCAGATCTTAGCCACATGTCCATGTTCTGATGGTGAGTGCACCAGCCTGGATTGTACCCCAGGAGCTCCCTCACCCTCACGGATAGCATCCTGTAGCAGCCGCTCGCCTCGAGGGGATTCAAGGGACTCAGAGCGGAAAAGGCCCCTGGGCAGGGTGGGAAGGGTCATTCCGCTGCTGCCGTCTTCTTCTGCTTGGAAGTGGGTCATTTCAGCAAACAGCCCGACTTTCTCCTGTAGCAGCTCCACCAGCGCGCGATCCTTCTGCTGCAGCTCCACTGCGGATAAGGAACAGATGAGCACTCAGAAGGGCCCAGAGGGTCCCCAGAAGAGCCAGTAGTGGGGCCGGGCAGAGTGGCAGGACTTAACTTTTTTTTGGCATTTCAGAAAATGAAAAAACTTCTTTTGGGGAAAAGGGACACATACACTTTTGTTTTAAGAACAAAAGTAAAGAAGGTCCATGGCAAAGCTTGTAGGTTGTCCACCTCATTCTTTCCATCTTCCTTTAATTAGAGAATATGTAGAGTTTCATCTGGGTACATAGCTACCCAGTTAATGACAACCTGATTTAGTTAGACATTACCATGTGACTAAATTCTGGTCTTTGGATTTGTCAAGCATGTTCCAGATCGTCCCTTAAAAGAAATGGGTATAGCCAGGCACGGTGGTGCACCCCTGTAATCCCAGCATTAGGGAGGCTGAGATAGGAGAATCACGAGTTCAAAGCCAGCCTCAGCCATGGCGAGGCGCTAAGCAACTCAGTGACACCCTGTCTCTACATAAAACACAAAATAGGGCTGGGGATGTGGCTCAGTGTTCAAGTACCCCTGAGTTCAATCCCTAGTACCAAAAAAAAAAAAAAAGGTATAAATTCATTCCTTTATTCTTTTTTTTTCTTTATTTGTAGATGGACACAATGCCTTTATTTTATTTATTTTTTATGTGGTGCTAGGATTGAACCCATTGCCTCACATGTGCTAGGCAAGTGCTCTACCACTGAGCTACAACCCTGGCCCCTCCTTTATTCTTCCCTGCTAGCTGGGATGCAGATGTGATGGTGAAGTTGAAGAAGCCACTTTGTTTTTTGTTATTTTTGTTTTTTTAATTTAATATCTTTATTTTATTTACTTATTTGTATGTGGTGCTGAGGATTGAACCCAGTGACTCACGCATGCGAGGCAAGCGTTCTACCACTGAGCCACAGCCCCAGCCCCGCCACTTTGGATATAGAGAAGAAAGCTGATGAAGATGGCAGAGCTGCAATACTATCTTACACTTCCCACTTTGAACTCTTAAACAAGAATAATCTACATTTCTATATTTTGGGGTACCAGGAATTGAACCCTGGGGCACTTTCCCACCTAACCCTTTTTATTATGAGATAGTGTTCACTAAGTTGCTGAAGCTGGCCTTGAACTTGCAATCCTGCTGCCTCAGCTTTCTGAGTTGTTGGGATTACAGGCATGTGGCACCTGTGTCTAAACAAGAAATAATCTACTGTTTTTAAAAGGGATTGTTGTTGGTATTTCTGTATAGCAGTTAGGTTATATATACCCTAACCAATATTAAGGCTCTATAATAAAAAAGTAAGTTACTTGCCCAACCCTGGTCTTCATAATTTCCTCTCCCAGAGGCATCCATTGTAATATCTTTCTAGTAATATTACACACATACACACACAAAACACGTATGTAATTATATCTATCCACAATTTTGTGTGCGTGTGTGTGGCAGGAGAGTACTGGAGATTAAACCCAGGGGCACTTAACTACTGAGCCATATCCCCAGCCCTTTTAATGTTTTATTTTGAAACAGGGCTCACTAAATTGCTTAAGGCCTTGAACTTGCAATCCTCCTGTCTCAGCCTCCCTAGCTGCTAGGATTACAAGTGTGAGCCACTGCACCTAGCTACCCACATTACTTTTAAACAAATTGTACCATATACTTTTTACATTGTTTAAAATTTTGCTTTCTTCACTTAATGTATTTTGGCTTTAGATCTATATCAGCCCTCATGGAGCTATCTCTTTTTTTTTTTGTACTAAGGAGTGAATTCAGGAGTACTCAACTACTGAGCCCCATCCTCAGGCCCATTTTTGGTGTTTTATTTAGAGACAGGGTCTCACTGAGTTGCTTAGCACCTCGCCGTTGCTGAGGCTGGCTTTGAACTTGCGATCCTCCTGTCTCAGCCTCCCAAAGTGCTGGGATTACAGGTGTGTGTCACCGCACCCAGCTCACGTTTTTAATAGTTGTGTAGTATTCCATTGTGTGAATATGTCGAAAATCATGCGACAAGTTTCCTATTTTTATTTTTTTAGTTGTAAATGGGCACAATACCTTTATTTTATTTACTCATTTTTATGGGTGCTGAGGATCAAATCCAGTGCCAAACATGTCAGGCAAGCACTCTATCAGTGAGCTACAACCCCAGTCCCAGGTGGACTTACTCTTGATGCGCCGTAGGTAAGCCTCATCCTCGGTCTCAATCAGGGGGAAGTCCTCTCTGGATGGGCATCTGCAGGGGGTCACAGGTTGAACAGGGTTTAAGGAAGACACTAGGTTACACACCAGGTTATCAGCCTTCCTCGCTTCCCACACATGTTCTACACTCCCCTCTTCTAGTAAGACTCCTCAGTTTATGCTCTGATGTCATTCATTCTTTTTTTTTTTTTAAATATTTATTTTTTAGTTGTAAGTAGACAGAATATCTTTATTTTATTTTTATGTGGTGCTGAGGATCGAACCCAGTGCCTCACACGTGCTAGGCGGGCACGCTACCACTGTGCCATAACCCCAGCCCCATAATGTCATTCATTCTTGACCTCTCTTTTTCTTTTCACTGATTAAATCAGTGAAAAGGATATAAAGATTATAAAAATCCTGTCTAGGGGTGTAACTCAGGTTCTAGCATGTGAAAAAACAAACAAAATACTTAAGAGTTCTTTGTTGTAATTTTATTTTCTTTTTTCCCAATACTAGATTGAACCCAAGTGCTCTTCTAGTGAGTTACATCCCCAGCCCTTTTTATTTTTTATTTTGAGACAGGATCTTTGCTAAGTTGCCCAGGCTGGTCTCAAACTCCTGTCTCCACCTCCTGAGTTGCTGGGATTATGGGCGAGCACCACCACACCTGGATTAAGAACTCAATCAATTTCTTTCTTTCTTTCTTTTTTCTTGGTAGTACCGGGGATTGAACTCAGGGGCACTTGACCACTTAGCCACATCCCCAGCCCTATTTTGTGTTTTTTTTTTTTTAAATATTTATTTACTTTTTTAGTTGTAGGTGGACAGAATATCTTTATTTTATTTTTATGTGGTGCTGAGGATCGAACCCAGTGCCTCGCGCATGCTAGGCGAGCACGCTACCACTGCGCCACAATCCCAGCCCCCTATTTTGTGTTTTATGTACAGACAGGGTCTCACTGAGCTGCTCAGCGCCTCGCCGTTGCTGAGGCTGGCTTTGAACTCACGATTCTCCTGTCTCAGCCTCCCAAAGTGCTGGGATTACAGGCGTAAGCCACCGCGCCCAGGCAAGAACTCAATTTCAATATTTCACTGTGTTTTGACTTCTTTTCCCATCACAATTAAACATACAGTTGACTGCCTCAAATCTAGTAGGTGCCCCAAAGATTGGCTAATTTAGCACATCAACCAATATCTTCTTGCCTCTATTATTTTGAGTCTGGTGACAAGACTTGCTCTTCTTCTCTCTAGTTATCAGTGCTCTCCTTAGCCTCTTTTTTATTCATTTTTAGAAAATAAAGATAAAATGCAATGCGATCCAAACAATGGCCCCCTGCCTACACACCAAGTGGAGCAGTCCTGCTGGCTGGCAGGCATGCCACATGAGAGCGCTGAGCCTTCCTGTGCTTCTCAGCTCATGCTGTATTTGAAGGGTAGGTGGGCTTGTCAGCATATGAAATATGACTTTATAGGACATAAAGATCATAAGTGACCTTTCTATTCTGGCCCGTCTTGTCTTTCCCCCAGTCTCTGCCTCCACCTCTGAATGCTGGATCTGTTCCCAGTGAATATCATGGCCTGGGACCCGATGCTGTAGGTACCTAGGCCACACGCGCATACAGATAGCCACCAACACTCACACGCGCACACTCTGCTGAATGACACGGATCCAGGTGCTCCGGTCATCCCGGGATGCTGTATGCACCTCATACATCTCAGGCGGGGCTGCACTGATCAGGAACATTCCTTTTTCCTGGTTGGCGATATCCCGTACGATCAGATTCTGCAGCGATACCACTGAGGGCTTGTCCTGCCAGTCAGGGGAAAGGATAGATTCAGTCTAGAAATACTAGGATATTTGGGTCTTCAATCCAAGAATGCCCTAAGGATTGGAGAACACATCCTACAATACAAGTTAGGAGACCACGCTTTAGTGCCGTCTAGAAAAAACTTAGAGCTGGGCGCAGTGGCACATACCTGTAAACCTATGGGCTCGAGAGGCTGAGGCAGGAGGATCACAAGTTCGAAACCGGCCTCAGCAACTTAGCAAGGCCCTAAGCAACTTAGTGAGACCTTGTCTCAAAATAAAATATAGGGCTGGGGATATAGCTCAGTTGGTAGAGTGCTTGCCTTGCATGCAAAAGGCCCTGGGTTCAATCCCCAGCACCACACACAAAAAAAATAAAAATACAATATACAAAAGGGCTGGGGATGTGGCTCAGTGGTAAGTGCTTCTGGATTCAATCCCCATTACCAAAAAAAAAGGAAAAGAAAAAAACCCTTGACAAATTATATAATTTCCAGCTTTACTTTCATCATCTATAAAATAATGGTTCTGTAAGACTTTTACACTTTTCTCACAAGTATAAAAGGGCCTGCCTGCCATAACAATATCTGTTAGCTATTCTTATTTTTTATCACATTATAGGAATAGCTACAATAATAGTTGTTTGACTCTGGAGGGCTCTTTGAGGGTTGGGGAAAAAGCAAGAAGAGTCTGAAACTTTTATGTGTGTTAAGAAAGAATAAGAGGGGCTGGGGTTATGGCGCAGTGGTAGCATGCTCCCCTAGCATGCGTGAGGTACTGGGTTCAATCCTCAGCACCACATAAAAATAAAATAAAGATATTCTGTCCACCTACAACTAAAAAAATAAAATAAATATTTAAAAAAAAAAAAAAAAGAAAGACTAAGAGCCAGGCATGGTGGTGCACACCTATAATCCCAGCACTTTGGGAGGCTGAGACAGGAGAATCATGAGTTTGAAACCAGCCTCAGCAAGGGAGAGGCGCTAAGCAACTCAGTGAGACCCTGTCTCTACATAAAACACAAAATAGGGCTGGGGATGTGGCTCAGTGGTTAAGTGCCCCTGAGTTCAATCCTTGGTACCAAAATAAATAAATAAATAAAAATAAAACCAATGAGCCGGGCGAGCAGGTACATGCCTGTAATCCTAGCGACTCAGGAGGTTGAAGCAGGAGTATTGCAGATTCCAGTTCAGTCTCAGAAATTTAGTGAGGCCCTAAGCAACTTAGCAAGACCCTGTCTCAAAAGAAAATAAAAGGGGCTGGGGGGGCTGGGATTGTAGCTCAGCAGTAGAGCGCTTGCTTTGCATGCGTGAGGCCCTGGGTTCGATCCTCAGCACCACATACAAAGCAATAAAATAAAGACATTGTGTCCATCTACAATTAAAAAAATATATATATATTTATATATATAAACACTTCTTTATTTTAAAAAAGGGGGGGGGCTGGGAATGTGACTTGGTGGTTGAGTGCCCCTGGCTTCAATCCATGGTACAAAAAAAAAAGAATGAAGGTCTTACCAGGGCAGGAAAGATGTACTTCTGGTCCTTCTCCTGGAGAAATAACAGCACATCTGTCATCAGCAGCATCAGCACATCTGGTTAGGGAATGAAGAGGCAGGAAAACAGTGAGCACTAAAAGGGTCTAAGCAGGTGTTCCCGTCTTTCCCAGGCTTCTCTTCCTTCTAGTTGCTTACTCCCCCTTTTCAAGACCTCCTACACCTCCCCATTCTTGAAGTGTAAGAGTTGGAGAGGCAAAGAAAGATGCTACCAGATGAAAGTTCTTAGGCTCATAGAGACCACAAGAGATCACACAGTGCCTTTGGAGAAAACTCCTTACCCAAATGATTCAGGTTTCTTTTTTCTTTTTTTTGGTACCGGGGATTGAACTCAGGGGCACTCGACCACTGAACCACATCCCAGCCCTATTTTATGTTTTATGTAGAGACAGGGTCTCACTGAGGTGCTTAGCACCTTGCCATTGCTGAGGCTGGCTTTGAACTCGCGATTCTCCTGTCTCAGCCTCCCTAAGTGCTGGGATTACAGGCTTGCACCACCGCGCCCGGCTATGCTTCAGGTTTCTTAGCCAAGGGTCTGTAGGCCTCTAGGATATCCACTGCTCCAGGGGTTCTATAAACCCTCTGAAGTTGCAAATACACTTTTACATATTAACAGAACACACATGTATTTTTCTGGGTAAAATGGTCCAAGATTTTTTGGTTTTACTTTTTTTTTTTCCTGTGGGTCTCACAGCCCAGCCTGGTCTCAAACCCCTGGGCTCAAGTGATCCTTCTGCTTCCACCTCCCTAGTTGTTGAGACTGCAGGTGTGTGCTGCTGCCTCCAAGGAGGTCCAAGATTTAAAAAAAAAAATTTTTTTTTGGTAGGGGGATTGAATCCAGGGCACTCTACCACTGGGGCTATATCCCCAGCCCTTTTAAAAATATTTTAAAATTTTGAGACAGGGTCTTGATAAGTTGCTGAGGCTGTCCTCAAACTTTTGATCCTTCTGCCCCAGACTTCTGAGTCACAGTGGCGTACTCAGCAGGTCCAAGATTTTTGTGAGTCAGAAGATTCCCAGAACAAGAGGGGCTGTTTTTTTCAGACTTTAAGTCTAACATCTAACTAGTGTTAAGATCTTTTTAGGTATATGACCTAAATTCCCCCTACCCTAACATATTCCCAGTTCCCACTTTGTGCTCAGTAGGGAGAAGAAAGTTAGTTTCTTTCCACTAAAGGACTGAAAGGCCAGCCCTCATGCATCTGTCTTTGAAATCTCATCTCCTTCAATCCCAGGATCTGCTTCATTTTCCTTCCCTGCCCCACCCTCTAGGCTCTCAGATCTTTGTGGGGCCTGCACTGGAAGACAGAGGGAGGAAACAAAGGTCAATTCTATAAAACTTGGATGTCAGTGTCAAGAAAACACATACTCACCCCTTGCCCTTGGGGATCTTACTAAACTGTGGGCACAGAGAAGGGGAGGGCTTTTGTTAAATGCTTCAGAAATAGAGCTCTCCAGCCTTGCTATTTTTAACCCCCCATGCTTTATATTCTTAGCTGCTGCGTGGGAGGGATGGGAAGGAGAGAAAGGGATGGAGGAAAAAAAGCTGGTGAAGACTGACAAATATCCAGGCCCAGTGAGAAGGGATTTCATGACATCCAAACAGAAGCTCAGGCAGACTCCAGCCTCAGGTATCACAGTTTACCTTTATCCCTCATCCCCAAAGCTGAGGCTTGCTCTTTATTTGCCCTGATTTAGTTAGGAAAGACTTGCAGGTACAGAGAAATTCTGGAAAGCACCCCTGGGAAAGGAAGGGTGCTCTGTGCTCTGCCCTCCAACATGGCCCCTCTCCTCTGCCCTGCCTGTCCTTCATTGGGCTCAGTTCCTTCCTCTGGGCCTTCCAAAGCTCTGGTGGCTGCAATTGCAGAAGGGATAATCAGCCTCCCTGATCTTGTCCTCTGCTCTGAGTGTTTCTATGTCTTCTTCACCAAAACTGATGGCTCTTGGACCAGGTATGTAACTTAGTGATAGGACACTTGCCTAGATTGTGTGAGGCCCTGGCTTCAACCTCAAGTAGCACTAACTAAATAAATACATAAATAAAGCTTGTGGCTCCCCGAGCCTGCAAGGACCACAGAAATGAATCCATACTGATAAGTCACTGTCTGGTCCATGATGTTAAATGCACAATTGAGACTTTTGCTACAAGAGAAACCATGTCTTTTCCTCCCATTGAGTCTCGCCTTTAGTAGAGGACTGCACAAAGAGGGGTCCTAAGGGCAGATGTGTCTCCCACCTTCTGAGTCTGGACTCTTGCTGGGTCAGGTCACTGACCTTTGAAGCGCCCCGTTGCTGTCTTCCAGAGTAGGCAGCCGTCATGGATGAGCTTGCGCCGCAGAAGTTCCTCTCGGCCAAAGGGCCCCTTGCCAGGCACTGGGGCCTGGGCCCGAGGATCCATGCGGTTGTAGATCTCTTGCAGGCGGGCCCCTTTCTCCAGCTCATGCACATCCTGGTCCACATTGGACAGCAACTCCTTCACTAGCCCCAGGGCCGCTGTTAGGTCCTGGCGCTCCTCCTCAGCCCCTGGTACCGAAGGGTGGGCACAGGGCATGGCACAGCTGGCTTCACTCCAGCCCCAATTCCTGGGGGTCTGGATTCTACCTGTGGAGGCTGCTCAGGGTCCTACACCTCAGAGGGCCACCATGAGCCTTTCTCATCGCAGGCAGACCCCTCCACCCACAGCCCGAGTCCTGCTCACCATGGGAATGCTGCAGGATCCGGTTGATGAGCACTGGGTACTTGGTGATGCGCTGAGTCACCAGGAGGATGCACTCCTGGACCCCATGCCGCTTCAGCACAGCTGAGCGAGTCACTTTCTGAAAGAGAAGAGGCAGGGCTCGGGGCAACAGAAAGACTTGGAGCCTGGGCTCTGGCGCTGGCCCTGCCTTGGCCATTTACCTCACTCTAGGTGACAGCATCTAGAACAAGGGATACCAACACCATGGGACTGTGGTGAGGACCAACCTGATAAGGTAGTGAGAAGTATGTGGAGAACTAGTCCAAAGTGCTCTGCCACTATGAGAGGTGACTGTTGATAGGATCCAGGAGTGGACAGGTCCATAAAGGGGGTGAATGGCCGACCCTCATGGGTGCAGCTCATGGATGCTACCCCGCCCATGCATGGTGAGGCTGGGTTTAGACCATAAGAGGCAGCTCTGATCGTGGGTCCTAGGGAGGCTCGCTCACCCGGATGAACTGCTGGAAGCGCTTGTCTCGGGCATAAAGTTCCTTATAGAGCTTTAAGGCCTTGGTGTGGCGGCTGCAGAACTCTGAGTAGGTCTTCCGCATCTGCTCCGCGCTGGGACCTGAGAACTAGAAGTCAGCAGAGTGAGGCTAGGTCAGCATTTCCCCAAAGCCACAGCTTATCCTTTGGACACACCTCTGGCCTCCTGCCCAAAAGGCTGGCTTCTTGCCCCTCCAGCTCCCCCCAGTGCCCCTTCAACTCCTAGAGTTCTATTGGAGGCAAGAAGTGCTCCCCTCAGTCACGCCTCCATGAATATTACCCAGGTGTCCCGCCTTTCCCACCTGGCTGATAAGCAGGTCACCCAAGCGATGGATGACAAAGTTCCGGGAGCTGCCAGGGCATAGAGCCTGACGTCGGCGTTCTAACAGCTGGCTGAGGAAACGTGTATGGATGTCACTGAGCTCATCCACACAGGGGAACAGGCCCTGGACCACTCCTGGCTCCAACTGTAGTTCTTCCAGCATCCCCGTGCGGAAGAGGCGGGTCATGATCTTCAGCGTCCTTACATGGTGCAGCTCCGTTTGGATTAGCTCTGGGGTGACAAGGGGATATTTGGTTTTCTACTCTGGCTTGGTCATGATTTGTTGGGCCCTAGGTTGGCCCTTCCAGGTTAATATCTGTATTATTGTGATCTTAGATAATACTTTGTTTTATGGTACTGAGGATGAACCCAGGGTACTCTACTACTCAGTTACAACCTCAGCCCTTTTTATTTTTTATTTTGAGACAGGGTCTCACTGAGTTGCCAAGGCTGGCCTTGAACTTGTAATCCTTCTACCTCAGCTTCTCAAGTCACTGGGATTACAGGTATGTGCCACTATACCCTGCTTAGGTAATTTTCTAATTATTTTTTATCTTTATGCCATGTCATCAAATGATAAACTATTTGGGGGCAAGAACCACATGTCTTCTACACGTCTAGGATCCCCACAGTCCCCAGCACAGTATTGGGCATGGAAAAGTCACAGAGTGAGAATTGAAGAAGAGGTAGGGCCTTGGAGCCAGGCGTGGTGGATTACACTTGTAATCCCAGCAGCTCGGGAGGCTGAGGCTGGAGGATTGCAAATTCAAAGCCAGCCTCAGCAATTTAGCAAGGCCCTAAGCAACTTAGCAAGACCCTGTCTCAAAATAAAACCTTAATAAAAAAGGGCTGAGGATGTGGCTCAGTGGTTAGATTTAAGTGCCCCTGAATTCAATCTCTGGTACTCTCCTCCCAAAAAAAGATGGGACCTCAGCCAAGAGGTAAGGGCCCAGAGGGAAACCTGATACCTGATACTAGGCAGGGTCATGGAGGCCAAGAGGTTAGAAGGCAAAGGGTCTCAAAAAGTGGGAACTGGCAGAAAGTAGGACACAGAGAAACAGGAGCTGGTGAAGGAAGAGGAAGACGAGAGTGGGTGTACTCACCATAGATGACGTCCTGCTGCTTCATCACCTCCTTTTTGTGCTGCTGCAGGAAGCTGCTATCCACAGCAAGGCTCCAGGAATCAGCGGCAAAGTCCTTTTCATCCATTTCAAAGTCGCTCATCAGCTCATTGTAGATCACCTCTGCACCTGGACACCAGTGCGGGCGGCAACTCAGCCAGATTGTCTTCACTGGGTCTTGGGCACTTCTCTAGATCCTTTCTCTGCCTGCTCTTCCCAGGATGCTTCCACCAGCCATTTATCCCCATCCCCTCTTCATCTTCTCCAGGTTGCCCCCAGGCCCTGGGCATACTCACCTTCATCAATAAGGGATTCCACCGATAGAGTTCGGTTCCGCATGTTGAGGGAGTCTGTGGACTGTGAGAGGATCCGACGCAGCCCCAGGGGAGTCTCATCATTGAAATGTCTGAAAGGCGTGGAGGCTGTCTGCATCACACACACACACACACACACACACACACACACACACACACACACACACCATCGGGGCAAAAGATCCCTTCCCAGGGGGCGAACCAAGGCTGGGATCTGCGAGGTAGTCACCCAGTGTTCTCCGTACTCCTCTGCCTATAATTCTTCATTTTTTTTGATAGTATTGGGGACTGAACCCAGTGGAACTCTACTGCTGAACTACATCCCAGCACTTCTTCTTTTTTATTTTGATGCAGGGTCTTACTAAGTTGCCCAGGGTTGGCCTCCAACTTTTAATCCTCCTGCCTCCGTCTCCTGAGCTGCTGGGCTTACGGGCATGCGCCACCCCACCAAACCTGGTTCTCTGTCTGTAATTCTGAACTCAAGGACAGAGAAGACCCTCGCGACTCCCTAGGGCTCCATATTCTCTGCTGCCTGGCTCCTCCTTCCCCAAATAAAGGCTCACCCAGCAATGTTGGTGGTGGAGACACTCTTGGCTAAAGACAAGGACGAGCGGCCACGGCGGGAGCCAAGGAGGGACTGCCGGAAGCTGTCGGAGGGGTAGATGGCAGAGGAAGGCCGCTCCCGGGTGGTTGCTGTTGGGCAGAAATAGTGAGCAGGCAAATATCAAATGCTGGTGCCTTCCCAGGATTCGGAGCTCCCAGGCTCCTCCTCACTGGAAAGGAAGTGTTCTCTCCCGCCCTCTCTTTTGTAGAAGAGAGATGGTCACAATGACAACAATGCCACTGTCCATTTGTGCAATCCTCCAGTGTTCATGTTTTCTTAACGTATTTTCTCCCCAAAACAGCCTAAGAGCAAACTGAAGCTGAGAAAGGCAAAAAGACCTGTCCAGGGTGACCCAGGGGACGGTGAGTAGGGACACAAGCTCTGCTCTTCCTGCCTGAGTATCATGTTCTTTCTGTTACACCAAAGCTGTCAGAACTGACACTTGACAGCCATTGCCAACACTCTCCCAAATGCAGTGTGCACAACTGAAAATAACAACAAAGGATGTGGCCAAGCTCAGGTGACCAACTATCTCATCCCATATCACACTGGGTCTCTGTTCTGCCCCTAAGCCCAAGAATCTGTATCATCCCTTATGCCCTTACTAGCTGCCTCCACTTAAGGAGAGGAAGGTGCTGTGCCTGGGAATGACCTCAGGGGGGCAGCAGAGCCTGTGGACTGAGCTGCCTGGGGTCCAGGGTCTTAAGGGGGCTCCGCCACTCCCCACTACTCACTCTTACTGCGAAGAGAAACAGACTGCAAGGCAGTGTTGTTCTTCAGCAGAGCAGCTTTCTGTTGCTGTGAGACAGAGCAAGAGAGAGACACCAAGAACAGCTGTCACCCAAGGATCACCCCCCAGGCATGGGGCAGGAGCTGGGCAGCTGGTCCCCTCAGGAGAAAGCTGGCACTGTGGTTAAGGGCACTGGGGTGGCTGACATAACTCCAATTCTATGGGGCTATGTCTAGAGCAATAGGCTTGGCCCACTCAGGGGACCCAAGGCCTGGGGTCAAGGTTCTGGGTTGCCCTGTGGTGATGCGGAGGGAGGTGGTAGGTAATGAATGGAAAAGGCATGAGGGTACCGCACATTTCTTCCTACCCTCTCCCCCAGCCCTCTGCCCTCCCTGCCATCTCACCTTCTGCTTGACCTTGGTACAGTTGGCGAGGGTGTCTTTACAGCGGTTGTGGATAGTCACATTGCAGGCTGGGAGGGTGGGGTAGAGAGGGTGAAGGGAGGGCCGGGTGGTACAGGAGGGGACACACCCACATGCAGACACCCATGTCCCCCTAGCCACACAGTCCTCAGACACTCTCCCCCTTCCCAGACTTCTCAGCCATCACCATACCCCATTCCCTCTCCTCCCACCGCCCTTTTCCTTCAAGCAGGAAATGAATAGAGGGGGGTCTGGGTGTGAAATGAAATTAAGCGATCAGGAGAGATGGACAACCCTGAACCAAAGATGGCCGTGATGGGGACTAGAAGGAAGAAGGGGTTACTGCTGGCAGCAATGAGCTCAAGCAAAAAAGAGGCTGAGAATGGCAGATGGGAGACAGGACTCCCACAGAACAGGAGATGGTACTGAGGCCGCTGAGATGGGGGCTAGGGTAAAGGGGGACATAACATTCCCTGAGCAAACGCCCCAGGTTTATTTTATCCCATCAGTCCTTGGAGGTTGACTCAACTATCCTCATTTTACAGGTGAGGAACCTGTCCTGGAGAGGCTAAATCACCTGCTGGTGGTAAAGCTGGCCTGAATTCAAAGACCAAACTCCTCCCATTGCTCTGCAAGGATGCCACACACTGGGCTGGGTCTAAGCAATTCTAAGGTGGATGGATCCAGTGGGAGAGTAGGGATAAGTCCATGTCCTGTCCTGCCATGCCTGCCGTGCCTGCCCGACTTCTATATGGCTTCCAGTCAGCCTGCCTTCTCCCTGCCAGGCCTGGGGAGTCCTATTCCCCATGTAAGGCAAACCCACAGCTCCCACACTCCATCTGCTGTTCCCCACCCCCCACCCCACCTTGCCATGGGGTAGGAGAGAAAAGAAGAGAGGAGGCGTAGCCAAGCTTAAGCGCAGAACCACTGCCATCCCCTTCCTCAAATGCCCTCAGTCCTTGGCCCTCTCCAGCTGCCCCTCCCCCACCCAACAACACCGGAAACTCTGCTAACTCCTTCAGACAATACCCAGCACCGTGCTCACTTCCACAAATACAAGGCAAACAGGGTGGGGCAGAGGGGGGCAGACAGAAGTGGGGGCTGCAGCAGTGCTCACCCCCACCGGAGCTCCCCTTTTCTACCCCCAACACCTAGTGTCTCTGGATCGAACCTCCGCTTCCACCTGCTCTCAAAATAGGGCTGCACGCCTCCCCAGTTCCCCTGGCAACAAGCTTCCGGATTGGATATTCTGTCAGGTCTCTAGAGGGATCTAGATTGGGGTTCCCTCCTCGCCCTCCTAACTCTAAATCAAGCAGTGAGGAAGTAGAGAGAGGAGGCCTCACTAGTTGTTTCTGGGGGTTTCTTCCCCCCAGTTCCACAGGGATTTGGAGGGGCAGAGCTTCTGCTCTGCTGGTCAGTACCAATCAGAGGCATCATGGCCATACATTTGGGAGGAACTGGGGGAGGGGCAAAGCAAAACCCTCTGCACAGGAGTCGCAGGGAAAAAAGGAACTCCTTGTCCATGCTCTAAATTCAGGGTTGCCCTCAGACCTGGGTGAGGATCAGGTGTCCTAGCCCCTTCCCCTCAACCAGCTTCCTGTGCTGTCTAATCAGATTGGAAACTTCAGATGGAGGGACCTAATCTCATCCTCTCCTTGAAACAGGGATTTCATAGACTCCACCCATAGTCAATAGGAAGAGGCAAAGGGACTCTGAATGTCCAGTTCTGCCCAGCAAGATGGGCAGAACCAGCTGCAAGGCTGGTAGCTTTCTCCCCAGCTCCTCTCTCACCCTGCTCTGCACACACATTCTTGCTTCTTCTCCAATCAGTTCCCCTAACCCTCAACAGCTGTTCAGGGAGCAAGAGGGATGCCCAGCGGGTGACAGCTGCAAGGAGAGTCCTCTCAGCCTCCCCTCACCCATATCCCCCGATAGACCTGCTCATGCCACATTCCAACAGCCACCACCCTCAGTGTGAGAAAGGGAGCAAGCATCTGGCCCCAGCACTGAGTCCCAGCTGGGGTTTCAGAAAGGAGAGTCCCCGGTATGGATCCAAGGCAGAAAGGACAGATGGAAAGATAGGGTCGACGGGCACCAAGTCTGAGTGACAGGGGCCAAATAACTTACTTGGGCAGACAAGGGCTTCCTTGGCTGTGATACTCTTGTTACAGGCATAGCACATGGTCATGCCCGAAACGGTGATGGTGGTGAAGAGGTGCCCGTTGGTATAGCGGGCATCCTTGGCTTCCTTCATCTTCTCCTTTTCCCGGGTCTACAGAAGGAACAAGAGACACAGCAAGTGAAGTTGGACAATGCCAGGGTGCTTGGAGTCCAGAGAGATAGGCCGAGGGCAGACCTAAGGGAGAAATGCCAGCCTGGGGAGGCTGGAAAGGCACCAATTCCTATAGCAGAACCTGCCACAGAGTGTCAGAGGTGGCTGTCCAGGAGTAACCAGGCCCTGGTATGGCCAGTCCTGAAAGGGTTTCTGGGGTCCCTGACCTACCTGGCCCCTGCGGCTGGGTTGCCTCCTGTTGCCACTCATCTCCCTGGCTCTATAGAGCTGTGCGTCCTCACTCCACCTCCCAGCCCTAGCTCTGCTCGCCCCCGAGCTGCTGTACTCTCTTCTCTGTGCTGGGGGGGAAGATGCGCAGAGAGGAGGGGAGAGCAGGCGAAGCAGAGGGTGCCAGCTCACCAGCGCTTTCCAATCTATGGGAGTGAGCTCTTCTCATAACCATGACAACCGGCGTTGGAGCTGCTGTCTCTGTGGGGGGGGAGGTGTCAGGGATGGGAGGGCAGGAGATCCCCTTATTAGATTGGTTGAAAGGACAGAATGCCTCCAGGGCCACCCCCAATTCAGGGGTCAGGATGCCAAACCTTTAACTCTTCTATCCACTCTTAGTCAAGGTCACATGCTGCCTCTAGGCAGAGGGAACCTGGGTTTGGTCTCAGGTCACTCCTCCTCTTTGGGACCTTCAAGGACAGAAACCCAGCCAGCCAGCTTGGTTGTCCCAACAGATAATTCCCCCTACAGTCTAACTTTTATCCTTCTCAAATTATGCTCCAGAGACAAAACCTGAAAGAGCTCTCAATTGCTCCTCAACCAACTGGTCTCCCTCGTTTTAGAAAGTCCTTTCTGACATCTACCCTCCATTCTTCCAGCCCTGATCTCTGCAAAGGTGGGGCACACCATGTATCCCTCCTCCAACCTCTGAGGCCGACATTTCTCATCTTGGCTTTCTCTTTTCCAGCTTCCCACTGGCCTCTGTGAGTCAAGTCATTTTCTCTGACTTCTGTCCTTCCTCAAGCCCATGAGCTTTCTCAAAACCTTCTGAAGGTGTAAGATTGAGAGACCACTCCCCTGATTCCAGAACCTTCTTCAGTTATCACCTCGGAAGACAAAGCAGGTAGGGAAGCTAATCACTCCCTTCAAGGTTCTCAGAAATCAAACATCAGAGCCAGGCATAATGGCACATGCCTGTAATCCCAGTGCTTTAGGTGGCTCAGGCAGGAGAACCACAAGTTCAAAGCCAGCCTCAGCAACTGAGCAAGCCACTCTCTCAAAATAAAAAATAAAAAGAGCTGTAGGTGTGGTTCAGTGGCTAAGCACCCCTGGTTCAATCCCCAGTACAAAGAAAAAAAAACTGAAAGCAGGATTCAGATTGTCCAGGATATAAGCCCCAAAGTTGGGGACACTGACTGGGACCCTGGGACAGACCCTTCCATCTCCACAGGGAGCCTTCAATCTGGGCCTGAGGCTGGTCCTTGACTAGTTCCAGTAGCACTGGCATGAGGAGGCTGGGGAGGGGAAAAACAGACCAGTGCTCAGGGCAGAAGAGCGTAGAAAAGGGAAGTGCAGAGGGCTGAGTCAACATACAGGGGCCAGAGGCACTGGGCTGCACTGACCTGGAGTCCCAGGGCATTCTGGTGGCTCCAGATCTTCCTCCTCAGCCTCTCCTCAGCCAGGGATGACCTGACAATGAGCAGAGCCCAGAGGCCCAGAGGCCAGTCCTTTATTTTTTCTCTCCTCATGTACTCCCCACGCCCACACATTTGTTTTCTTTCCTCCTGGCCTTTTGTTTGGTAGCGGGGACTGAACCACTGAGACACATCCCCAGCCCTTTTTTTATATTTTATTTAGAGACAGGATCTGGCTGAGTTGCTTAAGACCTCGCTAAGTTACTGAGACTGATCTTGAACTCATGATCCTCCTGCCTCAGCCTCCCCAGCCGCTGGCTGCTGGGATTACTGGCCCTGCTGGTCTTCTTATCCCCCTTCTCTTCCCATCTCCTGATCTTATCTCCAGGTCCACACTGCTCAGTTCAGTTTCTCCCTCCTCTGTCTTCCTTTTCCTAGGTGGCCTCCTTCTGCTCTGCTCCCTGCCCCCTTGTGACCACGTGGGGGCCATCCAGTCCCTCCCTTCCTCCTCTGTCCTGTAGGCCACTCCTCCTCCCCTAGGCCTCCAACTCCAAGATCCAACATTGTAACCTCCCTTTTTCTATATTGGTACCTACCTACCTCAATCACCAGAACAGTCTCCTGTGGATCTAATCATCTGTCTTGCTCCAAAGTATAGCTCTTTAATTGAGTAAATGTTTTCAGAAGATCACAGTTGCCTCTGAATAATAACCTTGTAGGACCCTCAAAGACCAAGTCCAAATCTCTCTTCCCACTGCCACGGATTGTCCCTACTTGCCTCATCTCCTGCCCTTCCAAAGTATAAGCACTTATGACATTTGAATTCAAAGCAAGCAAGCAATCAAACAAGAGAGCATTCAAAAGAACAATGTGCTTGGCCAGGGTGACTCCAAAAGGGACAGTGTTTCAGATCCGCCCTAATGCTGCTAGGAGTCCCCCTTTCCCAATTTCCACACAGCCCTCTCCCCTCCCCTCTCCTTCCCTTCTTCACACTTCAGAGCTTGGCCAGCTCTGATAGCAAAGGGAAAGAGGACTAGGGCAGCCAGAGAGCCAGTCTCTAGTGGCCCTTCCCCTCTCTAGCATCGGTGCCCCATTGATAACCCAGGTACCCTGGGCCCTGTCTGCTCCACCTCTCAACACTCACCCTCTCTCGGAGTGACCCCCTCTCTAGGTGGGCCAGTAGCGGGCAGCAGCCACAGCAGCAACACATCCCAGCAGCAAGAGGCCCTGGCACTGCCTAGCACAATTGTCCCAGAAGTGGCCTGTGCCCGCCCCAGGGCTCAGGCTGCTAAGGATGGAAGGACATGGAGCCTGCTTACCAAGGGCATCTGCTCTAAAGGTGGAGTGAGTGGGTTGGTTTGGTTTTGTCCTATTCTCTTCCAGGTTTTTTTTTTTCCCCTCCCTACAGGGGATGTGACCCCAGTGAACCATATCCCCAGTGCTTTTTAGTTTTTGGAACCCACGGCACTGTACCAATGAGTTATGTCCCCAGCCCTTTTTTATTTTAAGACAAGGTCTCACAAAGTTGCTTAGGCCCTCGCTAAGTTGCAGAGGTTGGCCTTGAACTTGCTATCCTCCTGCCTCAGCCTAGGGAGTTGCTGGGATTACAGGCATGTGCCACCATGCCTGGCTGTTCCAGGTTTTTTTGGGGGGGCTGGGGCTGTAGCTCAGTGGTAGAGGGCTTGCCTAGCACATGTGAGGCACTGGGTTAGATCCTCAGCACCACATAAAATAAATAAATAAAATAAAGGTATTATGTCCATCTATAACTAAAATTTTTTTTAAAAAAAGAAGACGAAAGAAAGAAAATCACATTGGTTCTCATTTACCTACTCCCAAGCAGGACAGACCTTCATTTCCATTTCCCAAGCCGTCCACTGAGAAAAGGCCCATCTACAATCCACAACACTACCCCCAAAGCTCAGAGGCCCTTCCTGCCTGGTCCAGCCCTCTGCTGTCCAGCATCCAAGGGTTATTTTTTCTCTTTCTCATAAACCCCATGAAAAGCCTTTCCAGCCTACTGCCTTCCTCTATGCCACCGCTACATCAAGGATTAAGTGAATGAAGAGTGTGAGCACACCTAGCAAAGACTGTATACAACAGCCAGGCATGGCGCGTGCCTGTAATCCCAGAGACTCGGGGAGGCCAAGGCAGGAAGATCACGAGTTCAAAGCCAGCCTCAGCAACTTAGCGAGGGTCTAAGGAACTCAGTGAGACGTTATCTCTAAATAAAATATAAAAAAAGGGCTGGAGATGTGGCCCAGTGGTTAAGCACCACTGGGTTCAATCCCCAGTACAAAAAAAAAATGACTATACAACAGGTACCCAACACATGTTTGAGAAGGAAGGAGGAAAGGAAGAAAAAGGAAAGGAAAGGAAAGGCAGGGAAGAGAAAGACATCAAGACATGGAGTCCCAGCAGCACCCTGCTCTGGAGACCCCATTCATTCCTTATGTGAGCCTCCAAGACTTCCCCTCCTCCACAACCACTTTGGTTCCAGCTGCAGTTAGCAGCCGCCCCTTGCCCCACATGGTGAGGCCTCTGTCCAGATCAGAGAGCCTAGAGGGATCTGCTGGGATTCAAATCACCTGTGGCTCAGCCCCCAGACAGCAATGTGCAGAGTCACTAAATCAGGGGGGATGAGCTATAGGGCTGGGAAGTGAGTAGGCAGAAGCTTCCTGTCTAGGGACCGAGAAAAGAACTTGGGATGCTCTCAGCCAGGCCAGACTCCTTTAGGAGCTTTCAGGGACAAGATGCAGATAGGAAGCCAAGAAAAGGCGGCCAAATGGAAAACACTAGTGCCAAGGGCAGAACAACACAGAAAATAACACTGGACACACACAAAGGCACTTAATAAATGCTTGTTTAATGAATGAAGATGGGACTGGATAATGGGGGTGAGCACATTAGTGAGGTGAAAGAGGGGCACTCAGGGCTACAGGGAATAAAATCAGGCTATAGACCCTGAGACCCAGTCACCCTGGACCCCAGCCTGCCCCCCACCCGGCCACACCTGTCAGGCCAGGAGAGAGACAAGCGGGGGTGGGGAGGGGGAAGCTATGCAAACAGACGGGCATTTGTGCAAGTGAACAATAGCCGTGCCAGGACTCCCTGCCCTCCTGGCACAGGGCAGGCCGGCTGAGTTGGGAGGGGGGCAGCTGCTGCCTGCAGCCTTTCCCCCTCCCCCAAGGAGACACAAACAAACCCAGGCGGCCCAACCAGCCAGCGTTTCTCAGCCATTTCTCTTACCAGCTCCAGAAACCCTGACCAATCGACTCCCTTGGCTCCTCCATGACTCTTCAAACCAGAGGCTGAAACTAAGAATGAAACTACTTCCTCATGTCCAGAGGGCATGATCCCCCTACTCTGGTGTCCACTGTTCCAAATAGTAACATAGAGCATCAGGGGACAGATGTACACAACCCAACACACAGGTAACAGGCACACATGGGATTCACATGCTCCGATCTGTCCCTTCCCGCATTCCAAGGTCACAGTTCCCGAGCCAGGGAGGATTGAAATCAGACAGACAGATGCTTCTTGAACCCCTTTGGTCAACCGCAGCAGGTCCCACCTTAGGCACCCTAGGCACCGTGGACACCCCTGCAGTCCCTTGGCGACTTACTTTAGCTTTAAGCTCCCTTCCCCCATCCTTGTTTCTCCCCTCCCCCTAGGTTCTTTCCCTAACCTCCATGACCCCTAGAGTCCTTCTATGGCCCCAAAAGCCTCTGCCTCCAGGAGAACCCCAATTCCTCAACTCTCCTCCAAAGCCATCAGCCCTCCCGGCTCACTCCTGGGCGCCCCCAGCCCTCCTCTCTAGCTACACCGTTGGTCCTGCACACAAAGCCAGCCACCTCTCTAGTACTCAGAACAAAGAGTCTCTCTCTCCTCCTCACTCCTCATTCCACCTGCCCACCACACACTCCAATGCTAGGGTCCCAGAGATCCCAAGGGGGCCCCCAGCTTCCAGAGCCATCCCTACATCTCTGGCCCCTGTTTGGCAGAAAAGGATCTTTTGTTCCCAGGGACCTGAAGGTGAGGGCTTGGGAAAGGAGGAAGGGAAGAGCAAGGGACTAAAGGGAGAGAAAGGGGATCTGTGGGCTTTGGGGTTTGAGGAGGTAGAAAGTAGAGCAGAGAGAATTCAGGGGGTGGAGAACTGAAGACAGTCGGGAAGAATAGAAATGGAGTGAAAAGAAAAAGGAAGCCTGGAGGGGGCGGGGGCTACACAGAAAGATCCTAAGAGGGTGGGAAGGAGAGGTCCAGGGAATAAGGCAGGGATGGGGAGCAGGTGAGGTGCCCTGACCCATCCCCCCGCATAGGTAGCAGGGAAGAGACCATCTTCTTCAAATAATCTCCTTTCCAATGGGCCCCCCCCTACTTCCCACCATAGTATAAAAAGAAAGGAGACAGCTGGTGTGCTTGGGGGGAGGGGGGAAGAGGGGACCCAGGGTTTGTTGGCTAAGAACCAACTCCCCTCTTCTGTAACCACAGCTTTCCGGAGGTGGCCCTCCCCTTCCGACTAGCCCAAACTGACAACCGCCCTCCTCTTGTGGTCTCCTTGCCCTCTCAGATCCACCCACTCAGCCCCCCAAACCCCACCCCCCTGCCAGATTCCCAAATCCCCCCCTCCATGGCCAGCTCCAGGGCAGAAAGAAGAACTAGGCTTCTGGATCCCCAGTTCCCTACTAGGGGAGGTGACCACAAACAAACAACAAAAAATAGAGCACAAGGATCCAGGTATCTGGCCCCCTGGCTCCCTCATTAATGGAAGAAGGACCCCAATATTTATCCTCCTAGAATCTCTCCCTGCTGCCTCATCAGGGCTGCCCCCTCCCACCAGCTCCCCCATGGCTTTCCTTTTTAGGGTGGAACCCTATTTCCGTGGTTTCAAAAAGCCTCTCCAGCCCCCCCTCCTTGGCCCTACTCCAGGGTCTCAGCTCAAACGGTTGAAAAAATAAACAGACTTTTGGAGCCAGGGCCCGGCTTGGCGCAGGGCTGTGAAGAGCCTGTCTGCTACCCCACTGTTCCACCACACTTCAGCCATCTCACCCTGGCCCTCTGTTTGTCTTAGGGGTTACTCAAGCCTCGGTTGCTTTCCGGTTAGCAAAATCTAATACCAATCCCGTAAGGAAAGTCTTAAAGCCTCCTTTCCTGCCCCTGTCTCCATCCGCACCTCTACCTTAGGATGGGCCTTCTCTCAATTTAGCACCAAGACAGGTAGCCTAGCTAAGAATCAGGATGGAGGTGGAGGTGAGAGGTTTCCATCCCCTGGAGGGCTCCAGTGGAGTACTGCTCCCTTGCCTAAAGATGATGATCAGCTAGGCTGGCCACCCACCAGACATGGGAGGGAAGCCAGAGATGAAGATTAAAGCAGCTCTGGGCTGGGTTCTGGCCTTTCTGAGAACGGGCAGTGTGGGAGCCCCCACTGAGCTGGAAGGTGCTATCTGCATATACCACCTTCTTCCTAGTTGCCATTAATTTAGCTAAAGTCAGTTATTTAGCTAAAGTCAGATCCATTTTCTGGGGGCGGGGGTGTACACAGGTCATGGCATTTGGGAGTGGGTCTGGATACAAAGACAGGGATAAAGGATACTTTGAAAGCAGTGGCCAAGAGGTCATGATGGGTATGGGTGTGTGTGTGTGTGCGCGCGCGCGCCGTAATTATACACCCAGGTGACAGGTAAAGGGCCCCCAGCACCAGGAAATAAGAGAATAGGCGCAGAGAAAGACAGAGAAGAGCAGGAACACAGTCCCCAGGTCTGTCAGCCTAAGGTTTTCGGGGTTGTTAAAACAAGAACAAGGAGCTCGGAAGGGTGGTGGAGCAGAAAGGGATGCCACCCTGTGTTCCAGGCACTGGGGTACTCAGTACGGAGGAAAGAATCCTAGCTACACAAAGACCTCTGCTCCCTTCACCTGAGGTGACAGCCTGGGGACCGAGGGTGGGATAGGGGGAATAAGCCGTCGCTCAGCGGTCCTGACCCCAGCCACCCGCCCACCCCGAGGGGAGAACTGAATCACAGCTGGAAAGTCCATTTGCGAGGAGAGGAGGAGCTGACTTTTGTCTTGGAGGGGTGGTGGTGGTGATGGTGGGAGGAAGCTGGGAAACCACCCCCTCCCGCCCCCTCCGCCGGATGGCGGGGACAAAGGGGGAACGACCTAGCCAGCGACTGGGGTGGGGGTACTGCCGAGAGCAGCCCGGTGATAGCCCGGCGCAGAGGGGGTGCCAGAGAGATTCCACCATCCGGACCCCGACACACACGCCTCCCTCTTCCCGCTCGGTCCCTTACCGGAGCAACTTTCTTCTGAGCGACAAAAAACACCCGGTCTTGCCCGATGCGAGGCGACCAAACCCAGACCGCTCTCTCCCGGGATCCCGGCACAGAATCTGCGCGGCGGAGCTGGAGGCGCGGGTCGCGTCTCCTGCTCCCCCAACCCCCTCCCCACTCACTCACAGTCCCCACCCACCCCGTCCCGCCGCTTTCGGATTCACCGCTCCGCCCGATTTTGGCGCCCAGAAAGCAGACGCCGAGACAAGGGGTGCGCGGCGGGTGCTCGGGGTCGGCTGGCACCCGGAGGGCCGCGGCGCGGGAACAGGGGTTGCAGAGCCCACCTTGCTGGCCAGCTCTTTGCTCCGGTCGATCCGCGCCCGCGTGAGGGATTCGATCCGAGACATAATCCGATGGGGGGGCCGGGAGGACGCGGCGCGGACCCAGGCGTCCAGCTATTGTGGGGGGAGGGCGGGGGAGGGGTCCGGCCCGCACGCGTCGGTCTCGGGGACAGGAAGTCTGGCTCCCCTCGCCCGGCACCCAGCGCCAGTTCCTCAAACCCTTGTCTCCTCCCCCGCCCGAGCTCAGGAAGGGGGGAGGCGGAGCGGAGCGAGGGCGGGGTACCGGCGCGCGGGACGGGACACCAGGGTTTGTGTAGGGGCAGCTTGGAGGGCAGGGGTCCCCGGACCGATCTGAGGGGCCCCTCTGCCGGTTTGCCCTCCAGCACCTGGGGGCGCCTCCTCACCCCAGTGACCCGCCTCTTAGCTCCGCTTTTCCTAAATCCCGCTGGTGCCCAGCCCCGCAGCCCTCGCCAGACCCCAGGTCTTCCTCTCCTCCCCCTTCTCCACTTATCTTCAGGTTTTAAAGACCCTCGGGCCAAAGGATTCCTCCCGCCCCCAGCTCTCCAGGGAACCCGGGACCAGTTCCTTCCTGGCCTTAGGGCCCATCAAAGCAGGCCAGAATAAACAGACCCCTTTTACGATTGGGGGCAGGGGTGGCGAGAGGGAGGGCAAATCAAAGGAAAACTAAAAGATGAATCTTTAGTAGGTTTAAAGGAGAAGAATCGTTCCCAAAAGTCAATGGACAGGACAGAATTCTCCCACAAGCCTCCACCTCTCTGGGCCCTTCCGGACTACACTCTGCCCATCCTCCTCCTAGCTCCGCCTCTGCCAGCCACTTTGGAGGGTGTAGGTGGGAATTAGCAAGCTTTCCTGAAAGCTAGGAAGCTGAGGAAGTTCTTCCATGTGTCTAACCTTAGTTTTCTCCGTTGCAAGTTAAACCGAAACCAGAAGACTAGAAAACAGCCTACCCCTTTCAGGGAACAGTTAGGGCACGACCAAGTGTCTCCATTAAAAGGAAGATGGGGCCGGGCACTGTGGTCACGCCGGTAATCCCAGCGACTTGGGAGGCTGAGGCAGGAGGATGGAAAATTCAAAGTCAGCCTCATCAATATCATGAGACCCTCAGCAACCTTAGCAAGACCCTCTTAAAATAAAAAGGACTAGAATGTAATTCAGTGGTACAGCGCCCCTGGATTAAATCCTCCGTACCAAAAAGACTGCCCCAACCTGTGCCAACCTCTACCTTTGGTGAGTTTCCTGCTATTTTCCTCCTCCAGTCTAACTGTAATCACTCATATTGCAGTTCATTTCCTCCTTTCAGGGTGTCCCATTTCTATGTAGAGATCAGAAGCACAAAGAGCTAGGACAGAGCATACTATGTTTGCAAGGTCCTGCCTGATTCTGCTCTCAAATGGTGTGGGAGGAGGAGGGAGGGAGAAGAGGCCCAGCCCAGGTCCAGCAGCTCCCTGCTGGACTCAGCAGTAGGACCAGGCTGGAGGTTTCAAGCCCAACTCAGCACTCCTGTAGGTGCCAATTTTAGCCTCTGCCTCTATTTTGGGCTTTACTACCTCACCACTGGCTGAGCTGGTTGGGCTCTTCACCCCCAGAACCACCCCCACACTGCTCCTCTGGTTTCCCCCCCTGCCTAGCAACTCCTTCTTCACCTTCTTCACCCATTCTCCTGTTTAGGATCCTTATATAGCAAAGATCAGGAAAAAAGGAGAGGAGCCCAGCCTGGTGGCACAGGCCTGTAATCCTAGTTACTTGGGAAGCTGAGGTAGGAGGCTAGTACAGGAGGACTGTAAGTTAAAAGCCATCCTGGGCAACTTAGCAAGACCCTATTACAAAATTTTTAAAAATAGCTCAGTGCTAGAGCATCCCTGGGTTACATTCTCAGAATGGGAGCAAGGGGGAGACAGGAGAGGAAATAAACCATACCCAGTCCAGGCTGGATGACAACTGGAAGAAGAAAGGGCTTTACCAGGGCCAGGCTGGTTCCTCCAGGATTACACCTGCAGGGGAGACCTATGGGAAGGCTGTGAGAACTCCCCCAAACCATAAGTCCTGAGGTTCCTGGCCCCAGAACTCTAGACTTACCTCCCCTCAGTGGTCAGCCAAGGCTTAGGAATGTACTAAATTTAAAAACAGGGAGCAGAAGGCCAGAATCCTGGCTTCATGGCTCCACCCACTGGGGGCCCAGAGACCAAGATTGGGCTGGGACCTCAGTTTTTCTCCCACGCCTGGGGCTGAAGGTTCCTCAAGCAGAGGATAGAATCTTAATGGGCAAGACTCTGCCTGGGTACCCAATAAACCTAAGATTTGAACCCCAGGCTCTTTTTTGTTTATTTCTTTTGTTATTGGGAACTGATCCTAGGGGAGCTTCACCACTGAACTACATCCCCAGTCCTTTTTTTAGTTGTTGATGGGCTCTTATTTTTATTTATTTATATGTGGTGCTGCTAAGGATCAAACCCAGTGCCTCACACATGCTAGGCAAGCACTCTACCACTGAGCCACAACCCCAGGCCCCGCCAGTCCTTTTTATGTTTTATTTTGAGACAGGCTCTCACTAAGTGGCTGAGAGTCTCACCATATTACTGAGGCTGACCTTGAACTTGTGATCCTTCTGCCTCAGCCTCCTGAGTCACTGGGATTACCTGGGTGAGCCACCATGCCCAGCTGAACCTCAGGCTCTTTGAGGGACCTCTCAGTCCATAAACAAAATGTAGAAAGTCTGTTGAAAGAAGAGGCTGGGCCAGGCATGGTGGCACAATTTAGTAACATCCTGACTCAAAATAAAATTTTAAAAAGATGGGAGCTGGGCATAGTGGCGCACCCCTGTAATCCCAGCACTTTGGGAGGCTGAGACAGGAGAATCAGGAGTTCAAAGGCAACCTCAGCAAGGGCAAGGTGCTAAGCAACTCAGTGAGACCCTGTCTCTACATAAAACACAAAACAGGGCTGGGGATGTGGCTCAGTGGTCGAGTGCCCCTGAGTTCAATTCCAGTACCAAAACAAAACAAAACAAAAAACATGGGGGTGTAGATCAGTAGTAGAGTGCTCTTGGGTTCAATCTTCAATACCAAAAAAGAAAGGAAAGAGAAAAGAAAGGAAGGAAGACTGGCTAGCCTGATCCTTTTCCGTCTCTTTTTAGTGAGACCCTGTCTCAAAATAGTCTACTATTATTTTTTATCTCCTTGCTGTTTGTTACCCTGCTCCTCATTATCCTCTTAGAAGACAAAAATGAGCTAGATACGGTGGCGCACATGTGCAATCCCAGTGTCTTGGGAGGCTGAGGCAGGAGGATTGCAAGTTCAAAGCCAGCCTCAGCAACCTAGTGAGGCCCTAAGCAACTCTGTGAGACCCTGTCTCTAAATTAAACATAAAAAGGACCAGGAATGTGGCTCAGTGGTAAAGCACCCATGAGTTCAATCCGTGGTACAAAAACAAAACAAAACAAAAAAAACGACAAAAATAAAGCGGGAGGGAGGTAAAGAAAACTTCTACCTTTAAAAATGCCTGCATTAGGGTCTGGGGCTGTGGCTCAGTGGTGGAGTACTTACCTAGCATGTGTGAGGCACTGGGTTTTATCCTCAGCACCACATAAAAATAAATAAAGAAAATAAAGGTATTGTGTCCATCTACAACTAAAAAAATTTTTTTGAATGCCTGCATTAGTGAGCTAAGTCTGCAGCTTGACTCAGTTTCCATTTTCTGTATCATCTGGAACAATGAACACTTTTCCTTCTCCTCTCACCCCCCATTTCCCAAATCCATTCCTTCATTCCAACTCCCCCTCCAGTGATATTTTCCAGATTTCCAGAAATTATTTTTTATAACACAAAAATAAAAATTTCTGCCAGAATCTAAAAGTAGTCACCACCTTCTTCAGCCCATTTAACTTGACAAAATATATCCCTCCCATTTCCCTGGAGAGGAACCATAGAGAAGGACCGGATTGCCAGAGGCTTCGTCAGTGGTGAACACAGCAAGCCCTGGAGATGTCCTGACCCAGACTCGGCATTGTCCAGGAGAGCTGTTTCATCTCATTACTCTGGATCTTGAATATTCAGAGGGATGAAGGAGGATTAAGGCATAACTGGCGCCACCCAGCAGAGGCCGATGGAAGAAGGGAGGGGACAGACTGTTATTTTGGGTTTACTGAGAGGCAGAGGCAACAACATCAAAGCTCCACGTTTTACTAGCTGTGGGATCTTGGGCAAGTAATTTAGCTCTGGGTTAGTTTGTCTATGAAATGGAGATTAAAATACTTATCTTTGTTCAAGGCCATCTTTGGCCACTTTAGGAGACCCTGTCTCAAAAAATAAAAAGCTGGGGATGTGGCTCAGTGGTAAAGTGCCCTGGGTTCAAGTCCCTGTACTGAAAGAAAACAAACAAAAATAACCCACTTATTCAGAGTTTTCACAAGAATTAAATGAGATGACCTCTGGGAAAGTGGAATGAACCGCTTTCTTCTCTCACTGCCAGACTGAGCTGCTGTCCAGCCCTGCCCCCTGATGTTTACCTGCCCTGTTCCACATCCTGAGTTGGAGGAGATTAAGTGAAGCAGGACCTTACTTTCCCGAGAGGGTGGAAGGAAGCTGGATCAAGGCATGGCAGAGAGGGAAACAGGAAGACAGGACCAGAGACCCTGGTGAGGAAAGGCCAAACTGGACAACATCCTGGCTTACTCAGGTTCTTTCCTATTCTTTGTCTGGGCTCCAAAGTCTCTGCCCACATTCCCCTTCATCAGGTTACTCAGCCTCCTACATGGCTGTTAGGCCAAGGTTGAGTACACACAGACTGACTGGGGCCTGGACAGTCCGTGGACAGTACTGACAGAGGGTGAGGGGCTGGGGTTGTGGCTCAGTGGTTCAGTGCTCGCCTATCACATGTGAGTCACTGGGTTCGAACCTCAGCACCACATAAAAAATAAATAGGGACTGGGGTTGTGGCTCAGTGGTAGAGTGCTTGCCTCGCACGTATGACACACTGGGTTCGATCCTCAGCACCACATAAAAATAAATAAATAAAATAAGGATATTGTGTCCATCTACAACTAAAAAATATTTTAAAATAAGTAAATAAATAAAAGTATTGTGTCCACCTATAACTAAAAAAAGAAAGAAAGAAAAGAAAAGAGGGTGATTTCTCCAGCAGACTTGCCTACCCTGAACTGACAGAGACTCTGGTCAGGTGAGAATCCATCAGTCTCAACTCCTTACCTAATGCTAGTGGTGAGAAGGTGCTAAACAAGTGACCCGTTTACATCTATCTCTACTTTCCCAGCCCACTCAGAGGAAGGGAATCTGGTTCAAAGGCCGGCCCAGGGAACAGCACTAGGCCCTCAGGGGGAGTCTGAGCAAACTTACAGTGGGAAAATCCCATGGTCCTTCAAGATGACTAGGTATCTTCTCTGGAGTTTCTCTTAGTGCTCAGAAGCCACCCCAGATTGGGAAAACACATGCATACCTGGGGAGGCCATGAGAAGGAAAAGGAAGGTGGCTTGTTCTGCCAGAAAATTAAAAAATGGAAATGAATTCAAGCCATAGGCACCAGAGAAGAGGATTGGTTACAAGGAGAGAGCAATGTGTGCTTTCACTTCCTGGGATCAGAACACACATAGCCACACGTGTACACGTCCTTGATAATCATATACTTTCCTAGCTAGCACTCTGCCTATGATCTAATTTCAACTCCTTCAGCTGCCATTTCCACCCATAAAATTATGAGTGTGAAAGTCCTTTGCAAAATGTAATACGCTATGAAGAGGTAAAAAGTCTTGCTATAATTATTATCATTATTATGTCCAATAATAATGGACATAAGATTTCTGCTGCCTACTTCTTAGCTATGTGAGGCCTAAAGTAAGGGAATGCAATGCCATGCCTCAGCTCCTGGGGCTCCCAGCCCTTTTCCCTTTTTCCAGCTGTCCACAGCTGGCTGCTAAGCTGGAGGCGTGGGTTAGAGCAGAGAAAAGGCGATTTACTGGGACGCAGACACAGGGGCTGGAAGAGTGAACATATGTTCTCTTAAAATTTGAGCCGTTGCCCTGAATCTCTAATAGGGAGAGTTGGGGAGGGGTGGCATGAGGGGCTGGGGAGGAAGGGAACTGGGATGGGCGGCAAGCCCCCGCCCCTGCTTCCCTAACTCCTACCTTTGACTTGCCGGTCATGAGGAAGAGGAAGCTGAAGGTCCGTCGCAGGGAGGAGCCTGCCCAGGTACCTGAGTTCCCTTCCAGCTGGTTCCAGCTGCAGAGAGAAAAAGGAAGAGGTGAGAAGATGGAGATGGAGCTGGAAAACAAGCAAAAGATACTCCCAGAGAGATGGTGGAGAGAGAGTGAGGGTGCCATGGCCAGCAGACAGGAAATGGAGATAGGACAAAAGACTCTGAGAGAAAGGATAAAGACGAAAGAGGAAGGACAGAAAGGCACCCCCACACACCTCCCACAGCTTCCTGGATGTGGACACTTCAGTTTTCCAGGCCCCTCTATTTATGAGGAAAACTCTAGGCTCCTCCCAGATACAGGCAGATTCCCCTTCCTACCTAATCCAGGCTCAGGATGGGTGGGCCCAATCTCTGCTCTCATGCTGCTCCCCAAAGGAAGTGGAATGGAGTGAGGGCCCTCCAGGGGGGCATTTCCCCGCCTCAGAACAAGTGCCTTGTGTAGACCCTGTGCTGTTTGGAAAGAGCCTCTGGGCCTAAAGCCAAAGAGGACTGAATTTCCTGGGATTTCATCAGCCCCATCCCATGAGCTAATCCCAAACCCAGAGCCAGGAGGATGTGTCAGCTGGAGAACTTCAGGACCACAAATCAGAGCCTGATATCTTAAAGGGCCCAGTATTTGCTCCCACAGCCACACTGTCTTAGAAGACTGTCCCACTCTAATCAGACTTTAGTCACAGGAGCCAAATGAACAGGTGCTGATTTTACATGCTTATTTAGATAGTTATTGAAATCTCTTGGCTTCCTCTGTCTCGGTTCTTGAACTGTGCTTTCAGGCCCTGCCCTATTCTGGAAGCTCTACAGCCCTCGCATAGCTCTCCTTAGGGCCACTACCCATTGGTCAATTATCTGAACCATCCAAAGCCTATCCATGGTCCTTGGTCACTCTCTCTCCCTGACTGTCCAACAGCCCATCTGCCCATCCACCTTTATATCTTCAACAACAGCCAACAACTCTCTCTCTCTTACTCAGCTGACACCCTGTGATCTGGTTACTTCTTTTCTTTCCTTAATTTCTCCCCCATCCCGTGGGGCTGTCGTAACCCAGAGAAGAGTGCGAATTTTATGCATCTCAGGGAGAAGGATATGTGGAGATATTTGATCAGAAATGTTCAGGGAAGCGTGTGTCAGGAAGCAGATATTCTGGGGGCTACAAAATCCATGGTCCTGACCCATCGCTCCTCCCCCATCTAGGCCTTTGAAGGGATTCCAGTCCCCCAAACTCACCGTTTGCTGAGGTCAGTGGCGGAGTACTGGGATGAATGTCCTGCCAACAAAGAAGGAGAAGAGAAGTGTCTAGCTAAAGCCAGACAAAGGCACCCAGGGCTTCCTCCCCCACCCTCTCCACCTGGATCAGGTTCCCAAGCTGCAGGTGCATGTGACGCCATTCCTGAGGGCGGGCACTAGGGAGCAGGGAGGGAGGGCGGGCGAGGTTCTGAGCAGAGCACAGCTGAAGAACTTAGGAACCAGGGTTATGTGAAGAAGGTGGCCTGATGTTTCAGTTCTGTTTCTGGTAAATGAGGAGGACTGAAGATTCACACTGAGTTCCCAGTGCTCCATCTTGAGGAAAAGGTACATTTCAGATAACTGTCCTTCATTTTTGATGACAGAGGAGGCTGGAGAGCCTCACTCTGCCCTCTGCCCCTTTTATTGGCAGAAGAGTCTCAAAATGCCAAAGTCCTGAATTAAGATCTGTCATTTGAATAATGGCATTCTGGGGGCTCCAAGGGTGTGGTTGGAGGTAATCCAGAACATCTGGATGCTAAACCACTGACGAAGGACTAGTGATGATATAGATTGGTGAACAAGGTCCATCTCTGCTTCACTCCCCCTTTTACTTACCATCTGGATCTGAGCACTCTAAGAGGCTATTGATGGCGCTCATGGATACAGACTTGGAAAGCATGCCAGTGACTGAATGGTCCGAAGAGCCAGCAGATGGATGACAGGAACCTTGACCCTAAAATCATGGCAAGAGTTCTCTCATACAAAGGTCATGCTTCACCCATCTCCTGGCATGCACTTCCCTTTCCCACAGCTTGGCATTTCTCCAAATGCCAAGACCCTCCCCCAGGCTCCACTACCCACATCTGGGATATTCCACTTGAAATAATTCGGAAGTTATTCCTCCTATTTATTTACTTATTTATTTATTTTTGGTACTGGGGATTGAACTCAGGGGCACTCGACCACTGAGCCACATCTCCAGCCCTATTTTGTGTTTTTTTTTTTTTTTTTAAATATTTTTTAGTTGTTGATGGACACAATGTCTTTATTTTATTGCTTTGTATGTGGTGCTGAGGATCGAACTCAGGGCCTCACGCATGCAAGGCAAGCGCTCTACCACTGAGCTACAATCCCAGCTCCTATTTTGTGTTTTATGTAGAGACAGGGTCTCACTGAGTTGCCTAGTGCCTCGCCATTGCTGAGGCTGGCTTTGAACTCGCGATTCTCCTGTCTCAGCCTCCCAAAGTGCAGGGATTACAGGCTTGCGCCACCACGCCCGACTCCTCCTATTTAGATCATATCTGTGCTGCAGTAAATTTTCTTCTTAAGTTGTTTTTTTGAAATTGACCCGTCATAAGTCTGCATATTAATACTACACAATGTGATGTTTCAATACATGTATACATTGTATATCAGGCTTTTTAAATATAGAAAATATTTTTGAAGAGAAAAGATTTACTCTGAATGATTTCCAGAGAGGACAAACTCAACCTATAGAGGACAGGTAGGGAATGAAATAAACTCGGGCAGTCTGGATTTAAGGTAAGAGGGAAATACAGACGGTGTGGTGTGTACTTTAGAGAACCTTTTTTTTCCCCCCTCAAATCTACATGGAGCATTACAAAAACTGACCACATATTATGTCATAAGGCAAATTTTAACACATTTCAAATAATATGTACCCGAGAACAATAACCCAGAAGTCCCACTTCAGTAGACTAGATAAAGAATTTATAATATATCTGGGTTGCAATACCATATTCCTGTAATCTCAGTGACTTAGAAGGCTGAGGCAGGAGGATCAAAAGTTTGAGGCCAGCCGGGCGCGGTGGCTCACGCTTGTAATCCCAGCACTTAGGGAGGCTGAGACAGGAGAATCGCGAGTTCAAAGCCAGCCTCAGCAATGGCGAGGCGCTAAGCAACTCAGTGAGACCCTGTCTCTACATAAAACACAAAATAGAGCTGGGGATGTGGCTCAGGGGTCGAGTGCCCCTGAGTTCAATCCCCAGTACCAAAAAAAAAAAAAAAAAAAGTTTGAGGCCATTCTGGGCAAGACTCTGTCTCAAATAAAAAATTAAAAAGGGGATATAGCTCAGTAGTAGAGCACCACTGGAATCGATCCCCAATACCTTTAAAAAAAATCTGATATAGTTACACATTATTTGACAATAAAAACAAAACAACAACACTTCATTTAACAACATGGATGAATCATCATCTTTTTTTTTCTTTTTGGTTCGGGGATTGAACTCAGGGGTACTGGACTACTGAGCCACATCCCCAGCCCTATTTTGTGTTTTATGTAGAGACAGGGTCTCACTGAGTTGCTTAGCCCTCGCCATTGCTGAGGCTGGCTTTGAACTTGCAAATCTCCAGTCTCAGCCTCCTGAAGTTCTGGGATTACAGGTGTGTGCCACCATGCCTGGCTAACATGGATGAATCTTAAAAACACAATGCTGACTGAAAAAAATCAAGACCCAGAAGATTTATACACTGTATGTTACATTTTTTTTTTTTTTTGGTACTGGGGATTGAACTCAGGGGCACTCGACCACTGAGCCACATCCCCAGCCCTATTTTGTGTTTTATGTAGAGACAGGGTCTCACTGAGTTGCTTAGCGCCTCGCCATTGCTGAGGCTGGCTTTGAACTCGCGATTCTCCTGTCTCAGCCTCCCTAAGTGCTGGGATTACAGGCTTGAGC
>CM053400.1:100590769-100614619 GCA_028644305.1 Xerus rutilus
TACATTTTTTTTTTTAAAGATTTTTTTTTTTTTAGTTGTAGATGAACACAATGTCTTTATTTTATTGCTTTGTATGTGGTGCTGAGGATCGAACCCAGGGCCTCAATCATGCAAGGCAAGCGCTCTACCACTGAGCTACAATCCCAGCCCTGTATGTTACATTTATATAAATTTTAAAACGAACTACTGATTCTGCTTAGAGATATATGCATACATACGTAGTGGAAACATATACAGAAAATTGATTTCAAAAATTAAGAAAGTGGTCATCTCTGCCAGAGAGAGGGTTATGAATGGGGAAGAACACAGGGGGCTGCTGGGCTTTGGCAATCTCTGTTTTTTTGTTTTTTAATTTGTTATCATTATTATTTTTTATAATGCTCGAAATCTGTTTTTTTATTTTTAATTTTACTTATTTTTTTCCCATTCAAGATGGTTACACAGGTGTTTGCTCCCTAATTATTCACTACACTCTACATGTAAGTTTTCTATGTATATGTTACATTTAAATTTTTTTCCTGGGGGTGGAATCCCTTAAATAAAACCAGAAAAAAAAAAAAAAACCTTTAGAGTTAGCAGTATAGCTCAGTGGTACAGCGTTTGCCTCACATGTGCTAAACCCTGGGTTTAGTCCTCAGAACCACAATTAAAACAAAACAGTTTTTTTGGTACCAGGGATTGAATTTAGGGATACTCGACCACTGAGCCACACCCTCAGCCCTATTTTGTATTTTTATGTAGAGACAGGGTCTCACTGAGTTGCTTAGGGCCTCACCATTGCTGAGGCTGGCTTTGAACTTGCAATTCTCGTGTCTCAGCCTCCCAAAGTGATGGGATTACAGGCGTGTGCCACCGCGCCTGGCTAAAACAAAACAATTTTTTAAAAAATTCTACAAAAATGAAAATACTATAAAATGAAACTCATGGGACACAGCAAGGGGTATTTCAGGGGCAATTTGTGGCTTTAAAATTTCATATTGAAATTTTTAGTATCTTGAAAAGTAATGAGTTATGCCAATTTAAGTTATAAAAAGAGGGCTGGGATTGTAGCTCAGCGGTAGAGCGCTTGCCTCGCATGCGTGAGGCCCTGGGTTCGATCCTCAGCACCACATACAAAGCAATAAAATAAAGACATTATGTCCATCTACAGCTAAAAAAATATTTAAAAAAAAAAAAAAAAAAAAAGTTATAAAAAGAACAGAACAGGGCCGGGATTGTGGCTCAGCGGTAGAGCGCTTGCCTCGCATGCGTGAGGCCCTGGGTTCGATCCTCAGCACCACATACAAAGCAATAAAATAAAGACATTGTGTCCATCTACAGCTAAAAAATATTTAAAAAAAAAAAAAAAAAAAAAAAAAAAAAAGAACAGAACAAACACGAAGAAAACAGAAGGAAGTATATAATAAAGATAAAACCATGCTGGGTACAGTGGTGCACACCTGTAATCCCAGTGACTCGGGAGATTGAGCCAGAAGGATCGCAAGTTCAAGGCCAGCCTCAGCGTCCTAGGGAGACCCTGTCTCAAAATAAAATACCAAGCCGGGCGCGGTGGCTCAAGCCTGTAATCCCAGCACTTAGGGAGGCTGAGACAGGAGAATCCGAGTTCAAAGCCAGCCTCAGCAACAGCGAGGCACTAAGCAACTCAGTGAGACTCTGTCTCTACATAAAATACAAAATAGGTCTGGGGATGTGGCTCAGTGGTCGAGTGCCCCTGAGTTCAATCCCCAGTACCAAAAATAAAAAATAAAATAAAATAAAATAAAATACCAGAAGGGACGGGGACGTAGCTCAGTGGTAGAACATTTAGAGTGCTCCACAACCTGAGTTTGATCCCTAATACAATACAGAAAGAAAGAAAATAAGAAATCAATGAAATAGTAAACAAATATAAACTAGAGAGGGTCAATAAAACCAAGAGTTGTGTTTTAGGAACAGGCGAATAAAATACACAAACACAAAAGAGTGATAGAGAAGGCATAAATAAAATTAGAATGAAGGGGTGGATCTAACTACGGAAAGAGCAATGTCTAAAAAGATAAGAGAATACTACCTACAACTTTTTGCTAATGATTTTGAAAATGCAAGCAAAATAGACAAATTCTTACCAAAAGAAAGAAATAGATATATAACTTACCAAAACTGAATCAAGAAGAAATAGATAGTCTGAATCGTCCTATTAAAGAAATGGAATCAGTAGTTAATCTTCCGTAAGCAAAACAAAACAACACCAGGCCAAACTGTTTGGGGCAGATATTTCCAGAACAGATCACTAACATGTTGTACAAATTCTTCCAAAGAATAGAAAACAAAAATAAAAACAGAAACACTTCAACTCTCTAAAACTATACATGGATAATACAACAAAGAAAAATATGGGCTGATCTTTTGTGTACACATAAGTACAAAAATCCAAAACAAAATATTAGCAAACTGTTTTAATGATCATAGATTATTTGCATTTTTTCCTGTTAAGAAGTGTCTAACTCGTCACAGTGGTGCATTTCTATAATCCCAGAAACTCAGGAAGCAAGAGGCTCACAAGTTTGAGGCCAGCCTGGGTAATTCAGCAAGACCCTGTCTCAAAAAAAAAAAAAAAAAAAAAATGCTGTGGATGTAACTCAGTGGTAGAGTACCCTTGGGTTCAATCTCCAGCATCACACCACACACACACACACACACACACACACACACACACACACAGAAGAACTGTCAGCTGAGCCCAGCCAGATTGCCCACTTACAAAATTGAAGCCAAAAAAAGGTTGTTTGCTAAGCCACTAAATTTGGGGTTGGTTTATTGTACTGCAATATAAATACCGCAACATAAATACCACAAATAAAATCTAGCAGTGTATAAAAAAGATAATGTAGCCAGTCAGTGGCACATGCCTGTAATCCCAGTAACTTGGGAGGCTGAGGCACAAGGCTCACAAATTCTAGGACAGCCTGGGCAATTTAATGTGTCCCTGGCTCAAAATAAAAAGTAAAAACGGCCAGGGGTGTAGTTCAGTGGTGGAGCACCCCTGGGTTTAATCCTCCCCAAAAAGAAAGAACAAGACAACCTGTCATAACAAAATTAGATTTAACCTAAGAATACAAGGATGGTTTAACATGAGGAAAACTCCACATGTAATTTACCTCAATAACACATTAAAGGAGAAAAAAATATAATCATCGCAGAAAATCATAAGGATAAAATCCAGCACTCATTCATTCTAAAATGGAAGTCTTGGCAATTAGGAATTAAAGGAATCTTCCTTAATCTGATAAAGAGACTCTTTCACAGACTACAGCCAAAAATCAATTTCAACAGAGAAACATGGACTGGGAGTATAACTCAGTACTAGAGCCTGTGCTTAGCATGCATGAGGTCCTGAGTTCAATCTCCAGCACCAAAGAGAAAACAACAATAATAAAAAGTTAAACCTAAGATATACTCCCTCTAAAATCAGAAAACAAGACAGGGATGCCCATTATCACCATTTCTGCTCAGCAGAAAAGAAATGAAGTTCATTTGAAGATGGCTTACTGTCCACTTAGTAACCAGCCCCAACTGTGCACTGGAGCCCACGCCTGTAATCATAGCTACTCAAGAAGGTGAGGCAGGAAGATCACAAATTCAGGCCAGCCTAACAAACCGGTGAGATGCTGTCTCAAAATTTAAAAATAAATAAAAAGGGACTCAGGGGATTGGGGTTGGGGCTCAGTGGTAGAGCGCTTGCCTCGCATGTGTAAGGCACTGGGTTCGATCCTCAGCACCACATAAAATAAATAAATAAAGGTATTGGGTTCATCCACAACTAAAAAAATATTTAAAAAAATAAAAATAAAGCTGGACGCGGTGGCGCAAGCCTGTAATCCCAGCACTTAGGGAGGCTGAGACAGGAGAATCGCGAGTTCAAAGCCAGCCTCAGCAATGGCGAGGCACTAAGCAACTCAGTGAGACCCTGTCTCTACATAAAACACAAAATAGGGCTGGGGATGTGGCTCAGTGGTCGAGTGCCCCTGAGTTCAATCCCCAGTACCAAAATAAATAAATAAATAAAGATAAAAAATTAAAAATAAAAATAAAAGGGGGCTGAGGATGTAACTCAGTAGAACAACACTGGGTTTAATTCTCAGTACAGAAAAAAAAAGACACTATACACTGATTAATTTTCAATTCTATTTCTATAAATCAAGCATAATTATAACATGTAATCCAAAAATAATAAACCATTATAATAGCAAGCAAACCTATAAAGTACACATAAATAAACCTAATGATTGGCAAGATGAATATGAGAAAAACCAATATTTTATTAAAATACATATTTTTAGAAAAGTCTAAATAAATAGAAATTTTTTTCATGCATAAGAAACATGTCAATTCATCCTAAATTAATTGTGTGTGTGTGTGTGTGAGTGTGTGTGTGTGTGTGTGTGTGTGTGTGGTGCTGGGGATCAACCCCTGGGTTTCATTTATGCTAGGCAAGCAGTCTATCACTGAGCCATATCCCCAACCCCTAAATTAATGTTTAAATTCAGCGCAGCCTCAATCAAAATCCAGCAGGTGTTTTTTTGTTTTTTGTTTTAAATGAAATTTATAAGCTGATTCTAAAAGTTACATGGAAATGCAAAAGAGCTAGAAGAGCCAAGATAATCCTAAAAAGAATAATAAAGTTGGAGGACTTACACTGTTAGATTTTAAAGACTTCAACTAAAGCTATATTAAGACAATGTCATGTTAGTATAAAGAGAAGCAAATAGCTCAGTGGAATAGAAAAGGTCCAGAAATAGACTCACATCAATAGAGTTGTTTAGTTTTCAACAAAGACACCACAGCCATTTGGCGGGGAAAGTAGGATCTTTAAAAGAAACGGTAATGGAACAACTGGGTATTTATACAGGGAAAAAAAAGTCTGAACCCTCATCAAACACAAAGATTGAGATAAATCAAACACTAAAATGTGAAAAACTAAAACAACAATCGTTCTAGAAGAAAATATTGGAGAAAATTATCACATTCTTGGGGTACGCAAGATCTCTGAAACATGACCCCAAAGCACGAACCATTAAAAAAAACTGATAAATTGCTAGCCAGGCAGCACGCCTGTAATCCCAGCAGCTCTGGAAGCTGAGGCAGGAGGATCACATGACCAAGGCGAGCCTCAGCCTTAGCAAGGCCCTAAGCAACTTAGTGAGGCCCTGTCTCAAAATAAAAAATAAAAAGGGCCGGGCATGGTGGTGCACGCCTGTAATCCTAGCACTTTGGGAGGCTGAGACAGGAGAATCGTGAGTTCAAAGCCAGCCTCAGCAATGGTGAGGCACTAAGCAACTGAGACCCTGTCTCTACATAAAACACAAAATAGTGCTGGAGATGTGGCTCAGTAGTTGAGTACCCCTGTGTTCAATCCCCGGTACCAAAAAAAAGGGGGGGCTGGGATGGGGCTCAATGGTTAAGTGCCCTGGGTTAAGACCCTAGTACCAAAAATTTTTTTTTAAATTTAAAAACAAAAACAAAAACAAAGAAAGAAAAGACAAGACTGAGGACACACAATGTTAAGGTGTAGATAGGAGGGAACTCTTACATTGTGCTGATGGAAGTTGAAAACAATTTCCCATTATCTTATAAAAATAAACATCTGCACACTCTAACCACAATTCTGCTCTCCTCCAAGGTATATACCCTGGGGAAATTCTGGCAAGTGTGCACAAAAAGATGGATAAGAGACTGTTCATGGTAGGACTCTTCATAAGAGCAAAGAATGACACCTAGCTAAATGTCTGTCACCAGAATGGAATTAAAACGAACAATCAGCCAGGCGCGGTGGCTCAAGCCTGTAATCCCAGCACTTAGGGAGGCTGAGACAGGAGAATCGCGAGTTCAAAGCCAGCCTCAGCAACAGCGAGGCACTAAGCAACTCAGTGAGACCCTGTCTCTACATAAAACACAAAATAGGGCTGGGGATGTGGCTCAGTGGTCAAGTGCCCCTGAGTTCAATCTCCAATACCAAATAAATAAAAAATAAAAAAAAAAATAAAATGAACAAACTATAACTATTTGTCACACATGGATAAAAATTAGAAACGGTGTTGAATAAAATGCAAGTTAAAGTCAGAAGCAGTGTCACAGGCCTATAATCCTAGGCTAAGGCTGGAAGATCCTAAATTCAAGATCAGCCTAGGCAATTTAGTGAGAACTTATCTCAAAATAATAAATAAAAAAGGGTTGGAAGGAGGAGAATCATGAATTGAAACAAAATTCTATGCATGTATGAGTTTGTCCAACCAACCCAACTACCATGCATAACTACAAAGCTCTAATAAAAAAATTAAACTTAGAGGCTGGGATTGTGGCTTAGTGGTAGAACGCTTGCCTCGCATGCGTGAGGCACTGGGTTCGATTCTCAGCACCACATAAAATAAATAAATAAAGATATTGTGTGTCCATCTACAACTAAAAAAAAATTTAAAAAAAATTAAACTTAAAAAAGGGGGCTGAAGCCAGGCGCAGTGGCACACGCCTGTAATCCCAGCACTTAGGGAGGCTCAGACAGGAGAATCACCAGTTCAAAGCCAGCCTCAGCAACGGCGAGGCGCTAAGCAACTCAGTGAGACCCTGTCTCTAAATAAAACACAAAATAGGGCTGAGGATGTGGCTCAGTGGTCAAGTACCCCTGAATTCAATCCCCAGTACCAAAAAAAGGGGAGCTGAGATATGGCTCAGTAGTAGAGCATCCCTTGGTTCAATTTTTTTAACCTATTTTTTTAGATGTTGATGGATCTTTATTTTACTCATTTATTTATACGTGATGCTGAGAATCGAACACAGCACCTCACACATGCAAAGCAAGCACTGTACCACTGAGCCACAACTCCAGCCCTGAGTCGGTTTTTCTAAGTGAAAAACAAACAACAAGTTATAAAAAATTTTATACAATATGACATCATTGCTTTAAAACTCAGAAACAGCCAGGCATCATGGCACACACCTGTAATCCCAGCAGCTCAAGAGGCTGAGGCAGGAGGATTGTGAATTCAAAGCCAGCCTCAGCAACTTAGCGGGACTCTGTCTCTAAATAAAAAATAAGAAGGAGCCGGGCACAGTGCCACACGCCTGTAATCCCAGCACTGTGGGAGGCTGAGTCAGGAGAATGGCGAGTTCAATGCCAGCCTCAGCAATGGCGAGGCGCTAAGCAACTCAGTGATACCCTGTCTCTAGGTAAAATACAAAATAGGGCTGGGGATGTGCCTCAGTGGTCGAGTATCCCTGAGTTCAATCCCCAATACCAAAAAATAAAAAAATAAAAAATAAAAAGGGCTGAGGATGTGGCTCAGTGGTTATATGCCCCTGAGTTCAATTCTTTGTATAAATAAACAAACAAATAAAAAACTCAGAAACAAAAACAAGACATATTATTTTTAAGAGTTGTTGAAGGGGCTGGGATTGTGGCTCAGCGGTAGAGCACTTGCCTCGCATTCGTGAGGCCCTGGGTTCGATCCTCAGCACCACACACAAAGCAATAAAATAAAGACATTGTGTCCATCTACAACTAAAAAAAAAAAATTAAAAAAAAAAAAGAGTTGTTGAGGGCTGGGAGAATAGCTCAGTGACTTAGCATGTATGAGACCCTGGATTTGATCCTCAGCATCATCAAAAAAAAAAAATAGTAAGAATTAAGGTAAATGAGTGATAAAATTCAAGATAGTTGTCAGGAGACAGGGAAATAGGAGATGAGAGGATCACATAAACAAAGATAAAAGTATTGGTGATGTTCTAGATCTTGAGATGGGTATTTGGTTTATTGGGGATTCCCTTTAAATAGTATATTGAAAAAGACAAAGGGAAAAATACAACAGAAAATATTAAAATATCAGCCATCCAACAAACTGGAGAGCACATTTAAGGACATAGGAATTTTTTAAAGTTTAAGCATCATAGTGGCCAAACAAAATAAAGTTTGAAGCAAGACTTGGCACATGAACAGTCTGCAGCCCCAGGCCTGAGCTCGATGAGTCCCAGGCTTTTCATCTGTGGGCTCTGGTGGAATACTACAGCAAGAGAGAAAAACAACCCCAAACACAGAGACAAAGAATATTAAGGAGAAGGCTGACAGATGAAGAGAGAAGAGGAATTGGAGCAGGAGGCATAATAGAAGAGGGTAAAAAACACTCGGGAAAAATTAGAAGAAAACACATAAGCAGGAAAGTGGGCAGGAGAAGAGAATGGTAAGAGAAGAGGGGGAAAAGTTATAAAGGAAAGGAAGAGAAAGAGAAGCAGGATGGAATTTGGGGCTAGGCATCTCAAGTTTTTTTGGGGGGGTACTGGGAATTGAACTCAGGGGCACTCGACCACTGAGCCACATCCTCAGCCCTATTTTGTGTTTTATGTAGAGACAGAGTCTCACTGAGTTGCTTAGCGCCTCGCCATTGCTGAGGCTGGCTTTGAACTCGCGATTCTCCTGTCTCAGCCTCCCTAAGTGCTGGGATTACAAGCGTGAGCCACCGTGCCCGGCTTCAACAAGTTTTTGTTTTTGTTTTTTGTTTGTGTTTTTGGGCAGTGCAGGGAAATGAACCCAAGCTCTTGGGTATGCTCAGCAAGCACTCTACCACTGACTCACATTCCCAGCCCTTTTTATTGTTTTTTCTTTTGAGACAGGGTCTGGCTAATTTGCCCAGGCTGGCCTTAAATTTGAGCTCCTCCCCTCAGCCACCAAAGTTGTTGGGTTACAGGTGTGCTTCATCTGCCCAACTACACATTTTTTAAAATGTAATAATTACAAGCTTAAGAGGCAGTTTTATTGGCCAAGCATGGTGTCATACACCTGTAGTTCCAGCTTCTCAGGAGGCTGAGATAGGAGGATGGCTTGAACCCAGGATTTCTAGACAAGCCTGGGTAACACAGAAAGACTTTGTCTCAAAAAGAAAAGAGAATAGAGAAAATTTTTAAAAATGAAGGATATAGAAGTCATTTGACTCCAAAATCCTGTTCTTTCTACTATATCTCTTTGAAATAGGGCAGCAGATTGGGTGGGGCATGCAGAGATTCATATGGAAAAAAGCAGCTGATCGGTTAAGATGGTTCTTGCTAGTTCTCTGACAGGCTGTACACAGCCTCTTTTTCTCAGCCTTTCTTCCTTTTCTTCCAAGTCATAGGCACCCCAAAAATGAAGCCAGGATTAGAAACCCTGGCCAGTCAAGGGATGAGCTCAAGGGATGTATTCAGGGACTCTAACCTAGCAGACCCAGTGTTTTCTCCAAAGCTCTTGTGTATCCTCAGTGGTCCCTAATTAGATCCTGCTTTGAGACACTAACCCTGAGTTATGTTCCCTTAAGCCAGAAGGTTGAACAATCTTTATATCCTTTCTCAATCGGTACTCATGGCTATCTTGTTAGAGAACTTTTATATCTTTCGGGGTACTAGATGCCTACTTTCATCCCACAAATAAGTCCAGTTTCAACTATGCGAACTTGGGACCTAGAGAAAGAAGTGGTTATAAAAGCTAGGGAAACAGGGCCCTTTTAAGAAGAGAGGAACAGAAATATCCACATTAACACAGAGACACAGAAAGGGAGAAACAGAGAGTCTTAGAGAAAGAAACAGAGGCGGGATGCTAAGAGTCAGGGCCAGAGTATACAAACCCAGGGAAGCAGACAGAGGGGTATAGATGACAGATTCAGTTTGGTCAGATAAAGTCAGAGCAATGCTTGGGCACAGAGAGACCCAGCAGCTGGCGGAACAGAAGAGGCACAGAGTGGTGACTGGACAGGCGAGGGGCATGTGAGGGGCAGAAAGCAAGACAACAGCCTCAGTGGCGATCTGTCTGTCCATACCAGGTGGGAGTGTTGGCCACTCTGCTGCTGTGATCCCAGGATGGTATCCAGTTCCTCTTGGCTCTGTAGTAAGGGGGCTTCCTGGGGGCCTGGGCATTCCGATGCCTGCAGTCTGCTCCTGAAACACACATTGCCACCACTGCCCTCTGTAGTCAGTGGCCAGTGATGGGCACCAGGGAGGAAAACTGCCTCAGCCCAGCCCTGTTGCTTGCCCCCAGCCCAGCCCTTCCTGTTGGCATAGGTGCAGCCTAGACTCAAACCCGCCTCCCTTTGGGGGCTCTGCTTTGGCAGAACTGCAGAGCTAGCTGCAGGCAAGGGTGGCCCCTGCTGGCCATAGGCAGTAATGCACTCCAGAAGAAAGCCTGCTAGTGTTGGAGGAGGCGGGAGGGGAAGGGCAAGCTGGAGCAGCGCTCCTCTGGTTTCTGAGGCCAGCCGCTAGCCTTGCCCCTTACTCAGCTAAATAGTGTGCTCAGGTCTCCCTTCCCTCTCCACCCAACATGCAATATTAATGCCTGATCATGAAAGATGGGTGACATAATGAAATCTTGAAAAGCAGCTGGTACCACATATGGGGTCCCCAGGGCATTTCTGCCTTCAGCCAGTTGCTCACAGGAAGGTGCCATGAGCTTCTCATTGCTTGTCACCTGAATTCCCACCCGTACCAGTTCAGCAACAAGACCCAGGCTGCTCTCTGCCCACTCAGTCCAGCCAGCTGTGCCCAGGAGCTAAAGAAAGTGGTCCACTCACCAGAGCTAAGGGAACTTGTCCAAGGGGACCACTGACAAGGCAGAGGGACAGTGCACCTCCATGGCTAGCAGGCCTCCATGATGACCACTCACGCTGAACTCTTCATGCAGACCCTACGACCTTCTCTTTCTGACTTCCTCTGTCATTGGGGAAGTGGTCAGGGATTTTCCAGGGGAGGGGGAAGAGTTGGGTCCCTCTCCCCCAGTCTGCCAAGCATATGCAGAACTCTGAGCAAGAATAGCTGTTCCCCCATTGCAGCACTGTACTGCGAATCAGTCTGAGACATCTTGGGTCTGCCTCAACCTGGAACCAGCAGGACTGGAAATGGAACGAGCCCAATGCCCCAACCCTGAGCCCACTTCTCTCAAGAAACATCCTAGATGGAACTGGAGACTCATGCTAAGTGAAATAAGCCAATCCCCAAAACCCCAAAGGCTGAGAGTTCTCTCTGATAATGTAGATGCTAACACAGAATAAGAGCCGGGTGCAGTGGCACATGCCTGTAATCCCAGCACTTTGGGAGGCTGAGACAGGAGGATCGTGAATTCAAAGCCAGCCTCAGCAACGGCGAGGTGCTAAGCAACTCAGTGAGACCCTGTCTCTACACAAAGCACAAAATAGGGCTGGGGATGTGGCTCAGTGGTCGAGTGCCCCTGAGTTCAATCCCCAGTACCAAAAAAAAAAAAAAAATACAGAATAAGGTGGGGAGTGGGAGGGAAGAATAAAAGTTCATTAAATTAGACAAAGGTGAATGAAGGGAAGGGAGGGGACACGGATATAGGAAAAGACAGTAAAATGAATCAGGCATAACTTTCCTATGTTCATTTATGAGTACACAACCAGTGTAACCCCACAATTCCACATCATGTACAACCTCAAGCATAGGAAGTTATATACTCCATGTATGTATAATATGTCAAAATACACTCTACTGTCATGTATATCTAAAAAGAACAAATAAATTTTAAAAAATCCCAAAGTTCTTTGGGTCTCAGTTTCCTCATCTGCAAAATGAGGGGATTGGGTCATTTGATTTCTGAGTTCCTTTCAGCTGTGACACTACTGTTTGGTTCTATGAAACCCAAAGGGGGATCCAAGTGTCCTGATACTCCACCTCCATTCCCACACCAACCTGCTCTTGAGGTCAGGTAGGAAGGAGGAGCTAGAGCCACTGGGAAAAGTCCCATTTTGGAAGACAAGGCTCATAATAGTTGAGCTCCAATTATCCAAGGAGAAGACTAGAGGCCTAACTACTGTCATTCTTCAAGGACTAGTTGTCTCTCTGGGGAGATCATTGGGTGGTGGGTAAGGACACCAGAATATTTCTTCTCAACCATTTTCTTCAAGGTCCAGTGTGTGAAGAAAGCAGGGAGGAGGACTTCGTGCTTACCTGTTCAGGGGGTCCTGGAACTCCCTGCCAGGCTCCCAACTATGTCTTTTGAAGGGGTCATAGGTGTGGCTATGGGCACGGAAAGCCCCCGATCTTCGGAGGGGTGCAGCACGGAAACCATTCCCCTCTTTTTTTTGTCCTTCCTTTTCCTCCTCATTTTCTTTCTCCTCTTCCTCTAGCTGCTCTCTGGATTCCACTGCGGACAGGCAACGACGAGTGCGGCCTTGAGGCACTGGGTCTCCACCTGCGAGGAACTCCTCTGCGAAAGCTCTGTTCATGGGCGGCACACACAAGCCAGGCTGAGTCAAGAAGAGAAGGGTGAGCAGAGTTCTAGAACTTTGGAACTGGAAAGGTGTCACAGTCAGCCAGGCTTCAGGGCAACCTAGGCACCCTCACTTTATTGAGGCACAAAATTGGAGAATGGCTGACTCAGAGTCAACCCACCCACAGAGTCAGGCTTCTGGGTTTTCTGGCTCCCAGTCCAGTGTGTGTGTGTGGTTTTGGTTTTGGTTTTAGTACTGGAACTGAGCTCAGGGATGCTCTACCACTGAGATATACTCCCAACTCTATATTTTTCAATTTTGAGACAAGGTCTCTAAGTTGTCCAGACTGACTTTGAACTTGTGAACCTCCTGTCTCAGCCTCTCAAGTTGCTAGGATTACAGGTGTGTGCCACCATGCCTAGCTCAATGTTCTTTCTTTCTTTATTTTTGGTACTGGAACCCAGGGATGCTTTACTACTAAACTATTGCCCCAAACTCTTTTATTTTTTATTATGAGAGAAGGTCTCACTAAGTTGCTTAGGGCCTTGCTAAATTGCTTAGGCTGGCCTTGAACTTACAATCCTCCTCTCAGATGCTCAAGTTGCTGGGATTACAGGTCAATGATCTTTCTGGTACATGAAAAGATCCTTGTTTGCTGGGCCTGGTGGCATATACCTATAATCCTAGCACTTTGGGAGGCTGAGACTGGAGAATCATGAGTTCAAAACCAGCCTCAGCAACAGCAAGGCGCTAAGCAACTCAGTGAGACTCTGTCTCTAAATAAAACACAAAATAGGGCTGAAGATGTGGCTCAGTAGTTGAGTATCCCTGAGTTCAATCCCTGGTACCACTCTCCTTCCCCCCCCCAAAAAGGATCCTTGTTTGATCTGAGGGCTGTGGCACATGCCTATAATAGTGTCTCAAAAGGCTGAGGAAGGGGCTGGGGTTATGGCTCAGTGGTAGCATGCTTGCCTGGCATGTGTGAGGCACTGGGTTCGATCCTCAGCACCACATAAAAAAAAGATATTCTGTCCACCTACAACTAAAAAATAAATATTAAAAAAAAAAGGCTGAGGCAGGAGGATCTCAAGTTTCAGGTCAGCTTCAGCAACTTAGAGAGACCCTGTCTCAAAATAAAATATCAAAAGTGCTGGGGAAGGGGCTGGGACTGTAGCTCAGCGGTAAAGCGCTTGCCTCGCATGCGTGAGGCCCTGGGTTCGATCCTCAGCACCACATACAAAGCAATAAAATAAAGACATTGTGTCCATCTACAACTAAAAAAATATTTAAAAAAAAAAAAAAGTGCTGGGGAAGAAGCTGGGTGCAGTGGCGCACAACTGTAATCCCAGCACTTTGGGAGGCTGAGATAGGAGAATCGAGAGTTCAAAGCCAGCCTCAGCAACGGCAAGGCACAACTCAGTGAGAGACCCTGTCTCTACATAAAACACAAAATAGGGGCTGGGGTTGTGGCTCAGTGGTAGAGCGCTTGCCTAGCATGCGTGAGGCACTGGATTCGATCCTCAGCACCACATAAAAATAAATAAATAAAATAAAGATATTGTGTCCATCTATAACTAAAAAAATATTTAAAAAAAAAAAACACAAAATAGGGCTGGAGATGTGGCTCAGTGGACAAGTACCCCTGAGTTCAATCCTCAGTACAAAAAAAAAAGTGCTGGGGAGAGGCTGGACACTTGCCTAGCGCATGTGAAGCACTGAGTTTGATCCTCAGCAACACATAAAAAATAAATTAATAAAGGTAGTGTGTCCATCTACAACTTAAAAAAGGGCTGGGGAGGTAGCTTAGAGGTAGAGTGTCCCTGAGTTCAGTTCCCAGTTATTTCACACACACACACACACACACACACACACACACACACATACACACACAAAGACTTTGGGTTATCAAAGGAGTGAGCACATATTACCAGTTGAGAGAATCAAAAAGGAAAACAAGCAAGCAGATGAAGCAGATAGTTTTTTAGATGTGCCAAGAGGGGCAGAGGGGTTAGAATGTGGCCAAGATGGGGTGGGGAGAGGATTCTAGACCAATAATGTAACAGGGAAAACAGGTTCGTAAGTGAAAGAATTATGATTTGTTCCTTCTAATACCCTAGTCATGTGAGGAATAAAAGCCATTCTGAACTGTCCTCATGTCACAGAGAAAAGGGCTCCAAGCATCAGCCACATCACCTTCATCTCCTAGTCTCTCTCCCAATCCCAAAGGAGCATTGTTATCACCTCCCAAACATCCTGGCTGGTACCAGGGTCCACCTCGGTGTGTCTCAGGGGAAGAACACTCCGGCGCTCTTAAGTTGAAAATAAGTCCCACTCCAGAAAGAAATACCAAATTCCAGAGTACCAAGGTGATGGAGGGGCAGGAGGGGAGTAACATGTACTGCATATCTCTGTACACCCTGCTCTCAGGCCATGACTCTCTGGATCTTCTGCTGGAAGGAGTCTCCCAGGCACCCTTTCTCCTGGGACCACCCCTAGCTACTAAGATGTTGAAGTGCACAGGACTAGGAGGTCGTGAGCCAGAACCCTGCTTTCTTCCCCGGCCTTCTCCAAGTTGTCATAACCACCCCAGGGAAGTCCAGGTCATGGGAAAGGTGTTCCTTCAGTCAGCTTCCTCATCTCTCGCTGCAATCTGTCCACTGCTCCCACTCCACCCAGAGATGGAAAGGAGACAGGTGCTCAACCTCTGCAGGTGGCATTCTGCTCCCCATGGTGTGGTTGAAGGAGAGAAAGGAGAGGCTGAGGAGACTGGCCCAGGCCCTGTGCCCAACCATGCTCTCCTGTCTGGAAGCAGTGTTGGGGAGATTCCTCAGCCAGTCCCTAGCTGAGATCCTCTCCCTTCTTGTTTATGCATCTGGACTCTGTGCCATCAGGAGTTCTGGGTATAATCAGATGGTCAGATCTACAGGGAGCAAGATGGGGCCTGAGGACCAGGGCATGGTCCCCAACAACCAGCAGCCTTCAAAGACAAGATCTGGGGGCAAAGAAGCACTGTGGGAAGCTGGGGTGGAGAGAAGAGTAAGAATGTTGCTGAGCACTGTGGGGCACGCCTGTAATCCCAGCACTTTGGGAGGCTGAGACAGGAAATTGTGAGTTCAAAGCCAGCCTCAGCAACGGTGAGGTGCTAAGCAACTCAGTGAGACTCTGTCTCTACATTAAAAAAAAAAAAAATAGGGCTGGGGATGTGGCTCAGTGGTCGAGTGCCCTGAGTTCAATCCCCTGTACCAAAAAAATAAAGAAAGAAAGAATGGGAAATGTTCACTAGGAAAAGAGGAACAGGGGCTAGAAAGAGGACAGAAATGGAAAGGAACCAGAAGGATCTTGAGTGCTCTGATATTCAGTGACTTCCCAGAAGGAGAAGGTCGGCTTGAACTGCAGTACTCAACCTCCACCTTCTTTTTTTTTTTTTTTTTTAAATATTTTTTAGCTGTAGATGGACATAATGTCTTTATTTTATTGCTTTGTATGTGGTGCTGAGGATCGAACCCAGGGCCTCACGCATGCGAGGCAAGCGCTCTACCGCTGAGCTACAATCCCAGCCCCAACCTCCACCTTCTATCTCTGCTCACAAGATTGACTTTGGCAAGATGAATGAAAAGTAGTGAACTAGCTGGGTGTGGAGGTGCATGCCTGTAATTGGTTTGGGAGATTGAGGCAGGAGGGTTGTGAGTTCAAAGCCAGCCTCAGCAACTTAGGAGACCCTAAACAATTTAGTGAGACCCTGTCTCAAATAGAAAATAAAAAAAGCCTGGCAATATGGCTCAGTGGACTAAAGTCCTTTTTTCCCCTTCATCCTGGAAGATGCATTGGTGGAGGAAGAAAGGTGAACAGACCCTACAATCCCCGCCCCACTGACAGATGCTGCTGATCTCTGCGCACCCCCCCCCCCAACTCCCAGTGCTGGAGACCAAACCCAGGGTCTAGGGCATACTGAGAAAGTGCTGTACCACTGAGCTATACCCCCACTGATAATCTTGAGATTTTTGTGTACCTCACTCTTCTTCCTGATCATACTTTCTCAAAGATCCACCCTTTCTTTGCCCAGCATTTCATTCATGGTCTCTGCCCTTTGTAAAAATGAATCTGTTGGACAGTTTTTCTGAAATAACATCCTTATTTCATTTATCAAGAGTTTTTCCTGATTTCTAACCTTCGGCCTCCTCCCAGGCTACAATGCCAATAATTTTTATTTTCTTCAAAGAAATAAAGCTTGGTAAGTTTTCCTTAACTACCTCCCAGAGATTTCCCTCCTCTATTTTCTGAAATTCAAACTGAGGTTTCCATCCATCATTGGGTCTTTCTCCTGCTTCTCCTTCCATCAGCTCTCTCCCAGTCCTCTCCCACTTTCCTGCACCTCCTGAGTTCAGGAAATGGTGCAAGGGAGCGGCCAGGACTGAGTCTCATACAATGGCTTTTTTAAGCTCCTGTATGAGATCACATCATGTCACATCACTATTTCCGCTGAGCAGAGACATAAGAGATTCTGAAATAGTTCTGGGATCAGATGCTTGAGGTGAGGAGTGGAGGAGGGGCAGGAAGGGGCTCCGAGGAGTCATTTCGCTTACTTTCCTGTCTCCCTACCATCACCGACCATTAGTATCTCCTGCCCTCTCCTGGGAGTGTATAATCATCACTGCACTAGTCAGCAATGACTTGTCACACACACTGCTGGATAATAAGATGAAAACCTATAATATTGTATTAGAAACAGACATCTGTTGTTTAAAAACTGCAAGAGTATATTTTTTTTTAGGGTTTAATAATGGCCTCAAAGTCCATTTGTTTTGCCAGGTGCAGGAGGTACGTGCCTGTAATCCCAGTGACTTGGGAGGCTGAAGGAGGGGGATCGCAAGTTTGAGGCCAGTCTCAAACTTGGGGCTGAGGGAGACCCTGTCTCAAAATTAAAAATAAAAGGGCTGGGGACATGGCTCAGTGGTAGAGCACCCTTGGGTTCAATCCCCAGTACCAAGAAAAAGAAAAAGAAAAAAAGAAGTCGGTCAGTTTTGCAAGTTCTGCTGCTTTCATAGCCACATGACCTTGGGAACTTGCTTAGATTTTTTTTTTTTTTTTGGTACTGGTAATTGAACCAGGGACATCCAACCACTGAGCCACATCCCCAGCCCTTTTTATATTTTATTTAAAGACAGTGTTGCTAAGTTGCTTAGGGCTCTGTGAAGTTGCTTAGGGCCTCTCTAAGTTGCTGAGACTGGATTTGAAATTGCAATCCTCCTGCCTCAGCCTTTCAAGTTTCTGGGATTAAAAGCATGTGCCACCATGCCCCACTTGCTTAGCTTTTTGAGCTTCAGAATCATCTATGAAAAGAGAATAATATCCGAGTGCGGGGATGTACGCCTGTAATCCCAGCACTTTGGGAAGCTGAGACTGGAGAATTGCAAGTTCAAAACCAGCCTTAGCAATGGCGAGGCACTAGCAACTCAGTGAGACCCTGTCTCTACATAAAACACAAAATAGGGCTGGGGATGTGGCTCAGCGTTTGAGCACCTCCGAGTTCCATTCCCGGTACCAAAAAAAAAAGAAGAAGAATATCTGTCTTATAAGGTTGCCGACATATTTGATGATAATTTGTGCAATGCAACTGATATTATGCTATTAGTAATAAATACTACTATTGTTGTTATTTAGAGACAGAGAGAAGAGAAGGCAAGCCATGTTGAAATAGGAAACTGGAGAGGCCGACATAAGAGAAGAAATAGGCAGCGCGTGATAGTGATCCACTGTTTTATCTTGAGAGAGGGGTAGGGAGAGAATTGGTAACCCACAAGCAGACACTAACACAACTGCAGTGGGGACTAGCTGTAAACAACATCTGATGGAAAAGTATAACCATAGCAGCAACCATGGCAAGAAGAGCAATATGCAATAGCTTTTCTCTACTTTGAGACCCTGATGAACTTTCCTCTAAAGAGAAAGGAGGAATAGAATAGCCTCAGGTAATTTAGAGCAGGAGTTGGCAAACTATAGCCTGTGAGCCAGACCTGTCTTTTTTTTTTTTTTCCCCAGTACTGGGGATTGAACCCAGGGGCACTCTACCACTGAGCTTCATCCCCAGCCTTTTTTTTTTTCCCCCCACACAGGGTCTTGCTAAGTTGCCCAGGTGGCCTTGAGTTTGCAATCTTGCCTCAGCCTCCTAAGATGCTGGGATGATAAGAGTACATCACCATGCCTGGCTATCTGCTATTTTTTTAAAAAAGTTGAGGGGAAAACAATTAAAAAGAATATTTTGAGACACATACAAACTAAATGAAATTCAGATTCCAGCACCCATAAATAAAGTTTTCTTTTTCTAACACAGCCATGCTCATTCTTTATGTATTGTCTATGGCTATTTTTGCATTAAGATAGATAGAAAAGCTGATAGTTATGACAGAGACCATATGGCCCACAAAGCCTGAACTATTTTTTTCAGGGTCTTTACAGAAACTTTGCAGACTCCTGATCTAGAGCAACTGGGTTTCAAAATCTCAAGGACAAGAGAGACCAAAGAGGGGCATTAAGGTTCACTGAATACCAACTAGTCATTCTGCAAAAATTTAGGGGGCAGTGGGACATGAGGATCTCAACATATCCATTTCCTAAATATCTTCTGGAGCCCACAGGGAAAGAGGTTTAACCCATGAGTGTCCACATGCAGCCTGTGTGGTCATCACAACCATTTCTTTCTTTCTTTCTTTTTTCTTTTTCTTTTTTGGTACTGGAGACTGAACTCAAGGACACTTGACCACTGAGCCACATCCCCAGCCCTATTTTGTGTTTTATTTAGAGACAGAGTCTCACTGAGTTGCTTAGCACCTCACCATTGCTGAGGCTGGCTTTGAACTCGCGATTCTCCTGTCTCAGCCTCCCCAAGTGCTGGGATTACAGGCATGTGCCTCCGTGCCCAGCATAACCATTTCTTGAAATAGACATTATTCTTCCTATTTTACAGGAGTCCCCTGAGCTTAAGTTGCTAGCTCAAGGTCACACTGCTGGATTGGAGGTGGAGATGAGCTTTCAAAGCTGATTCACCACACTGAGTTCTTTTTTCTTTTTTAAATATATATATTTTTAGTTGTTGATGGACCTTCATTTTATTTACTTATATGCAGTGCTCAGAATCGAACCCAGGGCCTCACACATGCTAGGCAGATGCTCTACCACTGAGCTACAACCCCAGGCCCCACACGCTGAGTTCTTTTCTGAAACCAGAAAATAAGCTCCCAAAGAGAGCCAGTGACTAACTTGAAGGAAATCCAGCTGATATTGTCATTCACTTCCCAAGCCACTTCCCTGACCCCAGCCAAAGAAAGGCAGCAGGCTTCCAAAGGAAATTAGATGGGGGTACCAAAGAAGTTAAATTTGTCCTTTCTGTTCCCTCTGTTATCTTACAAATGTGATGAGGTGACAGGGCGGGCAGGGCTCTGGTTTTGTTTGCTGCCAGCAAACACTGGGGTTAAGAACTGCCAATAGCAACCAAAGAGTGGGACCTGGTGGGCTGGGGTCAACACTAGCTGGCACTTTGGAAGCCTGAGAGGCTTCCTGCATGTGACTCTAGGGTCCTAAATCTCCCCAGGGGGCGATAATGGAGCAGACCTGAAAAAACCAGATACTGAGAAGGAAGGGAGAAGCCAGATGACTGTGTCTACTGGCTTCTTCATATCTACTGGTCCTGGGGGCACAGGGTCATAGAAAACCTTTTGATGGTTCAAAATTTAACCTACCCTTTCTTTTCCCAGAGAAAACCACCAATCCCACAGCAACTCACAAAGAGAGTTAGAGCAGAGCTTCTTTTAGCCTTAGGTGAAGAAGGCCCCAGTGACAGCAGTCTCTTCCCTCCCCTGCACCCTGGACACCCCATCCATGGCAGGATCACCCCAGTGTCTTCACCCATCAGCCTTCCTTGGCTGAGCAGTGGTGTCCTGGAAATGTTCTCTTTCTCTGACTTTCCCATCAACTGCTAGAGAACAGTACAATCCCGAAAAGGAAAGGCAAAGGATATAGAGAATTTGTTCATTCATCAATCATTACTATAGCATGAACTGCAGGGACTGAGAAGAGGACCCAGAAAGATCTACACATGAATACAAAGGTTGGGCAGGGGGTAGGATGGGCAAAGCCATCTACCCAGATCAGCTTCCAGGTTAACTCTTTTTTATTTTTTGTAGTCGTAGATGGACAGCATACCTTTATTTAATTTGATTATTTTTATGTGGTGCTAAGGATCAAACTCAGTGCCTCACACATGCTAATCAAGCAGCTTGTCACTGAGCTACAGCCCCCAGCCCTCTGATTGACTCTTTTTTTTTTTTTTTTTGGTACTGGGGATTGAACTCAGGGGCACTCGACCACTGAGCCACATCCCCAGCCCTATTTTGTGTTTTGTGTAGAGACAGGGTCTCACTGAGTTGCTTAGCTCCTCACCATTGCTGAAGCTGGCTTTGAACTCACGATTCTCCTGTCTCAGCCTCCCAAAGTGCTGGGATTACAGGCTTGCACCACTGTGCCCGGCTTCTGGTTGGCTCTTGATAAATACCCTCCTACATCCAGGGCCCATAGGGCAGAGTTATGGACTTTATTATTAGTAAATTCTAGAAGTTCAAAGCTGGAAAGACAGTCAAGATTCTAACCACAGCCCTTCTACTGTATCAGCAAATAGGCATTTTAAATACTTAAGTCACTGCTGTCTCTATGATATACTAGGTGCATGAGTCAGTTGGGAATTTTACTGCTTTGGAATTACAAGAGTAGCCACCTGTTATTTTGTTTTGTTTTGCTTTTGATTTTTTGTTTTTGCATTACTGGGAATTGAACCCAGAGTTTTCAAGCAGACTCTACCACTGAGCTGTATCCCCAGCCCTTTTTCTTTCTTTCTTTCTTTTTTTTTTAGACAAAGTCTCACTAAATTGCCCAAGCTGGCCTTGAACTTGTGATCTTCCTGTCGCAGCCTCCCAAGTAGCTAGGATTACAGGATTATAGGATTACAGGTGTGCGCCACTGTGCCAGGTTGTTTATTGCTTTTCATTGATTTCCAAACTGAATTTAGGGACATTACGCTCTTTCTTTCTCCTGGGCCTGTGGCTGTACATTTATTCTCCCAGGGCCTCAAGACCCAGACTAGCCCATGATATGCGGGGGACAGGGAAGAAAAGGGGTAAGACCAGACAGTCCTCTTCTACCTCCTGCCAGTTTCTTGGCATGCACTCTGAGGACTGTGCCAGAAGGGTGGGGCACAAGAGGGTCTGAGATTCAGAGGGACACACCTGAGAAGACTTGGCCACTCTGACCCAGGGAATTAACCCTGTCAGATCCCAGGAAATAGCTGAAGAAAGTCAGTGGAACAGTGGACCCCTAATATTGATGAGATAATCTGGAATCTGAAAGCCCCTGACTCTCAAGTATGAGTTGGTGGTTCTTTAAATTTCATCATTAATCCCCCACCATAAAAGGAACAATGTTAGGCACAAGAAGAAGGGGACCTTGGGCAAACTAGAATATTGAAATTTTAAGATTCCAGAGCCATTCTTGGTGTCTATATCTCCCAAGTAAGAAAAAGAGACCAAAAGACAATCTAATGGACAGATGTCAGATGAACTTGAGTCTGAAACCTAGTCCTACAATTTACCTCTTAATTGGCATGGGTTAGTTATTTAACTTCTCTAAGCCTTTTATTTAATATAGGGATTGGGTATGTCAACCCCATAGGATTATAAGGATTAAAAATATATATATATATATATATATATATATATATTTAAAGGTTTTAGCATCATTTGCTGCACAAGTTGTGTTAATTAACCATTGACCATCATTACGATTGTTTTTCTGTTTGCACACACACACACACACACACACACACACACACACACATCTAATTAAAAATGAGAACTGAATACAGGAGATTGGTTGGAGAAGCTATGGATTGTTCTGCCACCTCCTGGGATACTAAGGGATTCCTGGATATCTCTCTGCTTCCGGGAGAATGCCCATTCATCATGGAAGGACACATGAAAGGGAAGAAAGAAACTCACCAGAACTAGGAGATATCCCAAAGATGGGGCACCTGTTCCTGCCCTCAGTTGGTGACTTCAATATGGGAAAAAGTCCTGCTTCAGGTAGCCTCTTTAAGCAGGCAGGCCGGGGCCTTCATGGGGGCGCCTCTGTCTTATTCCTGCTGAGGGAACTGTTCATGGTCCAGAAGTTTGCATAGGAGACAGGGGGGACTCATTCCAGTCCAGACCAGCTGCCTCTTCAACTGCTCTAGCCCTTCCCTTCCCCGCCCTACTTCAAACACCCTAGACAGTGCTGTACCCAGGACTTTAACCCCTTCAATGACCTTTCCTCAGCATTCCCTGAAAAAGGGCGGCCACAGGAATCGGACTCCCATGGAAACAGGTGCAGGAAACCAAGCTGGGGTCACCATAAGGGGAAAAGATATAGGAACCTGACAGTCCAGGCAGCTTTCACCCTCCCTCCAAAAGGGACAAGGAGAAATGGGAGAGGGGAGAAAGAGCAAATCTCAGGAAAAGAGCTGAGCACAGTGGCACACACCTGTAGTCCCAGCTACTCGGGAGGCCTAGGCTGGGGAATCTCAAGTTCAAGATCAGTCTGGGCAATTAGCAAGATCCTATCTCAAAATAAAAAGTAAAAAGGGCTAGGGATGTAGCTCGTGGGTAGAGCGCCCCTGTGTTGCCTAGCAAACACACAAACAAGAAAATTGGCTTCAACACTGCTTGTCGGTCCCTTTAAGAGGCAGGTTATAGAAATGAAGGAGGAAATTTTTTTTTTTAAATGAAAGTGAAGGGAGGAGCAATTATAAGGGCAGCCACATCTGAGGAGGGCTCTAGCTTCAGCCAACAGGAACAGGGGTGACCAAGCAACTCAGCATACAAGCGATCACAGCCTGGCTTGTTGTGGATACCGGGCAGCAGGATATTTGACCAGCTCCTCCACCCCTTTCTCTGATAACTGTGCGTGGGGGTGGGGGGCTGACTCACTTCTTCCTCCAGAGCAGAGGACAGCTTGGGCAGACATGGGACTTGGTGAGGTAGTGGGGCCCTCTCTGATGGGCCCTGTGGTCTAAAGCAAAGGGCTTGTTGGAGTTTGGAGATGTTGGCCGGCTCTGCCAACTCACTAGTTGTGGGGACTTTGAAGAGTACCCTATCAGCTCATTCCTTCATCTGTAAATGAGAATGTTAAATGAGAAATGGTGGAACACCAATGCTGGATCTATACTACTCAAAAATGCAAGCTGTCACTTGCTGGTGACCTTGGATAAGCCACTTTACTTTGTCTTTCCTCATCTACTAAGTGATAGTGTTAAGCTAGGTGATCTCTGGTCCATCCTTGCTCTGAAATTCTTGTTCTGGGTAAGAGGGAAATGCCAGATACTGCCAGATGTAGAACTTGCATCTTTTTTTTTTTTTTTTTTTTTTTTTTTTTTTGGTACTGGGGATTGAACTCAGGGGCACTCGACCACTGAGCCACATCCTCAGCCCTATTTTGTGTTTTATGTAGAGACAGGGTCTCACTGAGTTGCTTAGTGCCTCACCATTGCTGAGGCTGGCTTTGAACTCGCGATTCTCCTGTCTCAGCCTCCCTAAGTGCTGGGATTACAAGCGTG
>CM053400.1:100615119-100647712 GCA_028644305.1 Xerus rutilus
TGGTACTGGGGATTGAACTCAGGGGCACTCGACCACTGAGCCACATCCTCAGCCCTATTTTGTGTTTTATGTAGAGACAGGGTCTCACTGAGTTGCTTAGTGCCTCGCCATTGCTGAGGCTGGCTTTGAACTCGCGATTCTCCTGTCTCAGCCTCCCTAAGTGCTGGGATTACAAGCGTGAGCCACCGCGCCCGGCTCTATCAGATTACCTTAAGAAGTCAAGAAGGCTCAATCCTAAAGCCAACTATTCCAGCTAAGTCTCTGTCCATAGATTTGAGAAGCTCTTATATTCCCCAACATCACTACTTAAGGAAGGTTCAGATTCCATCCCGAATCCAAGGAGTTGAACTCTGGAGAAAGGAAGTATCTGATTTTGGCTTCTTTTCAAAGTGCCTGTGACACACACTATCTTCACAATGCTTCTTTTGTCATCTGTGGGTCCCTGGATTCCCCTCTAGTCTTCCCTATAACATGTGCCAGGGCATAGGGTGTGGAATGATAAAGACAAGTCTCCCCAGCTTTTGGAAAAGGAGTACCTCTAAGATCAAAATGTTTTATATTCCCTTCAAGAGTTATAAAGTGCATCCCAACCCCTAAACCAGAACCCCTCCTCCTATAGGTTAGTTAGCTCATATGTTAACTACAGGTTTCTAGTGAAGAGGGCATAGATGGAAAACAGGGTTCCCTCCTCCAGAAACAAACATTTCAGAGTCCTAGAGAGCAAGTCAACATATAGCAAAGTAGCTCACCTGCCCTTCCCCACACCTGTTTTCAGCCACTGACCCACTGGCCCTTTTACCCCAATCTCCTGAGCATTCCAGGTTTCCACCAGGAACACAATGAACAAAAGCAAATATAGCCTTCTTGCACTCTGACCTGGCCGGTCCCGGGGTGTCCAAGCCGCAGCCCCTGAAAGAGGGATGTGAGTTGGCCCAGGGCTACTCCATTTGGAGCATCCCGTTGTCTCCATGTCCTTTTCATCTTCCAGGGGCCCAGAGGCTCCCAGTACTGGGCAAAGGAAAGGTTAAACAAGTTGGGCAGGGGAACCAGGGGGAGCAGAATCTAAAGGGGAAACTTGGTGGCAGGAACAAAGCGGGTGTTTGTTGGGTTTCCCTCCTGCCTGGGAGGCTGTTCTCGGACCACGACATTCCTGGGTTGGACAGAATCAGCTTACAGTGGCTTCTCCCCACTGCTGTTGCAGCCAAAGCCGCTGCCTTTCCATAAGCCATGCTGAGGGCCCGTCAGGGGACCCAGCACTTCTTCCTAGCCCAGAGTTCAAAGCACAGAGGCCTTAAAAATAAATTTAAAGCTGGGCACAGTGGCGCACACCTGTAATCCCAGCCCTTAGGGAGGCTGAGACAGGAGAATCACAAGTTCAAAGCCAGCCTCAGCAACGGCGAGGCGCTAAGCAACTCAATGAGACCCTGTCTCTACATAAACACAAAATAGGGCTGAGGATGTGGCTCAGTGGTCGAGTGCCCCTGAGTTCAATCTCCAGTACCAAATAAATAAATAAATAAATAAATGATAAAAAACACAAAATAGGGCTGGGGATGTGGCTCAGTGGTCGAGTACCCCTGAGTTCAATCCCTGGTACCAATAAATAAATTTAAGCTCAAGAAAATATAGTTCTTGGCTGGGTACAGTGGCACATGCCTGTAATTCCCATCAACACAGGAGGCTGAGACAGGATTGCAAGTTCAATGCCAGCCTCAGCAATTTAGAGAGATCTTAAGCAACTAAGCAAGACCCAGTCTCAAAAAAAAAAAAAAAAAAAGAAAAAGAAAAAGAAAAAAGAAAAGGACTGCGGATAGCTTAGTGGTAAAGTACACTTGAGTTCAATCCCCAGTAACAAAAAGCTAGTTCTTAAAAAGAGAATGGGCTAGAAACAGGCATGAGAGAGATTTTCAACAATGATCAGCAAACTGGTCATGGTGGTACATGCCTATAATCTCAGCAACTCAGGAGACTGAGGCAGGAGGATCGCAAGTTCAAGGCCAGCCTCAGAAACTTAGACTCTCTCAAAGTAAAAGATAAATAGGGCTGGTATTGTGGCTCAGTGGCAGAGTGCTTGCCTCACATGTGTGAGGAACTGGGTTTAGCTCAGTACCGCATATAAATTAAAAAAAAAAAAAAAAAAAGGCCCATCAGCAACTAAATAAATAAAAAGGGCTGGTGATGTAGCTCAGTAGTAAAGTGTTCCTGAGTTTGGTTCCTGGTCCCAAAAGTAAAAGAATGCTAAACAGATATGGATGAGGACTCCAGGGCAAGAGAACAGCTATTCCTCCATCTTTCCCAGCAGTGGAGATTGCTAACAGGCAAGGAAGGGTTAGGAAAGTAGGTGGTGACTGACAGGAACACTCAGAGACAAAGAAGGTATTCACAAAGGGGCATATACCTCCATGGGAATAGACTCGAGAGAACCACAATCCTATGGCAAGGAGACCACAACTTGGCTTGCTTGCCCAGGAGTGGGGGTACTTGGGGCCTAAACACCTGCAGCAATCTTTGCTCACTAGGCTGATGAGAAAACAGACGAGTCAGTGTGTGGCATTTGTTTTTATTAGAAAACCCCATTTGGTAAGCGCTTCCCTAACCCAGAAGAGAGACTGGGTAGCCTCTCAGAGTCCCACAGCTTTCATTCCATCTTTCACTCTCTTCTGAGAGAGGAGGTTAGGGGATGGGGGTGGTGTCAGGCAGTCTCCGAAGGGCCTTTCCTGGACCCCTGAGAGTTCACGTTGCCAGTGATATACCAACAGCACCTCGGTGGGGTCCCAGAGGGCCCTCTAGGCTCAAGGCTGGGGCTGAAGGCATTCCTGTTTGTATGGCTTCACAGTGGAACCACTGAGGCTCTCACAGACTCCCAGGCCTGGTCCTTCACTCTGGTTGAGAGCAGGGCAGGATCCAGGAGAAGGTGGCCAAGGGCTAAGGGAGAAGAGATTGCATTTGAGATCCCCTTTGGAGTCTGGAAAGCACCTGTTTTCTTGGAAGAGGAGGGCTGTGGAAGCCCCACTCAGTTCTTCTTGGTTTTGGGAGTGTCGTATTTCCTTTTGCTGGAGTACCACAAGAGCAGAGGGATGCCAATGGACGGAAGGGTCATAACCCCGAAGGCTGCCCAGTCCAGCTGTGGAGGAAAACCAAGGCCGTGCTTAGAAGTCTGGATAAGTGCACAGGAGTGGACAGGGAAGGAGTGGGCCCAACAAGAGAAGGGAGCAGTTTAGCCCAAATTTTAAGCAAATCTTTGGCCAGGAAAGTTCCTCTGACCACTCCTGAAACAGAATGGCTCTCTAAAGACCAATCCTTCAAGGTATGAAACCAAAGGCCTCCAGACTGGCTCTCAGACAACATTTGAGGATGGAGGTGCCCAGGTCTTACCTCTAACAGTCAGGCCTCCTTTGGCCCCCCTTACCCTTTGGCCCCCCTTCTCCTCCATCCCCTCACCTCATTTCTGCCCTCTAGCTTTAATAAATGACTTGCCATTCCCACATCACACCCTATCTTTTCTTTTCTTTTTCTTTTTTTTGGTACCAAGGATTGAACTCAGGGGTACTCGACCACTGAGCCACATCCCCAGCCCTATTTTGTTTTATGTAGAGACAGGGTCTCACTGAGTTGCTTAGCACCTCACCATTGCTGAGAGTGGCTTTGAACTTGCGATTCTCCTGTCTCAGCCTCCCTAAGTGCTGGGATTACAGGACTGCACCACCATGCTCGGCTACATCCTGTCTTTTCTTACATCTTTTTTTTTTAATTTTTTTTAGTTGTTGATGGATCTTTATTTTATTCATTTATTATTTATATGTGGTGCTGAGGATCGAACCCAGTGCCTCACGCATGCTAGGCAAGCGCTCTACCACTGAGCTACAGCCCCCGCCCCCTTTTCTTACATCTTAAGACATCTTTTTTTTTTTTTAAATGTTTATTTTTTAGTTGTAGGTGACAGAATATCTTTTTTTTTTTTAAATATATTTTTTTTAGTTGTAGATGAACACAATGTCTTTATTTTATTGCTTTGTACGTGGTGCTGAGGATGGAACCCAGGGCCTCACGCATGCGAGGCAAGAGCTCCACCGCTGAGCTACAATCCCAGCCCGACAGAATATCTTTATTTTATTTTTATGCGGTGCTGAGGATCGAACCCAGTGCCTTATGCGTGCTAGGCGAGCACGCTACCACTGCGCCATAATCCCAGCCCCACATCTTAAGACATCTTAAGTTGCTCCTCCTTTTTAGGACACCTGCCCTTCCTAGCCTCCTTGTTGGATAAACCCTCTGTGGCTCTTGAAAACAGGTTCGATGCTCCTGCAGTGTGCTCTTCTGGCACGCTGCATAAAACATCTCTCATAGCATCTTCCCTACTTACTTCTTGGGGCCTATATGAACCTGCACAATCTTTTTTGTTTGTTTGTTTGTGTTTTTTTAATAAGGCATGGTGTGAGTCTATTTTTCTTGATACCTTTATACCCAGTGCCTCACACAAGCTAGGCAAGCACTCTACCACTGAGCCACAACCCCAGCCCTGAACCTGCACAATCTTTTAATGGAAGGGACTATGCCTTGATGGCCATACCTTCCCAAAGTAAAGCTCAGAATAAGCACACCATCGGGAACTTTATAATTACTCACTGAATCAATGAATTCTCTCATTCAATATTTTAGTCAAATCTTCAAAACATTCTCTCCTAGATTAAATCATAAAGTCCCTGCTTGATTTTCTCAATGTTCTATGACCCTTTATTTTATTTTATTTTTTAATATATTTCTTTTAGTTGTCAATGGACTTTGTTTATATGTGGTGCTGAGAATCGAACTCAGTGCCTCATACATGCTAGGCAAGCACTCTACCACTGAGCCACAACCCCAGCCCCATATTTTATTTTATTTTTTTTGGTGCTGGGGATGGAACCCAGGGGTGCTGTACCTCTGAGCTATATCCCCAGCTCTTCATTTTTGAGATAGGACCTTGCTAAGTTGCTAAGGCTGGCCTCAAACTTGTAATCCTTCTGCCTCAGACTCCCGAATTGCTGGGATTTACAGGTGTGCACCACCATGGCTAGATTCTATGATTCTTCATACCTAACCAGATACTCTTTTAAACCTCCAAATGGGCTGGGCATGGTGGCACATGCCTGTAATACCAGTGGCTTGGGAGGCTAAGGCAGGAGAATTGGAAGTTCAAAGCGAGCCTCAGCAATGGTGAAGCACTAAGTAATTCAGTGAGACCCTGTCTTTAAATAAAATACAAAATAGGGCTGGGATGCAGTTCAGTGGTCAGGTGCCCCTGAGTTCAATCCCTAGGACCCCATTCGACTCCCCGCCAAAAAACCCTTCAAATAGACTATAGACACTAAGACTGGTTTCTGCTCAAGACTAAGACTGCTGAGTACAGAAAAAGGCCAGTTCTATGGTTCTGGCAACAACAATCTCATTGACAAAAATCTCTGAGCATGGTTAAATCCAGATATTTGATAACTGTCTATATCAGATTCCAAAAAAATAAAACAACACCTATAATCCCAGTGTCTTGGGAGGCTGAGGCAGGAGGATCATAAATTCAAAGAAAACCTCAGTGAGGCACTAAGCAACTTAGTGAGACCCTGTCTCTAAATAAAATACAAAATAGGCCTGGGGATGTGGCTGAGTGGTTGAGTACCCCTGAGTTCAATCCCTGGTACCAAATTAACTAATTAATTTAAAAAATTATGAAACAGGGGGGGCTGGGATTGTGGCTCAGCGGTAGAGCGCTTGCCTCGCATGCGTGAGGCCCTGGGTTCGATCCTCAGCATCACATACAAAGCAATAAAATGAAGACATTGTGTCCATCTACAACTAAAAAATATTAAAAAAAAAAATTATAAAATGGGGGGGGGGCTGGGATTGTGGCTCAGTGGCAGAGCACTTGCCTTGCATGTGTGAGGCCCTGAGTTCGATTCTCAGCACCACATATAAATAAATGAATAAAATAAATGTCAATTAACAACTAAAAAAAATTTTTAAAAAAATTATAAAACAAAATAACAGCAAAAAAAAACCCAGACAGGCAGGCCAACCAACAAATCTTTTAAGGAGGCCAAGAGGTTCCAGAACCAAAAGTGTTCTCACTCCAGGGGAATAAGAAAATATCAGAAAGCTTACAAAATGAGGAGAGAATCTTCTATCAAACTCCCGCTGAGCCAGAATTCCTCCCTGTCCAGGTGCACTGGTGGAACCAACCTGAAAAGAAAAGAAAGACATTAAGGCAATCTCCAAGTCATCTCATGTGAGGAAAGGAGCAGTCCCCAGCATCAGATTCTTAGTTTCCAAAGTACCCAAATGAGTGCTTCAAGAAAAAGAAGGCCTTGGAAATGTGGCTCTGTGGCAGAGCACTTGCCTTGCATGTGTGAGGCCCTGGGTTCAATAAAAAAAAAACGGCAAAGTATTTGAACTAGGAAGAGTCAGATGTTCAGTGTGTTAGAAAGAAGAGTACATTAGGAGTCAGGAAACCTGAAAAACACCACTGAATAAGCATTTACTAAATAGGGTAAGCCAGGTATGTACCTGAAATAAAAGCTCAATTCTTCTGTCACAGCTTCAAACTCTGGAGAGTGAAATTGCTCACCACCACAGGCCCCACTTCAAGGCCAGATGTGCAATGGAATGACTTCCATTCAGTAATCATTTACTTATTCCTCAAACAAAAACACTCTTCTGTACTTCACAGAGCTGACACGAGGCTCAAATGAAATAATGAGAAGAATTCTGAAAAGTATAAAGCCCTCCCCAGATGGACATTACAAGAGGAGGGCTGGGACTGGCCCACATTCCTTTGCTTTGAAGAGGAGGCTAAGAGTTTGAAGCACATTGCAAACAACTTTGTTCTAAGACAGCAGCTGAGACTTGGATTTTGTATCTATTAACCCATCAAGTATCAGGTAGAACCAGAGTCCTGAAGGTGGTTCTGAAAGCAGAAATGACACAAGATGTGAAAACATAACTAAGAGTACAAGGAACATGAGTCCATGTAGTTTATGAAAAATGAAAATTGTGAAAATGCACTGGCTGTTACAGAATTTTAGATTTCTTTTAGTTCCTTGGACAGGATCACATTTGACCTTCATAAATTTACAAATTTATGATCTAAGATTTTTGGAACTGGGATAGTGTCCTAATCTTCTTGGTATTTCCCAGAGTCTAGCACGTTGCAAGGCTCAAGAAATGTCTGTTGATCTTTACGTGAATCAATCAAAAGACTGATTATAAACTCCAGGAGTTTATAATTAAATTGGGAGATAGGAAGGAGGAAAGACCTACATATAAGAAAGAAAACTACTGAAGATAGTAAGTAACTAAAACTTTTTGGCAGGGGTAAGGAGCACCAAGGATTGAACTTAGGGGCACTCTAACATTGACTCACATCTCCAGCCCTTTGTATTTTTTAATTTGAGACAGGGTCTTGCTAAGTTGCTGAGGGCCTGGCTAAATTACTGAGGTTGACAATGAACTTGCGATCCTCCTGCCTCAGCCTCCCAAGTGTCTGGGATTACAGGTGTGGGCTGCCACATTTGGCAGAAGATGGTAACAAGGAGATACAGCTCAAAGTTGGGTCTTGAGAAGACTTTAGCTAGTGAAGTGGAGAAGAGAGAGCACTTCAAACAGAACAAAGGCAAAGAATAAGCACTGAGGGGGAAGGGAGTTCAGGAAGGAGCTTGGACTAATTAGGATCAGGGTCTGTGTAGCTGGAGTGGGAGAGAAAGCTGGAGAGACAGGACAACAAGACTACTGGAGGGTATGCAATGACAGGCAGGAGATCTTGGCTTCAATGCAATTGGCAGGGCATTCTAAGCAAGGGCAAGATGGGAACAGTGGAGCCTGTCAATAATCTGACAGTGGCTTAAAAGATAACTGAAAATTACCTGGCATGCCCCGGGTTCTCAGCATCACAAACAAAACAGAAACAAAAAATGACCAAAAAGACAAGGACAGCAAAAAACTGGGCAGCATATGACACATTCCAGATTAAAAGCAAAGCAGAAGAAACAAAAAGGAAGGGAATGTCATGGAACTTCTTTTCCATCCATTTCAATGATTCTGTTCTAGATCTCTACAAACTGAATTATACTTCCTTAGGACAATATCAAGTTTCTGGTCATTCTTATCTCTTTCAAAATTTAGAGGTTACTATGGAGATTTTCTGTAAGAGTTCTTAAGGACAGGCAGATCCAAGCTCCATTAAGCTCATGACTCGGGCAACTCACCACAACAGGACCATCTTCTTGGGCCAGGTACGTAATTGTAGCTGAGGTGAAGTTGAAGTAACCAGCCTTGAGAGGACGCAGGACTACGGTGTGTGAGACGTTGCTAGCACTGGTCCAAGAGTTAAGGAAGGGAAAAAAATGAGGCTAAGGAGTTAACAGCCTTTCAGTTCGTAGACTAAATGCACCATTATCCTAAAATATTTGCCATCATGTGATTTCATATCTGCAATACTCCATGGGAATTAAAAAATACTTTTTTAAAAAAACTAACATGGCGTAATATGATGTCTTTGTAAGGTGGTGTTTTTTTTTTGTTTTTTTTTCTTGGTACTGGGGATTGAACTCAGGGGCACTCGACCACTGAGCCGCATCCCCAGCCCTATTTTGTGTTTTATGTAGAGACAGGGTCTCACTGAGGTGCTTAGCATCTCGCCACTGCTGAGGCTGGCTTTGAACTCGCGATCCTCCTGTCTCAGCCTCCCAAAGTGCTGGGATTACAGGCGTGTACCACCACGCCTGGCTTCTATTAAGGTTTTTTTTTTCCTAAATCTTCTTTTTAGTTGTAGATGGATATAATGTCTTTATTTTATTGCTTTGTATGTGGTGCTGAGATTCAAACCCAGGGCCTCACACATGAGAGGTAAGCACTCTACCACTGAGCTACAATCTCAGCCCTGTATTAAGGTTTTTTTTTTTTGGAACCGGGGATTGTGACCACTGAGCCACATCCTCAGCCCTATTTTGTGTTTTATGTAGAGACAGGGTCTCACTGAGTTGCTTAGCACCTCGCCCTTGCTGAGGCTGGCTTTGAACTCGCAATTCTCCTGTCTCAGCCTCCCTAAGTGCTGGGATTACAGGCTTGAGCCACCGCGCCCGGCTTGTATTAAGGTTTTGAAGTAAACGTTCAAGTATGTTATAGATGAAAAATTACACTCACTTAAGCTCACAGATCTCTTTCACTGACTGAATGTGAACAGTTTTTGAAAACACAAAAAAAAGAAAACAAGAAAAAATACATTTACCCTCCTGAGAAAAATCTTAATATACTTTAATTCACAAGAGAAAAAAGGGCTGAGGATGTAGCTCAATGACAGAGTGCTTGCCTAGCATGCACCAAGCCCTGGGTTCAATACCCAGTACTGAGAGAAAGAGAGAAAAGCATGTTCTCCATACTAGCATCCTATTTAATTTCTTTCCTCCTTTCCTTCCTCTTTCTCTCTCTTTCTTTCTGCACTGGGGATTGAACCCAGAGGCACTGTAGTACTGAGCTACATTCCTAGCCTTTTTTATTTTTTGTTTACATAGGATCTTGCTAAGTTGCCCAGGCTATCCTTAAACCTATGATCTTCCTGTCTCAGCCTCCTGAGTAGCTGGGTTTATAGATGTGTTCCACCATGCCCAGATCCATTGAATTTATTTTAAAAAACATCTTAGGGCTGGTGGTAACCATCTTAAACATCCATGCCTGGCCACAGACATCTTTGTAGGTGTCTATAACCTTCCAATATAGTATGTTTCAGGGCCTTACAACCAAAACTTCAAGGAGTTCACTTCAGGTCTTCTCTAAATCAAGCTCACACAACTTACATTAGTCTCTCTTGCCTCATATTCCCAGTCTGCTTCAAGTACCCCTGCTGCTTTGAAGGCAATGGCCTCTTTCCCCAGCCTTCGTCACCCAGAGCCAAGAGGATACGGGGCAATCCGGTCCCATTTGACATTGAGCATACCGGAGACAATGCCAAAGTCTTCTGGAGGGAAGGAATCATCAGATAATTCCACATCTAATGCAGCACTAAAAAACAGGAAACAAAAAGAGTAAATAAGGTTAATAAAATTAAAGTACTCAATTAACAATCAAATCTATGCTACAAAGTCAGAACTCAAAAGAGATTCACATAATAATTTGTGTCTGTGGCGTTGAAGGATTTAGGTTAAGGACTAGATGCTACCACTCAGAAATACCAAAATATTTGAGTATCTAGAAGGAAATGGGCCCAAATTCATTCTTGTCTCAATTTCTTCGTGTGTAGGGGAATGGGTGGAAGAGAGGACAAATATGGGGAAAAAATTAAAGGGAACACAATGGAAGAATGGCAACAAAAATGCTCACAGGCCAGTGAAAGAAGGAAGCTGAAACTCTGAACCCTTGAGGTAACAGGACCGTATACTTTCTATGTCTTCATCTTCCCCTCCTTGTTTCACAATTCTTGTGTCTTGTCTACTCTGAAACTCTTCTAACCTAAAAACTGAGAGATGGTGTTTTGCAGCTTAGATAAAAACGTCCTTTACTTCAAAGACTAGGCCCAGTAATATCTAATGCCGAGATCTCCCAAAGAGAAATCACTACTCACCAGGATGTTCCCTATGCCCATCTGAGAACTAAGAGCCTACAAAAGGGCCCAATCTGAAACTGCAGGGCCTCCTTACCTTGAGCCAACATTGTAGATGTTGTACTGTAAAGTCAGGTCTCGCCCCTCCACCGCATATCTGTTCAGCAGGGATTTGGAGGCCAAAAGTCTGGCTCCTTCCTCTGCTTGAGTGACAGCTAATAGAGCCAACACCGCAAATGCCAGCAGCCTCATCTTTGGAGAAAAAAGCAAATAGTCAAGCCAGTAGGTAAAAGACACCAAAATCCTCCCAACAGCCACCCCCCCCATAAGTCCATCAAAGCTCTTTTGATCCTCTATCAAAGAAGCTGCCCCTTCCACAAAGCAGTGCGTAGGCCACCAGCGCTGATCCACTGTTCAGACTCATCTGTGCCTGCAGCCCTGGGAAACCTGTCCAAAACCAGCATTAACCACTGCCCTCTTCCTGAGCCCCAGGTATGCATTAACCGGTGGGATGTTCTCAGCATAGGACACAATACGGTTTTCCTTGTGGTGTCTGACTGTGACCGACCTCAGATCTGCAGCAGGCTCCCGCTTTCTCTCACCCGGGGTTCCCCCACGACTGCAGCCTTCCCGCAGCAACTCTCCTCCTCTACCCAGCTCTGCTAGGATCCCACCGCTCGCTCACGGGATCGTCCCTAAGTCCTGTATCCCTCCCCGCCAGTCCAACCCTGAGATCTCGCTGTCCTCGTCCCCACATCCCTTCTTGGGTCCCTTGAGGGGTTCGGTTTGATCTGCCTCTTCCTGCCTCCTGTCAACCCCCCACTACCTCCTGTCAAGGTTACACGTCCTCCCGCCGGCGCGCTCTTCCCGCGCGAACCCCCAGCTGCCGAGGGCTGTGCAAACGCGAGACTACCACTTCTCTCGCTCCAACTCCCTAAGTCGGTGGACTCACCGTGTGCATCCCAAATGCCTTTCGGGAGCCTCCACGACCGGAAGAGAACGTCAGCACCCGAAAGACCGGAAATAAGCTCTGGCCGGAAACCCGGGTGCTCCGCCCAATGCCTTGTGGGAGTTGTAGTTCTTGGACAAGCCCCTCCTTTCCTTTTGTAGTGCCCGCCAGTCTGGAGGATGTGAGCGCCGCAGTAGCGGTGTTGTGCAGCATCTCCACGCTTTTCTTTTTTCAAATTTACTTATTTTGTGCGGTACTTGGGATTGAACTCGGGAGAGCTTTATCACTGAGCTGCATTGCAAGTTCTTTTCATTTTATATTTTAAGACGGGGTCTTGCTAATTTTCCCATATTGGCCTCAAACTTGTGATCCTCCTGCCTCAGCATCCCGATTGGATGGGATTACAGGCGTGTGCCGTCTCACTTGGCCTCACGCTTTTATTCTGTCCTCTTCAGGGTGGTTTTTAAAGCTAGTTTATTATTACTGTATGTGACCACCACTTGAGGGGGCTTTTAGAAAATAGCAAACCTAGAGATTTGGATCATCCGTTTCCAGCCTACTGTCAAACTAGGAATTATAGAAAAGCTATTCCTACTAGCATTCTTTCTGTTACCAGGTGAGGAACTTAAGTCTTCATGCTACATCCAGCAAGTCACCAAGCCCTGAGCTTTATTTAGAAGCCCTTTGATGTGTCAAAAAAATAGTTCTGTTTTTCTCCATTTCCACTATAACTACTTTAATTCATGCTCATTACTCTCTGCTGGTTTTACTTAGTTTTCCTATCTTAGGTCTTTTCTTGTGCTTTTCAATGAATTCACAGCAAACTTCTCCAAAGAGTATTTTTGAACAGTAGACCCCAATTTTCGAGGAATGGACTGTGAAGTTTGGCGGCCATGAAGACAAGTCTCAATTTTGTCACTTCTGGGGAAAGTAACCTTGAAGAAAATGCTGCTCATGTAACACCTTGTTTCCCAAATCTGTAAAATGAGAAAATTACAGTACTTTCAAAAAGTTAGAGGATCAAATAAGATCCCATATATAAAACTCTAGGTGGGGTGGGAAGTAATCTTAGCTACTTGGGAGCCTGAGGTGGAGGATCACTTGAGCCCAGGAATTTGAGGCTAACCTGGCAATATGGTGAGACTCTCTCTAAAAACAAACAAAAAATTCTTAGTACAGTGCCTGGCAGATAGATACATATGCTCAATAAATGGTAACTATCAGTATTGATATTACTCTGGCTCCATTGTAGCATTGCTGCATTCAATATGCATTTGTTAATCACCTACTTTGTGCCTGGCTTTGCTCTAGATAGTGGAGAATACAGTGATATACAGTACAGATAAGGGTTCTACTTTCTTTCTTTCTTTTTTTTTTTTGGTACCGGGGATTGAACTCAGGGGCACTCGACCACTGAGCCACATCCCCAGCCCTATTTTGTGTTTTATGTAGAGACAGGGTCTCCTGAGTTGCTTAGCACCTCGCCATTGCTGAGGCTGGCTTTGAACTCGAGATTCTCCTGTCTCAGCCTCCCTAAGTGCTGGGATTACAAGCGTGAGCCACCGCGCCCGGCTAAGGGTTCTACTTTATGAGAGCTTACATTCTTGTGGAATAATGCATATCACCTGTATTTATTTGAGTATTTGTCTTCCCATTCCCCAGCTCCCAGATGGGAGCTCCCTGAGGGCATATTGTCCATCTTCCATTGCTTGGCATCGTGCCTTAGCACGCAGGAGGTATGCCAACGAATAACAAGGACTTCTCTACACACAACTTGCATCTGCTCTGACTTCACACCTTTGTGTGTCGCTTGCCTGAAATGCCATACTGTCACTCTTTCCCTATTCAATCCAACTCATCTTTCAGGACCCTATTCTATTCTCATCCCCTCTAGGAGGGCTCCTTGACTTTTTTTTTTTTTTCTTTGAGGGGGAGAGGGATACAGGGATTGAACTCAGGGGCACTCAAACACTGAGCCACATCCCCACCACTATTTGTATTTTATTTAGAGACAGAGTCTCACTGACTTGTTTAGCACCTCGCTGTTTCTGAGGCTGGCTTTGACCTTGCCATTCTCCTGCCTCAGCCTCCCAAGCTGCAGGGATTATAGGTGTGTGCCTCGCCCAACGGCTCCTTGACTTTGATCAACCTTTTATAGCACCACAGTTTAATATTGTCTTCTAATTGTTTCCAGTTTTTTGTTTGGTTGGTTGGTTTTGGTACTGGGGAATTGAACCCAAGGGCACTTAACTATTGAGCCACATCTCCAGCCCAGCCGTTTTTATATTTTATTTTGACATAGGATCTCACTAAGTTTAGCAGGGCCTGGCTAAATTGCTGAGGCTGGCTTTGAAGTTGTGATCCTCCTGCCTCAGCCCCCTAAGCCGCTAGGATGGTAGGCATGCATTACTGCACCCAGCAATTTTCTACTATTAAAAATGTATCCTGCCGGGCGCGGTGGCTCACGCCTGTAATCCCAGCACTTAGGGAGGCTGAGACAGGAGGATCGCGAGTTCAAAGCCAGCCTCAGCAATGGTGAGGCGCTAAGCAACTCAGTGAGACCCTGTCTCTACATAAAACACAAAAAAGGGCTGGGGATGTGGCTCAGTGGTCGAGTGCTCCTGAGTTCAATCCCCAGTACCAAAAAAAAAAAAAAAAAAAATGTATCCTAAGGATTAGTTCCTGTTTCTCTAGTACACAATTTATCCAAAGACCCTACAGCATGCTGAGCACATAGGAGGTCTCAAGAAATGCCTAATTGGAGGAATTTTCATTTATTTCTAAAGATTGCTTTCTATATCAATTTCTCCAGGATTAGAAAATTATGAAGTGTGGGTGTTCTTGTTTCCCAGATGAAATTTTACCCAGAAGGAATATATCTTCAGCACACTCTCCAGACACCCTACAAAATAGCCACTTCTGGCTTCAGAAGAGAAACATTTTAGCCAGTTGTGGTGGCACATGCCTTTAATCCCAGTAACTCAGGAGGCTGAGGCAGGAGGATTGCCAAGTTTGAGGCCAGCCCCAGCAATTTAAAGAGGCCCTTTACAACTTAGTGAGAACCCATCTCAAAATAAAAAATATATGTAGAAAAAAGAAAGGGCTAGGGAATGTTGCTTAATGGAAGAGCACCCCTGAATTCAATTTCACAAAAAAGAAAAAGCTTCATCCTTGCTTTAGCTGTTTATACATTGACCCTTCTGCTACCTTTTCCCCATCCATTAGTCACTTGTTCATTTTTTGGAACTTTTAGCATATCATTTTTCTGGTGCTAGGGCCCTTTACATGCTAAGTATCTACTTACCACTGAGCGAGACCATCAAGCTGGAGCATTCATGTTTTGAGAATGTGTCAAGCACTGTGATTATCACTGTGAGAGATACAAACACTGAATATGGTGTCTGCCCTTAAGGAATTTAGAACCTAGCAATGGGGATGAAATATAGTCATTTGTGACTGCAATGAGAGAGCAAGCGGCTCATGGTGGTGCACGACTGTAATCCCAGAAACTTGGGAGCTGAGGCAGAGGAGTGCAAGTTCAAGGTCAGCCCAGGAAATTTAGCAAGACTCTGTCTCAAAAAATAAAAAGGGCTGGAGATGTGGCTTAGTGGGTGAGCACCCCTGGGTTCAATCCCCAATAGAAAGGTAGGAGAGGAATGGTATGTTAACTACTACTCAAAAAATAACAATAGCAGCAACAATTCAGTGGCTTCCCATTGTCAATAGACTTAAATCCAGTTCCTTTGTCTGGTGATTGAGACCCTTCACTGTAGTGCCTATTTCCCAAACAGACCACTTTCCCTCTTGCCTACTTTCTTATATATATATAATTGTCGTTGTTCTGGAGATTGAATCTAGGGGTGCTCTATCGCTGAGCCACAGGGATTTCAGGTATGTTCCATCAGGCCCAGCTGCAGACTTTTGGTTAGTGCAAGTTATTGATATTTAAAAATAATCTTAGCCAGGCACAGTGGTGCAAGCCTGTAATCCCAGCACTTTGGAAGGTTGAGGCAGGAGAATCACGAGTTCAAAGCCAGCCTCGGCAATGGCAAGGCGCTAAGCAACTCAGTGAGACCCTGCCTCTACATAAAACACACACAAAAAAATAGGGCTGGGGACGTGGCTTAGTGATTGAGTGCCCCCGAGTTCAATCTCCAGTACCAATATACCAATAATAATAATAATACCAATACCAATACCAGTACCAATAATAATAATAATAATAATAATCTTTATCGACTACATACTGTCAAAAGCCCTGTACTAGTTTCTTTTTTTAAAAAAAATATTGTTACTTGTAGATGAGCACAATACCTTTATTTATTTACTTTTATGTGGTGCTAAGGATTGAACCCAGTGCCTCACACGTGCTAGACAAGTGTGAGCCACAACCCCAGCCCCCTAGTTTTTGGTTTTTGGGGGGGTTTGTTTGGTACTAGGGATTGAGCCCAGAGGCACTTAAGCACTCAGCCACATCCCCAGACCTTTATATTATGTTTTATTTTGAGACAGGGTCTCACTAGGTTGCTTACAGCCTCAATAAAGTACCGAGGCTAGGAGGATAGCTTTTTTTTTTAATATTTATTTTTTAGTTGTGGCTGGACAGAACATCTTTATTTTATTTTTATATGGTGCTGAGGATCGAACCCAGTGCCTCACACGTGCTAGGAGAGCACACTACCACTGTGCCATAACCCCAGCCCCAGGAGGCTAGCTTTGAACCTGCAATCCTCCTGTCTCAGCCTTCCCAGCTGAGCTGTTGGGATTAGTCATGCACCATGGCACTGGGCCCTGTGCTAGTTTCTGATTAAACAAACAGGCATAAAACATATCACTTGGAAGTTTCTAATCTGTTGGGGAAGAGATAAAACAGACTGTCTTCACACTGTCCTAAGTGTCCTAACAGAGGTTAGCCTGTGTTTTCTCTGTCTGTGGTTTGTTTTTTCCTTCTTTTTCCTCCTCCTTCTCTTCTTCTTCCTCCTATTTGTCTTCTTCTTTTTCCATCTCCTCCTCTCCCTCCCTCTCCTTCACTTCTTTCTCCTCCTCTTACTTTGCTGCCTTCTTTTTTTTTTTGGTACTGGAGATTGAACTCAGGGGCACTCGAGCACTGAGCCACATCCCCAGCCCTATTTTGTGTTTTATGTAGAGACAGGGTCTCACTGAGTTGCTTAGCACCTCGCCATTGCTGAGGCTGGCTTTGAACTCGCAATTCTCCTATCTCAGCTTCCCTAAGTGCTGGGATTACAGGCTTGCGCCACCGCGCCTGGCTTTCTTCTCACAGGGAATAAACCAGGGGTGCGCTACCACTGAGCTGCATCCCCTTCTTTTTTGCTTTTTTAAATTTTGAGACATGATCTCACTAAGTTGCTGAGGCTGGTCTTGAACTTTCAATGCTCTTGCCTCAGCTTCCCGGGCGACTAGGTTTACAAGCGTGTGCCACTGTGCCCTGTTCACCATCTTAATTGTGTCTTTTTGATGAGAAGGAGTTCTGCATTTTGATTATAATGTTCTCTAATTATAATTAATAGCTAGGTGTATTATAATTAGTACCTAGGTGTATAATGGTGCACACCTTAATCCCAGTGACTAGGGAGACTGAGGCAGGAGGATTGCATATTTGAGGCCAGTCTCCTCAATTTAGTGAGACACTGTCTCAAAATAAAAAATAAGAAGGGCTGGGGATGTAGCTCAGTGGTAGAGCGCCCCTGGGTTCCATTCTAGTACTGAAAAAGAAAAATCCAAACAACAACAACAACAAAAGCAATTAGCATAGCTTCAGAAATAGTGCCTCTTGGTGCTTTGAACTTTGAACATTTGGGAAGGAAATAGACACTGGAGTTAAAACAAAATATGACACCTGCATCCAATGTAGTTGATAAGAAACATTGTCCACCAAAGTGACCTATGCCCAAGTAAGTCTACCAAACAAACCGTTGGAATTAGTATGGATTGCTTTTTTTTCTTTCTCTCTCTAGTACCAATAGAGACCAGGAAAATGTTGTGATAACAGTTTCACCCTTGGTACCCTGACATATTCTACTGTGGATCGGAAAGTCTCATAAGGCACAATGGGAAAGACATGTCATCTGTTTACAGTGCCCTTCTGGTATCCATTTTGACTAGAGGAGAGATTTTGAGGGTCAATTGCTAAGGCAATGTTCCTGTAGAAATTCTTCCACAGGCCGGGCGCGGTGGCACAAGCCTGTAATCCCAGCACTTAGAGAGGCTGAGACAGGAGAATCATAAGTTCAAAGCCAGCCTCAGCAATGGCGAGGTGCTAAGCAACTCAGTGAGACCCTGTCTCTACATAAAACACAAAGTACGGCTGGGGATGTGGCTCAGTGTTTGAGTGCCCCTGAGTTCAATCCCCAGTACCAAAAAAAAACAAAAAAACAAAAAAACAGGCAAGATGCTTCTTGGCTGGTGGGTAGGCGAGCACTTAGCGATAAGAGTCTTGTGTCCAAATCTAGGGCCCTCAGATGGGCGTAAGCTAACTGGAAGGGCACTCTGTAATGGATCAAATAAGAACTGTGCCACTTTTCAAGAAACATCAACACTGGGTGCAATGGTGTGCACCTGTAACCCCAGTGATTCACGAGGCTGAGTCAGGAGAATCACAAATTCCGGGCCAGCCTCAGCAATTAGTGAGACCCTAAGCAATTTAGTGAGATCCTATCTCAAAATAAAAATAAAATAAAATAAATAAAAGGGCTGGGGATGTGGCTCAGTAGTTAAGCACCCTTGGGTCCAATTCTCAGTAACAAAACAAACAAACAAACAAAAATGCCCAGAATCAGACCTATTAATGTAATATTACAACAGTTTTTCTTTTCTCTTTTACTTCAATTGTAAAACAAACACATTAAATTTACCATTTTAGCTGGGCATGGTGGCACACGCCTGTAATCCCAGTAGCTCTTGAGGCTGAGACAAGAGAATCTCAAGTTCCAGGCCTGCTTCAGTAATTAAGGAGACCCAAAATAACTTAGTGAGACCTTGTCTCAAAATAAAATATAAAAAAGGGCTGGGGATGTGGCTCAGTGGTTAAGTGCCCTTCAGTTTAATCCCTGCTACCAAATAAATAAATAAATAGATTTACCATTTTTTAATGATTTTTTTAGATGAACACAATATCTTTATTTATTTTATGTGGTACTGAGGATCAAACCTAGTGCCTCACACATGTGAGACAAGCACTCAACCACTGAGCCACAATCCCAGCCCGATTTACCATTTTAACAATTTCGAAGTGTACACTTCAGTGACATTAAGTCATGCACATGGCTGTGCAACCATTACCACCACCCATCTCCAGAATATTCTTATTTTCCTAAACTGAAACTCTGTACCCATTAAACAACTCTCCTCAACCCCTCTCCCAGCCCTGACAGCCATCAGTCTACTTTCTGTATCTGAATTTGACTACTCTAGATAGTAGAATCTATCAGATAAGTGGAATTATACAATAAATTAATTCATTTTTATTTTGCACAAATAATACATACATATTCTCATTGAAAAAAATAAAACAATTCTGATACAGTGGATATAATTGTTACATTGCAAATACAGATACCCCAAAGTGTTATCTTCCCTGTTTCCTATTTAATTACATCTAATTGCTGCTTTTACTCATTTTTCTAACAGTAGCAAGAACTTAATCTCAGCTGGGTGCTGTAATCCCAGCAGCTTGGGCGGCTAAGGCAGGAGGATTATGAGTTCAAAGCCAGCCTCAGCAATGGCGAGGCGCTAAGCAACTCAGTGAGACCCTGTCTCTACATAAAACACAAACTAGGGCTGGGGATGTGGCTCAGTGATTAAGTACCCCTGAGTTCCATCCTCAGTACCAAAAAAAAAAAAAAAGAGAGAGAGAGAAAGAACTTAATCTGTTAATGCAGGGACCCTCCATCCATTTTTTAGGGGGCTCCTGATGTGCCAGAGGCATGAGGAGAGGGGATTAGTGACTTTTGGTGTTAGTCATCAGTACCTTTCCTCACTGGTATCTATTAAAACACATCGAACCTATGTGTGACAGAACCAGAACTACACTCCCAGCCCCCTCCTTTGTGTGCGCGCGCACATGCTGAGCATTGAACCCAGGGCCTTGTGCATAGGAGGTAAGCACTCTACCAACTGAGCTATATCCCTAACTCTTTCATCCCCTACTTCTTCATGCCTCTCTGAAGCCACAGGAAACTCCATGGGGGCTCTCTAAGATCCTTTACCTCTTCCTTGCTAATAAAGTCATTCCTCAGTTCCACAGACCAGGATGGGACCTAGGGTAAGCAGAATTTTTAGAGTATCTCAGATGCCCTCCCTGGGCATTGTCACACATGAGCTTTTGGAGGATACCACATCTAAACTATGACACAAGGAGATCACATCTGGTACAGCAATTGCAATCAGAGTCACTACTTGATTAAGCTTATGATAATCAATCATCATTCTCCAAGATACATCAATCTTCTGCACAGGCCAAACAGGAGAGTTAAATCTCCTGCATTTTTCTAGTTGTTGATTGTGGAACTGATTTCTATAATTTCTCTAGGCACATGCTTTATTTTTAATTCACTATTTTTCAGATTAAAGCAGCTTTAATGACTTTATTTTGGCCTTTCCTATCATAATAGCCCTTACTCCACAGGTTAGGAAACAAATGTGGAACTTCTGCCAAGTGCTAAGTATATGTATACCAACTGTGCATTCTGAGACTGGGGAAATAGACATAGAATAAATTCAGGAACATACAAAACACACTGTAGTTTTATTGACCCTTTAGTCCCAGCACCCATGATGGTGTAGGGGAAGTTCACAGCACTCTTTGGGAGCAAGCACAAGACTCCTCTTGCTCTTGGATTCACCAGACTATTTGGATATTTCCCCTGGCCCCCATTTTTGCCTCTTTCTTTCCTTCCTCCTTAATTTGGACAAACTGTATCCATCTGAGATCAGCTGAGTGGAGGAGCAGATGTGATGGAAAACTGGCTCTAATTTCTTGAGTTATCAGTCCAGTTAAAGTTACCAATTATCTTCTCATGCACCAGATACTATTCTGGACCCTGGGGCAAATAGCAGTGAAAAAGGTTGCTATGGACCAAAAACTCCCTACCTTTCTCTCTCTCTCTCTCTTTTTTTTATTCTGTACAAGTGGAGATTGAACCCAAGGGTACTCTACCCACTGAGTTACACCCCCCTTTTTATTTTATTTACTTCTTTTAAATTTAATATATATATATTTAGTTGTCCATGGACCTTTATTTATTCATATGTGGTGTGAGAATCAGACCCAGCGCCTCGCACATGCCAGGCGAGCGCGCTGCCTGACCATGTGAGTAACTGTGAGGCTAGTGTACTGAGCAGCACAGTTGTAGTGTGTAGTGACATGTTTCTGGCTTTTGGCTTCCGAGATTCAAAAGCTCATAGTTTTGCTACACAGAAAGTCTTTTCTTGGTTTTTCCTCTGGAAAATACTTTTTTGTCATTGGGAGAGCTCAGGGTCTGAGACACAGGACATGGGACAATTCCCAGTGAACCATCAAGAAAACTCCCCAATTTTTTTCTGTTTTTTTGGTACTGGGAATTGAACCCAGGGATACTTTACCATTGAGCCGCATCATCAGCCCTTTTTATTTTTTTATTTAGAGACAGGGTCTCACTGAGTTGCCTAGGGCCTCGCTAAATTGCTGAGGCTGGCTTTGAACTTGAGATCCTCCTGCCTCCTCAGACTCCTGAGCTGCTGGGATTACAGGCGTGCGCCACCGCCCCTGGCTTTCACCTCTGAGCAGTCTTGCATGTCTCACACACTGTCTTACAGCTTTTTTTTTTTTTTTTTGGTACTGGAGATTGAACTCAGGGGCACTTGACCACTGAGCCACATCCCCAGCCCTATTTTGTGTTTTATGTAGAGACAGGGTCTCGCTGAGTTGCTTAGCACCTCGCCATTGCTGAGGCTGGCTTTGAACTCACGATTCTCAGCCTCCCTATAAGTGCTGGGATTACAGACGTGCGCCACCACGCCCGGCTTCACAGCCATTTTCAATTTCTTTCAGACAGTTAACAGGGGCTATCCTGCTACCCTTCAGACAACAGGGGATAACTGGCTGGGTTGATGAGCCTGCCCTAAGCTCCATGGACACTGCAGCCACCCTGTAGTAAGATGATTTGTTCCAAATCTGTCCCCTTAATGGATTGTGAACACATGGAGGAAAAGGATACATCTTGTTTTTGTTGAGTGACTTCATAAATAGTCCCTGAGCAGAACTGAGCTGTGGTAGAAGAAAAGCCCTGTGGTTGACCACGCAATACCAGTTTGGCTGGAATTGAAGAGTTTGGAAAAGGCCAGATTACTGAGCTAAAGCATTGCCTACCACACAGTAGGTGCTCAATAAATGTCCCTGCATACATGGTTCAAAAAATTATATAGGAGCTGGGGATGTAGCTCAGTGGTTGCTTAGCACTTGCCCAGCATGTTTGAGGCCCTGGTTTAATCCCCAGCACCAAAAATATTATGTGTGTGTGCATGCGTGTGTGTGTGTGTGTGTGTGTGTGTGTGTGTGTGTGTGTGTGTGTGTGTGTTTAATTTTGGTTGTTTTGCATTGCTGTGACCAAAATACTTGACAAGAAAATCTTAGAGGAGAAGTTTCTTTTGGCTCACAGTTTCAGAGATTCAGTCCATGGTTTGCTAATTCCATAGCTCTGGGCTTAAGGTGAAGCAGAACATCATGACAGAAAGGCATGGCAGAGGACAGCAGCTCAGGACATGGCAACCAGGAAGGGGAGAGAGAGAGAGAGAGAGAGCTAGAGGGAGCAAGCGCGTGTGAGCGCGCACACTCCACTCACCGGTGAGAATAAAAACCCCAAAGGCAATTCCCCAGTGACCTACTTCCTCCTCCATCTCTGATCATTCTTGAATTTTCTCACCCATGAGCTTTTGGGGGACAGACATCTCATACCTAAACCATACATATATACACATACACACATACCATGCTGCCGGTTAAACCAGGACGTGTGCATGCTAACTCTACCACCAAGTTACATCCTCAGCCCTATTCATTTTTCATTGAGACAGGGTCTAATTTGCCGAGGCTGGCCTCAAACTTGTGATCCTCCTGCTTCAGTCTCCTGAGTCCCTAGGATTACAGGTGTGAGCCACAGTATTCACTGTTTTCAGAATTTAACTGGAGACTTCTGTTCTCCCTTGTGAGGAGTAGAGGGGAGGATGTTGAGCAGGTCCAGCCTCTTCTTGCAGAAAGTGAAGGATGTATGTGTGGGTCTGTGTCCTCTTACATCCTACAGAGGAGCACTCCTTTGAACCCATGGGCCTGGGACCCCACCCTCCCGTTGCTATAACAACCACTTTTGTGAGGACATGGGGACTGAAGTATTATGTGTGTGGTGAGGAAAGAGACACACCAGTGTCCCACTGCACTAGTGATCATAGAGCTTTATAGAAATGCAGAAGAAAGAGAGTGACTCTTCATCAACTTTCACTGTAAGAAGACAGGCTATGGCACAGGCCAGGGATTGGGGCAAGGTGATCCTGAAGTTCTGTTTCATGTGGGCTGCTCTTCTCAGAACTGACCTGTCTTGCCAGGCGCAGTGGCACATGCCTGTTACCCCTGCTGCTAGGGAGGCTGAGGCAGGAGGATCACGGGTTCAAAGCCAGCCTCAGCAACTTAGCAAGGCTCTAAGAACTCAGTGAGACACTGTCTCTAAATTTAAAAAAAAGGGGGACTGGGGATGTGATTCATGGCCTGTCCTTCTCTTCCCTAGGAGACCAAAGAAGCTTGGGGGCCTTCACAGTTAGAACATCCCTCCTTAAACAACTTTGCTTCGTCCTTAACGTCCATCTGCAGCCTCACAGATGAATTAGGCTATCAAGGGAGCCAGGAGCTGTCCAATGTGAGTGTCTCATCCCCTGTTCCCTTTCCTTTGAGGTTTTTCACCCCTCTATCACCAGCTGGGTATTTTAGCCACTGACCTCCCCTCCATTAAGATGGCCTGTGGCAATTTTCTGTACCTGTCCTACATATTTCCAATTCACATCTTTATTAAACATGACTCAACTTGATGCCTTCCAGAAAAAAATACTAACAGTAATAGAAATCACAGTTTATATTTATTTATTTATTTTGGTACTGGAGATTGAACTCAGGGGCATTTGACCACTTTACAGATACTACTTTGTGACTTCTATTAGTAATTTTTTTTTTTTGGCCGTACTGGGTATTGAACTCAGGGGTGCTCTACCCCTGAGCTATGTCTCCAGCCCTTTTTATTTTTTTTATTTTGAAATAGGGTCTAAATTGCCCAGGTTGGCCTGAAACTTATGATTCTCCTATCTCAGCCTCCTAAGTATCCTCCTATCTCAGCCTCCTAAGTAGCTGGGGTTATAGGCATGCACCACCATGCCTAGCTTGTCTTTAGTGAAGTCTCTTTTTTTGTTTGTTTGTTTTTGGTACCAGGGATTGAACTCAGGGGCACTCGACCACTGAGCCACATCTCCAGCCCTATTTTGTGTTTTATATAGAGACAGGGTCTCACTGAGTTGCTTAGTGCCTCGCCATTGCTGAGGCTGGCTTTGAACTCGCGATTCTCCTGCCTCAGCCTCCCAAAGTGCTGAGATTACAGGCCTGTGCCACCGCACCCGGCTATATTATTTTTTTTAAATACCAAGAAGTATTTTTTTATTTGTGCATTATCATGGAACATGATAGTAAGATTCATCATTACATATCTGTACATGCACATAACAATTTGATCAGTTGAGGGACAAGCTTTTACTGTCTGTGCTGCCTGTTCTGCTCTCACATACACTTAGCACATCTTACCTCACTCCCTTCCCTCCGTCACCAAGTCCCATAGTAATGGCCTGGGTCAGAGAGCACATTTCATCCCTTGCTCTTGGATTCTCAAAGGAAGAAGACCCTGGCCTTGTCCACTCCAAGAGACGGAAGAGAAACAAGATCGCCTTTCTCCAGATGAGGAGAAATGAAGTGAAAGAGGAGGACGAGGAGGACGAGGAGGAGGGGCTTCCTCCTGCTTTGCAATCCCCTAGGCTGAAACGGAGGCCATGCCCAGTCCCGAGGACTTCCCATCCCACGCGCAAGGAGCCCCTGAAGGTCATGGATAGCACCACGAGCACATCTGTTGAGGACTCCCAGTTGTCCTGCTGTAGTCTGGCTACTTTTCGTCAATACCTATGTAGCTGTTGCCACAGGACTCAGAAGTCCACAGTAGAAAGCAGGGCCTCTCAGTCCAAGGCTCCACTAATGAGTGATGGCCCAGAGTTCCAAGTGGCTCCTCCAGGAACTCCAAGGGGAGGCTTGGGCAGGAACCAGAAAGGAGAGTGTAATCCTTCAGCTTGTAAATGAAGCAAAGTTTATTTTTGTAAATGGCATGTATGATTATGATGATTCAAGCTTTTATCTTTTTTGGGGGGGTAGTGGGGTTTAACTCATGGATGCTTTATCACCGAGCTGCATCCTCAGACCTTTTTAGTTTTTATTTATTTATTTTTGGTACTGGGGATTGAACTCAGGAGCACTCAGCCGCATCCCCACTTAGCCACATCCCCAGCCCTATTTTGTGTTTTATGTAGAGACAGGGTCTCACTGAGTTGCTTAGCGCCTCACCATTGCTGAGGCTGGCTTTGAGCTCGCGATTCTCCTGTCTCAGCCTCCCTAAGTGCTGGGATTACAGGCGTGAGCCACCGTGCCGGCTCCTTTTTATTTTTTATTTTGAGTTACCCAGGTTGGCCTTGAAGTTATGATTCTCCTGTCTCAGCCTCCCAAGTTGCTGGGATCACAGGCATGGGCCACTGTATTCAGTGGTTGTTATCTTTCTTGATTTGTGTGTGTGTGTGTGTGTGTGTGTGCTTGTACTCACTCCTCTCAACCTCACTAAACTGTAAACATTTCCCTCTTTCTAACTTTTTTTTTGGTACCAGGTATTGAGTCCAGGAGTGCTTAACCACAGAGCCACATCCTCATCCCTTATTATATTTTATTTAGCGACAGGGTCTCACAGAGTTGCTTAGGGTCTTGCTAAATTGCTAAGGCTGGCTTTGAATTCATGATCCTTCTGCCTCAGCCTCTGGAGCCTCTGGGACTACAGGTGTGCACCACTGCACCCAGCTTCTTCTTAACTTTCAATGAACTGTCTCAGACATGGAGCTGGTGTGTAGATGTGTGAGACTTTAAGAAAGTGTGAGAAGCGTTTATGTTTATCATGGTGCTGGGGATGGAACCTGGGACCTCAAATGCTCTAGGCAACTGTTCTACCACTGAGCTATATCCCCATCCATTTTTCTTTTTTTGTGGTGCTGGAGATCAAACCCAGGGCCTTGTGCATGCAAGGCAAGCACTCTACCAACTGAGCTGTATCCCCAGCCCTCTTTTTATTTTCATTTTTTATTTTGAGACAGGGTCTCACTAAGTTGCTGAGGCTGGCCTCGAATTTGTGATCCTCCTGCCTTAGCCTCCTAAGCAGCTAGGTGTGCACCACTGTGCTCGATTCCTTTTTATTTTTCATTTCCATTCAGGGTCTCATTAAGTTGCCCAGAATTCCAAGAAAATGAAAAGCAACCTGAAGAGTAAAAGCCTTGAGGTGGGGCTGGGGTTGTGGCGCAGTGGTGGCGTGCTCGCCTAGCACGCGTGGGGCGCTGGGTTCGATCCTTGGCACCACATAAAAATAAAAGGAGGATGTTCTGTCCACCTACAACTAGAAAATAAATAGTAAAAAAAAAAAGCCTTGAGGTAACTAAATGGGGAGGCTGCAAGGACTAATTTTGTGGGTTATCAACTCCAACAGTGTCATTTTCTTCCTAGTATCTCAAAGATCTAAAACAAAGCTTTTGAGCTTCTAGTTATAGCAAACAATAAAAGCAGAAGATAAACTATTTGGCCAGAATGAACTTAGGAACCATTTTTAAGATTGTGGTTGTCCCTAGCAACAAAGTTTATTACCATCTCCCTTTCCTTCCTCAGTGTGAATAAAGGAGAAATGGGTCCCTGCCCTCCATCGCCTCCTCATCTCCTGCCCTGCCCCACATTTTGGGGGGGGTACTGGGGATTGAACTCAGGGGCACTCCACCACCGAGCCACATCCCCAGCCCTATTTTGTGTTTTATGTAGAGACAGGGTCTCACTGAGTTGCTTAGCGCCTCACCGTTGCTGAGACTGGCTTTGAACTCGAGATTCTCCTGTCTCAGCCTCCCTAAGTGCTAGCTACCCCACATCTTCACTAATAATTTGGAAGGAATCTTACACATCAGGATCTATAATTGTCTTAGACCAGGTTCCCTAGAAGCCAAGTTTGAGATAAAGGTTTTATTTTTGTTGTTGTTTCTTTTTTATTTTATTTTTTAATTAATTAACTAATTAATATTTTGCTAACAGGGATTGAAGCCACTGAGCCACATCCACAGTCCTTTTGTATATTTTATTTAGAGACAGGATCTCGCTAAGTTGCTTAGGGTCTTGCTAAGTTGCTGAGGCTGGCTTTGAACTCATGATCCTCCTGCCTCAGCCTCCAGAGCCTCTGGGAGGTATGCACCACCACGCTGGATTGTTTTTTATTTTAGTTATTCTGAGGATTGAACCCAGGGGCGCTCTACCACTGAGCTACATCCCTATCCCTTCCTTTTTTTTAAAAAAAAATATTTTGTTTAGTTGTAGATGAACACAATATTTTTATTTATTTTATGTGGCGCTGAGGATCGAACCAGTGCCTCTCATATGCGAGGCAAGCGCTCAACCGCTGAGCCATAACCCCAGCGAGTTCAATCACCAGTACCAAAAAAAAAAAATTGATCCCACTTTTTTTTGGGGGGGGAGAGTACCAGGATTGAACTCAGGGGCACTCGACCACTGAGCCACGTCCCCAGCCCTATTTTGTGTTTTATGTAGAGACAGGGTCTCACTGAGTTGCTTAGCACCTCCCCGTTGCTGAGGCTGGCTTTGAACTCGCAATTCTCCTGTCTCAGCCTCCCAAAGTGCTGGGATTACAGGCGTGCACCACCGCACCCAGCTGGTCCCACTTTTGAGGAAAGAGTTTGACCTATTGTAAGCTAATTATCAGTCAGTCATTGTTGGTGGCTGCCCAAGGGTAAGGGTTTGACGATAGCTTCTTCAGCAAAGCACTATTGACAGAGGGCAATTCTCCAGTGAAGGAGTCATCTGTGAGCTGTCAGCTGTCACCCATACAGCAGTTAGGGCATGGGTATATGTCCTCATAAAGGGAATCTGGGCAGGGAACCACAACATCAACTTCTGTAATCATTACTTGTTGTCTTTTCCAGTATGTTTAAATGTTTGGAAACCTTAAATAAATTGAAAATTGTGTTATAGTAAAGTGCATGAAAATAAATACAAATGGGGAGAAATGATGTTTCTTCCTTACAGAAGATCTGCAACTAACAAATCCAGAATGAATGAGGCAAATAGCCTGATTTGGTGGCACATGCTTGCAATCCCAACTATTTGGGAGGCTGAGGCAGGAGGATTGCAAGTTTGAGGCAAGCCTCAGCAACATAACAAGGCCCTAAGCCACTCAGTGAGACCCCGTCTCAAAATAAAAGATAAAAAGGGCTAGGGATATAGTTCAGTGGCAAAGGACCTCCTGGGTTCCATTCCTAGTACTGAAGAAGAAGAAGCAGGAGAAGAAGAAGAAATAGAAATGAATGAAAAGTAGTGGGTGTGGTGGCGCATGCCTGTAATCCCAGCACTTTGGGAGGCTGAGACAGAAGAATCGTGAGTTCAAAGCCAGCCTCAGCAATGGCGAGGCACTAAGCAACTCAGTGAGACCCTATCTCTACATAAAACACAAAATAGGGCTGGGGATGTGGCTCAGTGGTCAAGTGCCCCTAAGTTCAGTCCCTAGTACCCCCCAAAAAAATAAAAGAGAAAGAAAAAAACATTCAATAAACTCAAATTGAGAGGCATTGGACAAAATAACTGACCAATACTCTTCAAAAGTGCCAAGATTCCAGAAACAAGAAAAGATGTATTAAAGGAGACTACGGGGTTATGACAATTAAATCAGTATGATCTATTGGATTGAATCCTGGAATAGAAATGATAGTTAATAAACAAAGTGGTAAAAAGTCCTAATAAAGTCTGTAGTCTACTTAATGTTATTGCACCGTGTTAATTAGTTTGGATAATGGTATTTTGGTTATAAAAGAAGAAATGTGTGAAGAGTGTAAGCAGAACTGTACTATTTTTGTAACTTTTCTGTAAGTCAAAAATTATTTTAAAATAAATGCTAAATAAATGCTCAATTTAAGGAATTATGGTAGCCACAACTCAAATCAGGAAATAGATCATTTTCAACACCACTGAATACTCCTTTCTAATCACAAATATCTATCTCCCCATTGAGGTAGCAACTCTGGTGGGGTTTTTTTTTAATGGTAATCACTTCCTTGCTTTGTTTCTTTTGTCCTTTTTATCTTTTTCATTTTTCTCTTTAGATAATCATCCTGAAAAGAGTACCCTAATTTAGGTGGTTTTCACCTACATAGATAAAAAAAGTTGCTTCAGTTTGTCTGTTTTAGAATTTTATATGCATGAAACCATACAGTATACATTCTTTTGTGCACCCTCCAGTTTTTTTTTTTTTTTTGGTACCAAGGATTGAACTCAGGGGCACTCGACCACTGAACCACATCCCCAGCCCTATTTTGTGTTTTATGTAGAGACAGGGTCTCACTGAGTTGCTTAGCGCTTCACATTTGCTGAGGTTGGCTTTGAACTTGCAATCCTCCTGCCTCAGCCTCCAGAGCTGCTGAGATTACAGGCGTGCATCTCCGCTCCCAGCTTCCCTTTTGGCTTTTTTTTTTAAATATATTTTTAGCTGTAGATGGACACGATATCTTTATTTTATTTATTTATTTTTATGTGGTGCTGAGGATCATCGAACCCAGTGACTCACACATGCGAGGCAAGCGCTCTACCACTGAGTCACAATCCCAGCCCTTCCCTTTTGGCTTTTTAAAAATTTTTATTTCAGCCAGGCACAGTGGTGCATTGCTAGGCAAGCACACTGAGCTACATAACCAGCCCCGGTTAGGGTTTTTGTTTTTGTTTGGTACTGGGGATTGAACTCAGGGGCATCGACTACTGATCCACATCCCCAGCCCTATTTTGTGTTTTATGTAGAGACAGGGTCTCAGTGAGTTGCTTGGCGCCTCGCTGTTGCTGAGGCTGGCTTCAAACTTGCAATTCTCCTGTCTCAGCCTCCCAAAGTGCTGGGATTACAGGTGTGCGCCACTACGCCGGCTTTTTTTTTTTTTTTTTGTACCAGGGATTGAACCCAGGGGCGCTTAACCACTGAGCCACATCCCCAGTCCTTTTTATTTTTTACTTTGAGATAAGGTGTCACTAAGTTACTTAGGGCCTCGCTAAGTTGCTGAGGCTGACTTTGAATTTGTGATCCTACTGCCTCGGTCTCCCCAGCAGCTGGAATTACAGGTATGCGCCAGAGTACCTGGCTTGATTAGTTGTTTTTTAGAAGTATTTTATTAGGCCAGGTGTGGTAGGTAGCACACGCCTGTAATCTCATCCACTGGGGAGACTGAGGCAGGAGGATCACATGTTTGAGGCTAGACTGAGCAGCTTACTGAGACCCTGTCTCAAAATAAAAAATAAGAGCCAGGCAAAATGATGTATGCCTGTAATCCCAGCAACTCAGAAGGCTGAGATAGGAGGATTGCAAGTTTGAGGTCCATCTCAGCAATTTAGTGAGGCACTAAGCAATTTAGGAAGATAAAAAAAAAAAGAAAGAAAGAAAAGAGCTGGGATTGTGGCTCAGTGGTAAAATGACCCTGGATTCAATCCCTAGTACCAAAAATTAAAAAATAGATTAAAAACAATTTAAAAAATTAAAAATAAGAAGGGTTGAGGATGTTGTTCAGTGGTAGAGCACCCCTGGGTTCAATTCACAGTATGCTGGGGGCCAGTAAATAAAGATGCTTTAGGCTCATCTTCTGTATTTCCTGTCTCAGTCCTAGAATCAGCCATTTAGCCATTTCTCCAAGGAGTTCTTCGTTCTTTTTTTTTTTTTTTTTTTGAGTGTGATATTAGAAACCAAGATCTGAGTACCTGTAATTGTTGCTATCAGTTATATTTCTATGTCCTTCCAACTAACTGAACAAGGAGATATATGTACATATACTAACCCATGTATATATACATGTCTATGAATATTTCTATGTATTAACCTAAACAGGAATTAATACTGATGACTCCAATTATAATCCATTACTACATAGATCATTATAGTCTCCTCCCTGATCTGTAAATTCCTACTCCAACAGTGAGAAATCCAGCCCCCACAATCTGCCAGCCTGCATGCATGGTGGTATTAGAGTTAACGGTACAACTATAGAAAAGACTATATCAACCAGCATACAGTGTTTATGTACAGTTCCTTTTGCTTTAGTCTTGCAGGTTCTACTCTCTTCCAAGTTACATAGTCAACTCTAGTGAGGTTGTTTCATACATTTGTAATACATTCTCTGGTAATTTTTTTATTCTATCCTAGGATTCTCCCACCTCTTTCTTTTTTGGACTAGGGATTTAACCCAGGGGTGCTTTACCACTGAGCCACATCCCCAGCCTTTTTTTTTTTTTTTTAATTTTTTTAGTTGTGCATGGTCACAATGCCTTTATTTATTTTTATGTGGTGCTGAGGATCGAACCCAATGCCTCACACATGCTAAGCAAGCACTCTACCACTGAGCCACAATTCCAGCCCTATTTTTTGTTTTTTGTTTTGTGACAGGGTCTCACTAATTTGCTTAGGGCCTCGCTAAATTGCTGAGGTTGACCTTGAACTTGTGATCCTCATGCCTCAGCCTCCTGAGCCGCTGAGATTATAGGTATACACTACCATTCCCAGCCTGGTCATTTTATTTTTTTGTTTTTATTTTTTTTACTTTAATTTTTAGGTGTAGATGGACACAATGCCTTTATTTTATTTATTTATTTCTTAAATGTGGTGCTGAAAATTGAATCCAGGGCCTCACATGTGCTAGGCAGGCACTCTACCACTGAGCCACACCCCCAGCCCTGGTCGTTTTATTTTAAATGATTACTGTTTTGTTTTTGCAGTACAGTGGATTGAACCCAGGGGTGGTCTACCACTGAGGTACATCCCCAGCCTTCATATTTTTTTATTTTGAGACAGGTCTCACTAAGTTACTCAGGGCCTTGCTAAATTGCTGATGCTGGCTTTCTGGGTCAAAGGCAGTCTACAGGGTTTTCTTTACCCTCTGGGTTCCAAGCCAAGCTTACCAACCCTTTGGTTTTTCTTGTTTCACTCAGCTTTTTGGATTTCCGGTTTGATTGTCAGTCTGAAGCGTCTTGTCTACCGTTCTCAAAGGTGGAACCTCCCACGCACACTTCATTTCTTTATCACAGAACTCTTGTGTGTAACTTCATTCTACCAAAGATAAAACCTTCTTGGTCTGAAGACTTCCTGGAGTTTGCATGAGTAGTGGTAGAACCAGGTTTAGTCTCAGAGCTCAAGATTCATAACTACTAAATTACACTTGCATAAGATCCAGATACAGGGTTTGTTTGGCTTTTCTTGCCTGAGCTAAAGGAAGAGCTTTCTTCCCAACAGATCAGGAGGATAGAGGAAGTAGCCCAGCCATCTGCCCAATGTCTCATACAGTTTCTTCCCAGAAGGGGCAGACCTCAGATGTCATATGAGCTAGGGATGGGAATGGATAAATGCAATCTTTCTTATTCCTAAACCATGTGTTTTTGATACCTCCATACCTTTTGATCAGTTTTTCTTTTTTTTTGGTACCAGGGATTGAACCCAGGGCACTCAAACCACTGAGCCCATCCCCAGCCTTTTTAAAATATTTTATTTAGAGACGGGAACTTGCTGAGTTGCTTAGGGCCTCGCTAAGTTGCTGAAGCTGGCTTTGAACTTGTGATCCTCCTGACTCAGCCTCCTGAGCTGCTGGGATTACAGGCGTGCATCACTGCGCCCAGCTGATCAGTTCTCTTTTTTTTTTTTTTAATTTTTTTGTAGATGGACACCATGTCTTTATTTTATTGCTCT